>JAEOAD010000060.1:1480000-1557500 GCA_036365145.1 Orientallactaga sibirica
CTTGCAGCTTGAGTTGTCTTTCTGAAAACAGGTTTTCAAATGGATAGACCCTGAAGTACAGAGATAGGCCTTTTCTTCTATAACGGAATAAACAGCAGTTGAAGTGACAAAGATAATTAGAGTGACAGATAACCCTCAGCTCTCATTTGATGACAAGAGCAAGTTCTCTGCTAGACAATTGACCAGAGCCACTGGCAACTCTGGTTTCCTTGTTTTATTTCATCTGCTGACCCTCCACTGAAGTTTGTGGAGTAAAAAAATAGCAAAAAGCAAAAAGAAGTAGTCACAAAAGACTGACATTCACAAAGATGGAGAAATTGGTAACTGACCATATAAGAACAAAGAAAAATGTGTGGGTAGGCAGCCAGGAGCTTCAACTGATAGTCCATAGCAGACCCTGGCCACACAGTAATTTTAAGGCCCAGAGGAAGAACCAAAGCTGGTGTGAGGAAGAAGGAAAACCAGCACTTGCAGGAGACAGAACATGACATGGGCTGTGAATTTGCCTGCAGCTCCACTTTGTAGTGTGAGAGGTGAGTCAGTACATGGAGAAACTCACTTCTCTAGGCAGAGAATGAAGCTGGAGGGGACAAGGAGGCACCAAAGTCCAGGTTATGTCTGATGTACACTTCCTCAGGCAATCTAAAGAACTACATGGAGTTAGCATACCCATCCAAGCTACCTTTGAAAAACTACCCTGTTACATGTCTCCTCAAAAGCTTTCTTGGTGCAGAGGCTGGGAGATTGCCTTAGCATGAATAATAGTGGTCCCCAGTTACTTTTCCCAGTCAATCCCAGTGATGTCAGGCATCCACTGACAGGGAGTATTAAAGATGACTTAAGAGATAGTGGTACTTGTGGCAGAGTGCTTTGGAATGCTATATTCCAACATTAAGTGGACATTGCATTTGTGACCACATAGTGGCTGTCATTACCCGAAAAAGACCTGCACAATTCTGAGCTCACAAACATTTGCCCATAGACAATGGAAGAAGGGGGAAAATACATCAAAGTAGAAAAGGAACTAGTTGGAAAAAAGAAGGTATTCAGTGGAAGAGGGTTAAGGAGGGGAGATAAAAGAAGGTAACAGAAGGAGATAATAATCAAAATACACTATGTATACATATGAAATTTTTCAATGAAAAGATTTCAAAAAGAGATAGGGGCATCTATCTGTTTTACCACTGTTTATCACAATCTAGTATACATAAGGGCTTACACATTTTGTATACTTGGAATATAGAAGCCAAGGTCAAGGATGGGAGCAAAAACTTAAAAAAAAAAACTCTCTTTAGCATATTTTATTTCCCAAGTTATATTCTTTGGCTTTTAAAATAACTTGGCAAAATTAAGTAACTTAGCCAGGTGTGGTTATTTTAATCCCAGCACTTGGGAGGCAGAGGTAGGAGGATCACTGTGAGTTCAAGGCCACCCTGAGACTACATAGTGAATTCCAGGCCAACCTGGGCTAGAATGAAACCCTACCTCAAAAGAAAAATATACTAACTTAAAACAACATACATTTATGGCCTTAACCGGTCTATGTACTGAAGTCTAACATGGAGCTAAGTTAAAAATTAAATGTCAGACTGCAAAATCAAAAAATCTGAAAGAGAGGACAACAGGGTCCAGCTAAGCAGCTCTAGAAAAATTTCAGACACTCTCTCAGCCTCCTCTTTCTTAACCACTAGCACTAGGAATCCCTGGAGAGGTTGGGTTGCCAAGAGATCAGAGCCACCCCTCCTCCAACAGCATCCAGCACAGCTGATCTGAAGATCAGATCTACCATCCTAAGCAGAGCCCACAGTGCAACAAAGAGGGAACCAGCCTTGCACTAAACATAGGGGAGACCAGAAACCTCCCAAAAGGTAGCAGGGTTGTTTTACTGTGAAGCCAATACCTGCCCCAAAGCCAGGTATATAGACCTGCACTGGAAGTGCTAATTGCACCTTTCACATCAGGGCACGTTGATAAATAGAAACCCTAGGGAGGGAAAGAATTCAATATCTAGCCCACTAAAAAAAATACTGATTAGTTAGACTAGATTAATGTACTTTTAATCTACTTTGCCATTCTTAAATAAATTTTATTTTGGGTTTGACTTTTGTTGCTTTTGATATTTCTTGATCTATATTACCTGCATTTTTTTTTCTCTTTCTTTCTTTGGGACAGGGTCTCAATCCAGCCCAGGCTGACCTGGAACCCATTACAGTCAAGGAGATCTCAGCCTTCCAATTGACAGGATTAAGGGTGTAAACCAACACATTTGGCCATTTTAGGGCATTTGGCTTTGTTAGTTTTCCTGGATTTGTATTTTTAATTAATTTATTTACTTATTTATGAGAGAGAGAATGTGCATACCAGGGCCTCTAGCCACTGCAAATGAACCAGACACATGCACCACCATGGCACCTGGCTTATGTGGGTTCTGGGGAATCAAACTTGGGGCCTTAGGCTTTGCAGACAAGCACCTGAACTGCTAAGCCATCTCTTCAGCCCTGCCTATCTGTTTTAAACTCCACTCATGCAAAGTACTACATGCTGACTTTATTTGGGTGTGTATATTGCTTGGAGGTGTACAGGTTCCATATTTTTCTCCACCCAGCCTACTATTGGAATCTTTCTACAACTATTCAACTCACAACTTGTTTACTTTCCCAATCTTTCCAACCCCTTTTCCACACCCTCTCCTCCTTTTCCTTTCCTTATTCTCCATAAATATAACCTTCCAAAGACTCAAAAACTTCTACTATCTGTAGAAACTAACAGTATCCAACTTTCCTTTGCAGGTACCTGAACGACCTTCATTTCTTTTCAAAATTAATACTAGCCCTCATGTTAATTCACCTTACACTGTTCTCACCTCTAAGTAACAAAAACTCCAGCATATTTCTACTAACCTTGTTCTTTTACCCATCAGCAATTATTGAAATCAAAAGAAACATTGTAGAATTCCACACCACTCCACTCCACTCCGCTCCTCTGTGTTTTCTTTTCTTTTCTTTCTTTCTTTCTTTTTTTCTTTCTTTTTTTCTTTTTCTTTTTGGTTTTTTTTTGTTGTTGTTGTTGCTGTTGTTGTTGTTTATTCAAGGTAGGGTTTCGCTCTAGCTCAGGCTGACCTGGAATTCACTATGTAATCTCAGGGTGGCCTCAAACTCATGGCGATCCTCCTACCTCTGCCTCCCGAGTGCTGGGATTAAAGGCATGTGCCACCACGCCCAGCTCAGCTCTGTTTTTCTGCCCGTCCTGCCTACCTCTCTTGGTTCAGGTCACAAGGATATACCTGATATGACAATATGTAATGCACAGTCCCTGCATGAGCAGAAGATGGGTATCACCTCCTAGCCCACATTAGATGGATAATAGCAGCAGGAGAATGTGCCAAACACTGGCAAGGGGAAGCTGGCTATAACACCCATATAACACCCGCCCCAACAATACACCCAACTTATGGCTCTAACAATCTTTCTACCTTCTCTTCTGCAGAATTCCCTGGGCCATGTTGCGTGTGTTTTAAGTCTACTTCAGTGATGGGCACTTAGGAACCTCTGGATATCTGGTTTGGTAGGTGTTGAGTGTCCTCAGTGTCTGTCTCCTTCACTCTTGTGCTGATATCGGATTCACTGAGAAAGCAGCACTCTTGCTCATTTACCCAGTTCCTCAGTGGTTTCAACTGGGGTCAGGCTGAAGTGCAATGGGTTGTTTCCTCAGGTCCAGCTCCCATCTGAAAAAGAGAAGCAGATTCTCCAGTGGAGAGTGAAGTCAGCACGGGTTAAATGGAAAAAGCATTATTAATTTAGAGAGAATTTAAAGGGTGTAGACCCTCTTATAGCCCAATATTAGTGGGAGCTTAATGTTGGAAAGCAAAATTGTTATCTGAATATGATTCTGACTTGTTTCCCTGTTCCAGATATGGTTCCCTTTCCACTGAGCTGATCTGTTAGCTAATCCAAGAGGAGTTGGTTACCCACCATGGCTGTATGCCACTATTGTACTGGTGTGAGCATCATGTCAGGTTGTTTGCTTCTGAGTAGCTTAGACCTCCAGTTGCTCAGACAGATGTTGGCCACTTTCCCACAGTAGCTCATGTAACACCTTCCAGCACTAGATGGGTTAACTGTCTGGGGACTGGCTCTTTTATGGATCCCAGCCAGGTCTCTTAATGTTCCATGTCAACAGCATATGGTGTCTTTGGGAGAAGGGTCTTACCATTAACCTATGGTCAGTAAGCACTTGCTCTGACAGAAGTCTGTCTTGTTTTGGAAGATCTTGTAGGTCTCTCTGATCAACAGCTCATTGTGGATATAACCGGATCCTGGTACTGGGAGTTACAGGCCAGCATCAAGGGAAAAGAAAGAAAGAAAGAAAGAAAGAAAGAAAGAAAGAAAGAAAGAAAGAAAGAAAGAAAGAAAGAAAGAAGAGAAGGAAGAAAGGGAGAGAGAAAAAGAAAAGAAAAGAAAAGAAAGAAAAAGAAAATAAACGGGAGAAATTTAAGGTTAGGCTTCATCTCATCCTCCCTAGAGGCCTTCTTTGGGTGCTCCAAGGTCATTTTATATTGATTAAAGGAACACTCCGATAAGAAGACATTACAATTCTAAGTATATACACACCAAAAATGGGTGCTCCCAATTTCATTAAACAAACAGTACTAGATGTAAGGTCACAGATAACCCATTGTACTGGGTGACCTCAATACCACACTCTCACCAATTGACAGGTCATCCAGCCAAGTAAAAAATAAACAGAGAAGCATGTGGATTAAAAGACCACATAGAACAAATGGACCTAACAGATATCTACAGAACATTCCATCCAAATGCTGCAGAATTGCATTCTTTTCAGAAGCACATAGAACATTCTCTAAAATAGACCATATATTGGGACACAAAAGTCAAATGTTAATAGGGCTATGGCATTTTTTGGAAGCTAGAGGATAATATCTTTCCTTTTTCATTTTCTTGAAGATCCAACTTTCTTTGACTCCTGCATGGCATGGCATTCATTTATTTTAATTTTATTTTATTTGTTTGTTTGTTAAGACAGGGTCTCACTCTGCAGTGTAGGCTGCCCTGGAATTTACTATGTAGCTGTGATGATAATTTTTTTTTCAAGGTAGGTTCTCACTCTGAGCTAACCTGGAATTCGTTCTATAGTCCCAGGCTGGCCTCAGATTCATGGTGATCCTCCTACTTCTGCCTCCTGAGTGCTGGGGTTAAAGGCATGTGCCATCACACCCAGCTAAATCTTTTTTTTATATATTTCATTTATTTATTTATTTATTTGAGAGCTAGTGGGAGAGAGAAGACAACGAGAGAGAAGAATGGGCACACCAGGTCCTCCAGCCACTGCAAACAAACTCCAGATGTATGCACCACCTTATGCATCTGGCTTATGTGGGTACTGGGGATTTGAACCTAGGACCTTAAGCTTTGTAGGCAAGTGCCTTAACCAGTAAGCCATCTCTCCACCCCACCCTCCAGCTAAATCTTAAGAGCCAATTTTATTGGATCAGGAATCAAATAAGAGATGCATCTCTGGGTTGGTCTGTGAGGGTATTTTCTGAAAGGATTAAGTGAGGGGAAAGCTTCCCACCAGAGTGAGCAGCACCTTTGATGAAGTCTAAGTAAAAAGCAAATCTGCTTTTGCTGTATGTATTACCTTTACTCCTTGCTGGTGAGTACCACTGTCAGTTTTTGTTGACATTGGAATCCAGTTTCTTCAACCTTCAGTGTAGACTCCACACCAGCAGCAATCCAGGATTCCTCCAGGTCTCTAGCACCAAACTGGGACTGCTGAGGCAAGCAGCCTTATGGACTGAGCAGCTCAGTCTCTTTATAGCACGGACAGCCATTGTTGGATTATACAACCTGCATCATGTAAATGAATCTAGTAACTCCCTGTTGTAATTTATAGTCATTCTACTGGCTCTGCTCCTTTAAAGAACCTTGATTAATGCAGTAGCCCAAAGTGAACCTGAACTCATAGCAACCCTCTTGCTTCACAACCTCCTATGTGCTAGGATAATAGGCATGAGCCATTTTGGATGTGTGTGTGTAGATATACATATGTAGTAGTCTTGGGTGGGGGGGTACACTCAGAGCCTTACATATGTTAAGCAAATACTCTGCCAGCAAGCCACATCTTCAGCCCATCCTTCATATTCAAAATCAGCCATTGTTGGTAGAATCTTTTCAAAATGCATCACAACAAAATTCACTTTTCTGACTCCCTCTCTCTTATGAGGACTCTCTGATTATACTGAATCTACTTATATACACAGATTAAGAATTAGGACATGGGCATCTTTGTGACACGTGATTCTGCCTACCGCACTATAGAAGTCCTTTAAAAATTTGAGAACAAATAAATAATGTCCTTATCATAAAATTGTGTAAAAGAATGGAGAGGGAATGGATGTGGTGGTGCACACCTTTAATCCCAGTACTGGTGAGGCAAAGGTAGGAGGATCGCAGTGAATTTGAGGTTACCCTGAGACTACTCAGGGTAAAATTCCAGCTCAGCCTAGGCTAGAGCAAGACCCTGCCTCAAAAAATAGACAGACAGACAGACAGACAGACAGACAAAAAAAAAAAAAACCCTAAAGCTGTATTTGGGTTGGAGAGATGACTCATCAGTTATGGCTTGCCCATAAAGCCTAACAATACAAGTTCAATTCTCCAGTACTTACATAAAAAGCCACATGCAAAGTGGTGCATGCATCTAGAGTTCATTTTCAGTGCCAGAGGCTCTGGTGCACCCATTCTGTGTGTGTGTGTGTGTCTCTCTCTCCCCCAGGTGTAGTGGTGCATACCTTTAATCCCAGCACTCAGGAAGCAGAGGTACAAGGATCGCTGTGAGTTCAAGGCCAGCCTGAGAATACATCATGAATTCCAGGTCAGCCTGGGCTAGAGGGAGACCCTACCTCAAAAAAAAAAAAAAAAAAAAAAAAAGGAATGGAGACGGTCTACCTCTCAGTCTCAAATTGCTGATGCCACTGCCCAAGGAAACAGTCTTCTCCCAAGACCCCTTAGTGTATTGCTTTAGGGCACTAAAGGATTTCTTGCCTTGCTTTCTGTAAGATGTTTCCCTTACTCTTATGGGCAGGGTGAACTGTCAATGTGTATTTCTTGTTCAAAGTTGGAGTCACTAATATGCTACTATCAAACCAGCCCAAGTTCCTTTCTGTCATCCTCTCAGGAACATTTTTCAAACCTTGAAATATGTTGACCACTAATTAACCACAGCAGATCCTCAGCTCAGTGTTGGGGCAAGCTAGTGCTTTGTAAAATAACAGCTAATATCCTTTATGAGGTTATTCTGTTTATTACTGTTGTGGCTACCAGCTTCTGTTGTGAGGAACGACCCAAAAAGAAAGTCATAAAACACCAAGATCATACCATCAAGTTCAAAACCAGTGTCATTCTAATTGTTTAGAACTAGTATCTAATAGAATCTTAGCCATGATAGAAACCATGTGAGAGATTAAAACCAGAAAATGGGAGAAATGCATCAACAAAGTGGTTATGAGTGTTAAGTTGCTTTCACCATAGAAGCCATATGGTCTTGAGCAAATTTCTTAACCTCTCTGAGCAGGTTTCTCACATGAAGTTGAGGGTAACAATTGACCAAATCATACAGAAATCATTACCTGGCCCACTGGGAGCATTTGCTTACTGATAGCTTTGTGTATTAGATACTATGCTGGCATTTTTCAAGCATTTCTCAACTAATCATCAAAACAGTCCCATGCACATGTATAACTGTCAGAATCTCCAATTTTCAGATGAGGATGTGCTTATAGTCACACAGCCAGAAGTGGTAGAACCAGGACCAGAGTTCGGGTTGGTCTGACTCAAAGACCATACTCTTGAGTTCTGTGAGGAACCAGCAGCTGAGGAAAAGACTAATAGTAACTGTGCCTGAGATGTACCATCTCCTCTATGCTTTCAGCACGCTGCCTTTTTCCTAGTTGTTGCTTATGCAATGGATCAGAAAAACCCAATGAATAAGTATGAGATATATGTTGCTATGAAATAGCCCTGGCTTGTGCCAGACCTCATCCAAGGCCCTGCTCTAGTTTAATATTGTTTTTTTAAATTTATTTTTGGAGAGAGACATAGAGAGAAAGAGAGAGAGAGAGGGAGAGGGAGACAGAGAATGGGAGTGCCAGCAGTCTCTCAGTTGCTGTGAACGAAATCCAGATGTGTGCACCCTCTTGTGGGCAAGTGCAGCATTGCGCCCTTGCGTCACCTTACATCTGGCTAAGCGTGGGACCTGGAGATTGGAACCCGGTTCTTAGGCTTAGGAGGCAGGCGCCTTAACTAAGCCATCTCTCCAGCCCTAATATTGGTTTTGAAGCTCCTGAGAGCTCACAGTTCTGCCCACTTTCTTCCTTCAACAAAATATCCCTTTGTGAAGGGGACTCTGACCATCTGACTCAGAGAAGGACACAGAGCGCACACAGCTGTAACTGCCAATCCTAATTCAATAGTGTGCAGGGGGGAAAGCTGGCTTAAAGAGCACAAAAATCCCCATTTAGTAAGTTTACTTGAACTTACTATCATTCTAAAGGAAAGTCTGTGCTGCTCTGAGGTGTTGCTATACACCTGTACAATAAGGGGGCATAGAAACTCTATGAAGGGTAATAATTCTGTGTTGAAATCATAATGAAATCTCACAGACAAAATATTGACCAAAATAAACTAGACACAGCTGGGTATGATGGTGCAGGGTCTATAATCCCACCCACTAAAGAAGCTGAAGCAGAATAATCTCAAGATCAAGGCCAGCCTGGACAACTTCAAGACACTCTGTACTCAAAATAAAAAATGAAGCTAAGGATATACTTCAGTAGTAGAGCACTTGTCTAGCACTGAGGCCCTAGATTCAATACTAAATAACTTAACCAAAGGAAGGAAGGAATAAAAAAAAAGACCAGTTACAGGGGCTGGGAAGATGGTTTCACAATTAAGCACTTGCCTGTGAAGCCTAAGAACCCTGGTTCGAAGCTTGATTTCCCAGTACCCACGTAAACCAGATGCACAAGGTGGCGAATGCATGGGAGTTCATTTGCAGTGGCTGAAGGCCAAGGTGCACACATTCTCTCTCTCTCTCTCTTTCTCTCTCTGCCTTTGTGTCTGTCTATTGATAATTAAAAAATTAATTAATTTTAAAAAAAGACCAGTTACAAAATAGTATACATTTAGCAATTACATTTAGATAAAGGTCAAAAACAGGCAAAACTCAAAACATCTGATTTTCTGCCAAAGCTAAAAGACTACAAAGTCAACTAGCCAGACAAGAAGTACACACTTGTGCAATAGTGGCACACAGCCTCGGTGGGCAACCAACTGTTCTCTGATTGCACATGAGGTCCACTCTCGAATTGGAAACCAAATCAGAGTCCCATGGTCAAGAAAGTAATAGACTTCAGAGAGAAGTCCACACTGCTCTCTCTAGAGAACAAGAGTGGACTTGCACATCAAAAGGTCTCTCAAATAACTTTGTGTACCCCTTTGATCCAAGCTGCTTTCATTCTTGGTTGGAGAATCTGTTTTATTTTACAGATGGTACAGAAAACAGAAGAGAACCAAGATCTATCTATAAGACAAGAAGAAAGCCAACTGCCCGCCATGAGATGTGCCACCTCTACCACATCTGCCGGGACCCAGCAGAAATTGCAAAGGAAGTGGTGATGGGAATACTGCTCTTAGTGTTAGCCTGACAGCCACCTCCAGGGTGATGGTGACAGACAAGGTGATCAATCAAAATCCGTCAAAAGGGCTGGAGAGATGGCTTAGCAGTTAAGGCATTTGCCTGTGAAGAGCCCATGTTCAACTCTCCAGATCCCATGTAAGCCAGATGCACAAAGTTGAAGCAAGCACAAGATCACACATGCCCACTAGGTGGTCAAGCATCTGGAGTGCGATTGTAGTGCCTGAGGCCCTGGCATGCCAATTCTCCCTTTCTCTCTCTCTCTTAAAAAAAATCCATGAAAACAGAAATCCAGAAGCTACAGAGAGCTTAACACTAAAGCAGACTGCTGACAGGCCTGTCATGGCTCAGAGAATATTGCAGAAGAGGGGGTGGAATTTGTAAGAGTCATAGTGGGTAGGAATACCATGAGGCACAGTCCCCACCTTGCTACCCCACTGGGACTGACTGAGGCCTTCATGACCCACAGTGAATACTATAGCCCCACTGAGGAGGGCCCCCAGGGAAATGGGAACAGGGGTGAGAGGGTAAAAGAGTATAACCTGTTAAAAGATATATAAAATTAAATTTAATTTAATCTAAACAAACAGGCAAAACTATCCTGTACTAAGTAGGGATGCAATGTTTCAATCTTAATTTTTTTATTTATTTCTTTATTTGGGGGGAGGACATGCCAAGGTCTCTTACTGCCACAAACAAATGCCCATCTGGCTTTACCTGGGTGGCTGGGGAATTGAATCCAGGTTGTCAGGCCTTGTAAGCAAGCACCTAACTGCTGAGCCTTCTCCCCAGCTCCTGAAATCTATTTTTGTTTGTGCATACATGTGTATGATACATGTGGCTATATGTGTTCATATGTGTGAGTGTGAGCATGTGGGTGTCATAGTGCATGTGTGGTCAGAAGACAACTTTGGGTATTGGTCTTCATCTTCTATCTTGTTTGAGGAGGGTCTCTTTGTTGTTCCCCTCTGTGTATGCCAAGCTAGTGGCACATGAGCTTCTGGGTTTCTTTTGTCTCTGCCTACCATCTCACCACACAAGGGCTGGGATCACAGATGCTCACTACTAAGTCGGGCTTTTTGTAAATATTTTATTTTTATTTATTTATTTATTTATGGGGGAATAATGGGCATGCCAGGGCATCTAGCAAATGAACGCCAGATGCATGTGCATCTGTACATCTGGCTTATGTGGGTTCTGAGGAAGTGAACCTGGATCCTTAGGTTTTATAGGCAAGTCCTTTACCCACTAAGTCATTTCTCCAGCCTCCCCTCCCTCTGCAGTTAGGCTTTTATGTGGGTTCTGGGATCTGAACTCCCATTGATCATCATGCTTGCACAGCTAGCACTTTTACCCACTGAGCCAACTCCTCAGCCCTGGTACACATTTTTAGATGATATAAATGTAAAGGAAAGAGCTGATTACTACAGAAGTTGGGAGACTGGTACTTCTGAAGTGAGGAAGAAGGTTTCAGTCTACTGGGAAGGAATTCCTGGGATGCTGACAATATTTGAATTCTTGACTTGGGTGGAAATGACACAGGGTTCCTTTTATTATTTATAATATAATATTATTATAGTTTTATAGGATTCCTTTTATATAAACTATGCACTTTCTGTGTATTCTATTTCATAGTAACAACTGAATTGCTATACAGTATTTTTGGTTTCACTAATGAAATCTGTAGCACCCTTACCTAAGAAGACTGAGTTTCTAGCATGCTCCAAATGATGCCAATGCTACCACAGTAGCACAGATGTAGGCTGTTTCCAGTGCTGCCTCACCCTTTAAAGATACTCAAGGAAACATTCCACATGATGTAAGATATGGTCTTGTACATGGTTGCTAATATAGATCTACCCAGCTTCTAGTGTGAACAGATTATTGACTATAGTTCAGGATTTTGAGTATAGTACTCCCTGCCCCCAATACACACACACACACACACACACACACACACACACACACACACACACACACAGAGGCAATGCTCCCATTAACATTATCATTGACATTCCTGTGTCAAGTTGAATTTCTGCCAAACAAGGAATAAGTTTAGTGCAACCAGCCTGAGTACTCAGTACATCTACAGGTTCTATCTTGGACACTCGAAAGAGGATGTTCTAGGAAACAGGGGAGGGCACAGTCTATTTGCCCCTGATGTTCTGATTGCTGTTAGCCTTCAGCCATCAAATAGGAATCCCTGACAACTTATCAGGAAGAAAACAGCCTGGCTTCTCTCCTGTCTCAGTTCTGCATTGTATGTCCCAGGATGTTACACAAAATGCAAGCTGACAGCTAAAATTAGAAGCCAAGATGCTAGTGAGACTCATTTGTGTGTGAAGAAGGCAGAGAAGAGATGAACTCAGAGCAGAGCTGTCATAGACAGCAGCATGGAAAAGAAAGAAAAGTGGGACAAGGTGAAGGCTGGATGGACATGCCAATAGTCATATCTGCAGGGAATCTATGTGGGTTTTTTGGTTCTTTAAAAGCTCCAGGATTTTTCTTTTAAAAAAATTTTCTTGGGGCTAGAGAGATGGCTGAGTGGTTAAGGCGTTTGCCTGCACAGCCAAAGGATCCCGGTTCGATTCTCCAGGACCCATGTAAGCCAGAAGCACAAGGGGGCTCATGCATCTGGAGTTCATTTGTAGTGGCTGGAGGCCCTGGCATGCCCATTCTCTCTCTTTTTCTCTCTCTGTCTCTTTCTCTATCTCAAATAAATAAATATATTTTTAAAATTTTTTCTTATTCATCAAAACACATTGTGAATTGCAATCCAGTTTTCTACAATTGTCCAATGTAAAGTTTGATTTTTGGCACTGGAAGTTACCGTCTAGGTGTCTGTGCATAAAGAATATGCTGAACAGTACTGGGACTGGTAATGGCTATCATGGACATCTTAAAATGGCAGACAAGCCATCTTAAGATGGCAGTTTTAAATGAACGCATCTGAAAACCTTTGAGCACAGCCTTGAGTCTAAGATAGTGGAGCTCACATGGCAACCTGCTGGCCTCATCCCTCAGATTTACTGAGCATGAGTAGAAGTAAATATAATAATGTGTTGTATTTATAGGGCATTTTTCTTCATGGAACTTGTTTTCTCTGAACAGAGTGACCAACCATAGTGAAACTATGCAAGTATTACAGGGAACAAAGACCAACACTAAAAACTAGGGAGAGAAGTAAACAGCAGCTCTCCTGGGGTGGCCTTGCTCCTAGGCAAGTGGAGCACTAGGTCCAGGGCAGGTGATTTCAACAGGTGCCTCCTCCTCCCTCCTGTCCCAGGGCTTTTGAGAACACTGGATCGTGTGACCCAACTACAGTTTTCTGGCATGTAGGAGTCAGGACTAGCTCACTTCTTGTTCCTCTTCTACTGAGCAGCTCACAAGCCTCAGACACAGGGAGGTCAGATGGGATTCCCAGAGCACTTCCTCATTTTTCTTTCATGAACCTGTTAAAAAGTGCAGTCTTTGGGCTGGAGAGGTGGCTTAGCAATTAAGGCATTTGTCTGCAAAGCCAAAGAACCCAGAATTGGCACCCCAGGACCCACATAAAGCCAGATTCACAAGGTGGTGCATGTGTCTGGAGTTCACTTGCAGTGACTAGAGGCCTTGGTGCACCATTTTTTCTCTCTCTCTCCCCCCCCCCATTCTGCCTCTTTCTCTCACTGTCTCCCAAATTAATTAATTAATTAAAAATCTTTTTTTAGAGCTGGGCATGGTGGCACATGACTTTAATCCCAGCACTCGGGAGGTAGAGGTAGGAGGATCACTGTGAGTTTGAGGCCACCCTGAGAATATAGAGTGAACTCCAGGTTATCCTGAGCTAGAGTGAGAAGACTCTACCTCGAAAAACAAAAAAAAAACAACAACAAAACAAAACAAAACAAAACAAAAGAGCAGTCAATTGCAAAAGGCTGTTAAGTGCAAACCCACACTACGGTGTGGGGTGTGTTCAGCCTGGACTGGCCCATGACCCTGAGAGGTGGAGTGGTGAATGATTCCCACATCCACCCTGAACACTCCAGCCTCACCTGAGCAGCACCTAAGAGGCTGAGTTGCACACCCCACCTGGGTAGAGAGCCTGCCTGAACAGCTAGCTCTAGGCAGAGGAAGCCCACATTCTTAGGGGTAAAGAACCCTTCCTGCTCATCATACTTTAGCTCTCTCAGGCTGTTTTTCCCAACAGGCCTTCCTCCATCGCTGGATGTGCACAGATAGGAAGAAACTATGTGCTGGGTACCCTGAGTGCTCCAGAGAAAGTAGAGCTCAGGCTTTTGGACATTCCCTGCCCTGCCAGCCTTCCTCTGGCCCAGGCTTCCTGAGAGGCCCTATCCCCAGCCTGGAACTAGCACCATCCCCCTTTCCTCCACAAAAGATCAGCAGGGTATATTAGAAAACTTGAACTTGTCACCATTCTCCATGGAGATGGTTAAATAAAGTCCAATAAAATTTCTATATTCTGACTACACTCCAAAGCATGTGAAAAAAAGTGTCTGAGTGAAATACTCACGCTCTGGCAAGAATACAGTGTTATTATTAGAGCAACTGGAAGGGAGTCATGCCATCTCTGGGCAGGGCCTTAGTGGGCCTTGTGGGAAGTGACTGTCAACAGCTGCTAGGAGGAAAGCTTGTTTATAGTCAGCAGCTGAGGGCTGCAGGTCACTCCCACAGAGCTGCCGATGGAGGTGCTGCTCCAGACACTGCATCCAACTGTGGGGGTCTCCAGGGTCTTTACTCAGAGATGACACAACCAACAAAGAAACCCAGGAGGCCATCAGACAGCTGAGATATTTCCCAGGGGCCAAGCCAGCCCACACTCCCAATATAAAACCCAGCAGAGCCAGGCGTGGTGGCGCACGCCTTTAATCCCAGCACTAGGGAGGCAGAGGTAGGAGGATCACTGTGAATTCGAGGCCACCCTGAGACTACAGAGTGAATTCCAGGTTAGTCTGAGCTAGAGTGAAACCCTACTTCAAAAAAACAAAAACAAACAAACAAACAAACAAACAAACAAAAGGCAGCAGAGAATGCCTTCCCCAACAATGAGGCTGAGAACCCAGAGTCAGCTGCAAAGCCCATACTCTGCTCTGTGTCCAACACTGTTTTTCATTCATTCACCAAATACTACTGATCATACTATCTGACAGACCATGAACATGGAACTAAAAATTAAGGAGAAGCCAGGCGTAGTGGCACACGCCTTTAATCCCAGCACTCGGGAGGCAGAGGTAGGAGGATTGCCATGAATTCGAGGCCACCTTGAGTCTACACAGTGAATTCCAGGTCAGCCTGGCTAGAGTGAGACTCTACCTTGAAAAACAAACAAACAAAAAAAAGCAAGCAAGCAGTAATGAAGACTGACTTCTGCTCTCACTGAGTTTACAGTCTGGTAGAAAAAACTCCTGCAATTACACTGGCATCACGTGATGAGTGCTATGTGCTATGACAGTGAAGTTCACTCCTGAGTGCAATCACAGGGGAAATCCAAAACAACTGACCACAGGGAAGTGCCTTTACATGGCAACCAGCACTGAGAGATATTGTGAAGTTCAAGCTATTGGGATCTCAATAGA
Source organism: Orientallactaga sibirica (assembly GCA_036365145.1). Classification (NCBI taxonomy): domain Eukaryota; kingdom Metazoa; phylum Chordata; class Mammalia; order Rodentia; family Dipodidae; genus Orientallactaga; species Orientallactaga sibirica. Next base: position 1,495,291 of record JAEOAD010000060.1, read on the forward strand.
TGGCAGCCTAAAGACCATCACTATTTTTTCTCCTTCAGTTAATTAAACTTTTAGTTAATATTTACCCATCTGGTTCTTGTTCTATTTCATTTCTAGTCTCTCTTTAGAAGTTTTTATTTATTTAATTACCTTTTGGGGCATTTTTGATGCAGCATCTCACTGTCTTGAATAGAAAACTATGGGGAGGCTGGGCATGGTGACACACACCTTGCTTTAATCCCAGCACTTGGGAGGCCTCTGTAGGCCTCCTACCTCTGTAGGAGGATCTCTGTGAGTTCAAGGCCACTCTAAGATTACATTGTGAATTCCAGATCAGCTTGGACTACAGTGAGACCCTTCCTAGAAAAAAAAAAAAGAAAGAAAGAAAGAAGAAAATTATGGGGAAAGATCATTATAACCATAGAGCATCCATCAAAGCATTCAGAATGCTTTGAGAAGAAGGACAGACTCCTTTATCTAGTACTAGTAATTTACAAGTGCTCCTCTTTTCCTGACAATGATTACCACCCATAGTCTCACAGAGGCCCAGATCTTTATAACATTCATATCACCAACTCACATCAGCTAAGAGGGCTTGAGAAGAAGGTGAACAAGGACATCTTGCCCTGCAGCTTGTTGGGGTCTCCTTTGCCCATAGTTGTAAGAGCGGCGTCCTTTAGAGTCCAAACAGAGCTACTTCCTTCTCCAAGTTCTGGCATGAGTTGGTTTATCGCTCATGTGATCCTCAGCCTCTTGTTTTGCAGATTTCTTCACACTACGGCAACTTGGTGAGACCAGACACAGGCCACGTCTTCCCATCACTCTACAATAACTTAATTCCTTTTTTTAGAAAATAGTTTTATTTATTTTATATGCAAGCAGAGAGAAAGAGAGAGAAGAGAGAGACATACTGACAGAATGAGTAGGCTGGGGCCTCCAGATGCTGCAAACAAACTCCAGATGCATGTGTCACTTTGTGCATCTGGCTTTACATGGGTACTAAGGAATCAAATCTGGGTCCTTAGGCTTTGAAGGCAAGCACCTTAACCACTGAGCAATCTCTCCAGTCCTACAATAACTTAATTTCTGAGAGATTTCTTGATTTGAGTTTGTTGACAGAACAATATAAAATGGTTGTAAAAATTACACTGATTAAAGTTTACTGTTGGACTTCTGGGTAAGATGGCAGCACAGTAGCCATACCAAAGCAGCCTAGGAAGAGAAATAAGCAAAAAACAGCAAAATACACTCTTCCACCAACAAGTGAAGGTATATATGTTATTAGGAACCACAGCAGAGAAACAGGAGAGTCTAAGATCTTCCAGAAAGGAGGAAACTGGCAAGAATCCCACCAAAGTACCAGCAGCCCTGGACTATTTGCCTGTGAACCCACCTAGTCAGTCAGCACAGAGCTGCAGGAGCAGAAACCAGATGGAGGGATTTCCTACTCACATCAGCCTCCTCGCAAAGTCAAGAAACCTGAAGGAGAAGACAGCAGGGACCAGTTGAACACCTGCTGGAGAACACAAATGGAACCAGCTGAGCAGTTCTAGTACAACTCCAGGCATCCTACACAATCTCCCATTACCCAACCACCAGTTCCATGAAACTCTGGAGAACTCATTCACCCCTGGCCAAATGGCATCCAGAATAGCTAATCAGAACACTAGATCCACAGCCCAAAGGAAAGTGACTAAGGTGGACAATCAACTTTGGTGAGATTGGAAGCCATCCTAAAAGGTAACACAAAAGCAGGAACATAGGCCTGCACTAGAAGTGCAAGTCTCTCTTTCCATGTCAGAGCATGTTATGTGTTACATATTCTTGGTCAGATTTACCATTCTCAAATAAACTGTATTTTGGTGATGACTATTGTTGCCTTTGAAGTTTCCTTATTCATAGGGTCTTTATCTTTTTCTTCTGACATTATTGGGGCAGGGTCTGACTCAGCACCAGTCTAACCTGGAACTTATCTTAGACTTAAATTCTCAACCTCCCAGTTGACAGGATTAAGGGTGTGTAGGGACTTTGGCTTCACTACATTATCTATTTTAATCCCCATATTTGCATAAATACTCTGTGCTGATTTTGATTGAATGTGTATTGCTCAGATGAATTTTAGAATTTGACAGTAAATTGTTCTACCCAGTCTACAAGAATACTTGAAGAAGAGTGTATTTTGCTGTAGTTTTGCTTAAATCCCTCCCTGGGCTGGTTTGGCGTGGCTCCTATGCTGCCATCTTACCTGGAAGTTTAGAATACTTGAATAGCAGGCAAACTCAACACCTAGGGTCACTTCTGCTCTTTCTTTTGGAGTATAAAAGCTACATCTGTCACCTTAAACACCTACCCTGATGATATATATGGGTAGATTTACATGGCTAATAACAAGGCAGATAATTAGAAAACTCAAGCTTCAAATTAACTCAAGATGAAAAAAATCTCTACATTGTAATACAAGGAACACAAAAGTCAAGACACTATCCTACCAAAAAATATAAATCTATCAGAAATGACCCCCCAGAGAGACTGTTTCAGATGAAATTTCTGACAAAGATTTCAAAAAGTGATTATATCTATACTCAAAGAAATCAAAGGCGAATCAAAGGAATCAAAGAAGAAAACAAACTCCTGAAGGAGAACACAGGAAACCAACTAAATTAAATAAGGAGGTCAATACAAGACATGAGTAAGTAAATAGAAATAATGAAAAATACCACTCAGAAATATTAGAAATTAAAAACAGCAAGCAAATATAAAACTCTATAAAATTCTAAAGCTGATAAATACTTTTGGCAATTCAGTAGGATACAAAATAAACACACAGAAATTAGCAGCCTTACTATATACTAACAAAAAACATGCTGAGGAGGAAATCAGGGAATCACTCCCCTTCACATTTGCCTTCAAAAAAAAAAAAGTTCTTGGAATAAACCTAACCAAGAAAGTAAAGTATCTCTACAATTAAAACACAAGACAGGGCTGGAGAGATGGCTTAGTGGTTACAGCGCCTGCCTCCTAAGCCAAAGAACTCTGGTTCCAATCTCCAGGTCCCATGTTTAGCCAGATGCAAAGTGACACAAGGGTGCAATGCCACACTTGACCACAAGGGGGCGCACGCATCTGGATTTCATTCGCAGCAGCTGAGAGGCTGCTGGTGCACCCATCTCTATCTGTCTTCCTCTCCCTCTCTCTCTGTCTTTCTCTGTGTCTCTCTCCAAAATAAATAAATAAATAAACTCGAGACAGAAATTGTAGAAGATACTAGGAAATGGAAAGACATCCATGTTCTTGGATCAGAAGAAACAATATTGTGAAAATGTCAATCGTACCAAAAGCAATCTACACATTTAATGCAATCCCCATCAAAATTCCAATGGCATTCTTCATGGAAATAGAAAAAATATCCTAAAATTTATTTGGAAGCACAAAAAAACTTGAATAGCCAAAACAATTTTGAGCAACAAAAATAAGGCTGGTGGTATCACCATGCCTGGTTTTAGCCTGTGTGTTACAGAGCAACAGTAACAAAAACAGCATGGTACAGGCCCAAAAACAGACACATAGATCAATAGAACAGAATAGAGGACCCAGATGTATACACAGGCAACTTCAACATACTGGCATAGGAAATGACTTTCTGACTATAACTCCAGTTGCTCAGGAAATAACATCACTAATCAACAAGTGGTACCTCATGAAATTACAAATCTTTTGTGCAGCAAAGAACACTGAATAGAGCAAAGAGGCAATTTACAGAATGGGAGAAAATCTTTGCCAGCTATATATCTGACAGAGGATTTATATTCAGGATATACAAAGAACTAAAAAAAAAAAAAAAACAATAAGAAATGAAACAAACCCATTTAAAAATGAGCTATGGAACTAAATAGAGAATTCTCAAAAGAAGAAATACACCTGGCATGTAAATACAAAAAAGAATGTTCTACTTCATAAGCCAGGGAAATGTAATTAAAACTAATTTGAGATTCCATCTCACACCTGTCAGAATGGCTATTATCAAGAAATCAAATGACAATAAATGCTGGTGAGGATGTGGAAAAAGATGAATCCTTCTACACTATTAGTGGGAATGCAATTTGATACAGCCATTGTGGAAATCAGTATTGAGGTTCCTGAAACAGCTAAAAATAGATTGACCATAGGACCCAGCTATACCACTCCTAGTCATATATCCTAAGGACTCATCTAACTACCATAGAGATACTTGCACATCCATGTTTATTGCTACTCTATTCACAGTAGCTAGAAAATGGAACCAGCCTAGATGTCCCTCAACTGATGAGTGAGATAATGACGATATGGCCCATTCATACAATGGAGTTCTATTCAGCAAAAATGAAAAGTGAAATTATGAAATTTACAGAAATTGGATGGACTTGGAAAGAATTGTACTTAGCGAGGCAACCCAGGCCCAGAAAGCCAAGCTCTGCATTATGTGCATCCTAGCTACAAATGTTCAGATTTGTATGTGAGTTGGAATAAAGCTTGGTAGCAGAGGCCAGTAAACTAGAAAATAGCTGTAAAGGAGGGAGGAAAAGGGAAGTCTTAATGGGATGGTATTACAAAATATGTAAGTAGAAGAACACATTACTGGTAGTGGAAAAGCCTAAGTGAGGGCAGGGGTAGAGATTGAGTAAAGGAAGAGTTGGGGGAGGATTAAACAAAATCTAAGAGGGTGTGAATAAGTCATATGGAATCCTGTTTTTCCACAGAAGCCACAGATTGTTATTGGAAAATTTTCAGTGCCAAAGATAAGATACCTTCCTATTGTTGTTGGCCAGGGAGATCCCTGTTGGCCCACAAAACACTACAGGCCATTGCTGAGGCTCTTGGTTTCCCACCTGGAACAGATGTTAAGACCATGTAGCTGAAGACTCCACATGCTTGGGCTGCAAGGTCACTGAGAAATCTTGCTGGAGCTGAGCTGAAAACCTTCTCTGTGTAGACCAGCTAACAGAAATCTGGGAAAAGATATACTGCATGCAGCTCCATAGGAAGAGAGAAGTAATCAGTGTATATAAACAACAGTGGTCACTGCAACATTTGGGCCAGTTAGACCAAATGAGCCAATGGGTGCAATAGTGGCATTTCTGTTATGGAGGAAACCAACCACTCTCTAATTGGACTGGAGGCTACTCCACAGGAGGGAATACATCCCTGATACTGAAAACCTATGATGGGAGAAGTCATGAGCCCTAAGGGTGTAATACCTGCTGATACCTGGACAGATGCATATATTAAGCTCACTAAACTGCCATATAAGCACTTTTCTTAATGTTCATAACCATATATTAATGAAACTCTCACTTTTGGTTAGAAAAGCTTCTCATTTCAGATGGCAATGACTTCTGGGATGACTTAAAAGGCACCACAGGACTGGGAAATGGCTTGACAGTTAGGCCTGTGAAGCCTAAGGACCCCAGTTAGATTCCCTAGGACTCATGTAAGCCAGATGCACATGGGGGCACATGCATCTGGAGTTCATTTGCAGTGGCTAGAGGACCTGGTGTGCTTATTCTTCTCTCTTTGCCTCTTTGCCTCTTCTCTCTCTCTCTCTCTCTCTCTCTCTCTCTCTCAGATAAAATTTTTTTTAAAGGCACCATAGTGCTGAGAAGAAGTGATAGAGGAATGCTAAGCATAGAAACATCTCTGTCACACCTTCTACAGCTCAGGGTCCATTGTGGAAGAGGTGGCAGAAAAAATATAAGAGCTAAAGGAAGGACAGGACTCCTTACAATGCACTCTCTCAAACACAAAATGGCCTGGATATCTTTGACTTTGCACTACCAACAAAAGACCATCATAATAGGAGGAAAAGATGATGACATTAAAATAAAAGTAAGACTAACTGAGAGAGGGAGGGGATATTATGGAGAGTGGAGTTGTGAAGGGGAAAGTGGGGAGGATTATAATGGTTTATTGTCTATAATTATGGAAGTTGTCAATAATAATAAAATATAAAAATTTAGCCAGGCATGGTGGTACACACCTTTAATCCCAGCACTCACGAGGCAGAGGTCAGCCAGGGCAAGAGTGAGACCCTACCTCAAAAAACCAAAAAAAAAAATAAAAACAAAGGGTTCTTGGTAAGTCACCTATCTTCTTGATCAAAGAAGACATGGAGACACAGGGAATGGATTCCAACCACTATCCAGTCTGCAGAAGGAGAGTCAGAACAGAGGGGGAAACCCCTTAAGGCTTCCAAGGAAAGGGAAGCCACATGGTCAGCACAGCCCCGACTCATCCCAGCAGATGGCACAAATGCTAAGAGGGCCATAGAGCTCCTCCCAGGCACCTAAAAGTCTCCTCTAAAGAGTCACAAATGATCTTCCAAATTACAATATAAAATTAAACTCTGGCCACCTACTTGGTCTTAAACACTCAATAGAAAAATATAGCCAAAATGTAATGTATAGCTTAAAAATTTTATCACCATAGCCCAGACTATAACTTTAGATAGACATGCTTTCTGTGACAAGAACAGGTATAGACCACACTGTCTGGTAAATTTCTAGATCTAAATGATGATCATGCCTGTCATTTCTGGTAATAATGCTGCTAATTTTGGGTGTTTAACTACAATCTTAAGCTTGTATCCTCTCATCTAGTTAGCCCACACTCAGATGGTTCTGTAACAATCCCACTCTACCTGTGTCCCCTGGATCACGCTCCAAGGCCTGAAATGTTAACAGGAACCCCAGGGTCCAGTGGAGGCTACTTAAACCCTAACCCTATCCAAACTTCAACTTTTTCATGTTACCTTTCTAGAAAACCCAAACATTGCTCCAGACTCCTGCCCCCTGCTTAACCATGCTACCGTTGTACCTCTACCTGAATAACTTACAGACTCCTGTCTAGAGACTTTGGAATAGCTTACCTACAACAACCCCAGAATTTCACTCTCTCCCCTCCCTGACACTGACAACACATGGTATATATAGATGGAAGCTCTTCTACCACCCCACAAGGGTCCTTAAGAACAGAATATGCTATTATCTCAGATGACCAGATAATAGAGAGTGGCCATTGCCTAAAAGAAGTACGTCCCAGAAGGCTGAGCTTGTCACAGTCCATTTACCTATACTAATAAAAATAAGTCTTGCTTCGAGGCCACCCTGAGACTACATAGTTAATTCCAGGTCAGCCTGGACCAGAGTGAGACCCTACCTCGCAAAACCAAAAAAAAAAAAAAAAAAAAAAAGTCTTGCCTCCCCTATAGTAGCTACAAGGTTGGCTGCAGGTACGTGGGGACACAGCCTAACCTCTTATCAACAGCTTTCCACAGAATTGAGTGCAGCCATTATGGACTCTGCTACAGCCCTTCACCTGATACAACAGCAGCTCACCTCATTGGCATCAGTAGTCCTTCAGAACCACTGACCTTATCACAGCTGAAAAGGGAGGAACATACTTCTTCCTAAATGAGAAATATTGTTATATAAACCAATCAGGTAAATTAAAATTAGAGATTAAAAAATCTCAAGCTGGAGAGATGGCTTAGCGGTTAAGACACTTGCCTGGAAAGCCAAAGGACCCAGGTTCAATTCTTCAGGACCCACGTGAGCCAGATGCACAAGGTGGCACATGCATCTGGAGTTTGTTTGCAGTGGATAGAGGCCCTGGCATGCCTATTTACACACACACACTCTCTCTTTCTCTCTACCTCTGTAGTAAATGAATTAAAAAATTAAAAATTAAATGTTCCAAATGCTGGCTGACAGACTCTATCCTGATGCCCCACGGTTTTTGGAACTATTTGGCCTTGGCTCCTACCATTACTCAGCCATTAACAGGGATATTATTTTTATTCATGATATCCTCCTGCCTTTAAAAATATATCCAAAACCAGGTACATAATTTTATACAAACTCATTCAACCAACAATCAACCAACTTCTAATAACCTATTCCTCAACCACTCAGTACCAACTTTTTAAAATATATTTTTTATTAGTTATGTATATAGTATATATACAGCCATGATGGTACCATTGTAGGCCTTCTTGCTATCCTCCCCCCATGGGTAATATGGGTCTTGCCTTATGTGGGTAGCCATCAGTTATGTGGGAGAGGCAATGACTCTGTGTATAATGACCCAACTCATGGCTCCAACAATCTTTCTGCCCCTCTTCTGCGAATTTCCCTAAGCCATGTTGGGTTCATTTTAGGTCTATTTCAGTGACGAGGTTTTGTAAGACTCTGTGTCTCTGGATGTTTGATTTGGTAGGAATTGAGTGTTCTTTCTGTCTATCTCCTTCACCCTTGTGCTAGTACCAGGTTCACCAATAAAGCAGCACTCTTGCTCATTTCCCTTATAACTCAATGGCTTCATCTCATGCCCTATTATGGTGCAATGGGCTGATTCTCTCCTCAGGATATGCATCCATCTGAAAGAGAGAAGCAGATTTTCCAGTGGAGAGTGGGGTCAGTGCAAGATACATGGATAACCATTATTATTTTAGAGACAATTTAATAGGTGCAGGCCCTCTTGTATCCCACTGTTGGTGGGAACTTGATATTGGAGAGTGGGCTCATTTTTTGATATGGTTCTGGCTTGTTTCCCATTTCCAGGTATGGGCTCCATTCCAATGAGCTGATCCATTAGCCAAATCTAGAGCAGTTGGTAACCCACCATGGCTGTGTGCCACTGCTGCACTTGTGTGAGCATCATGTCAGGTTGTTTGCTGCTGGGTAGCTTAGGCCACCCAGTTGCTTAGACAGATGTTGGTCATTTCCCCTCAGTCACCTATTTAGCATCTTCTGGCACTAGACAAGCTAACTGTCTGGGGACTGACTCTCATCCAGATTCCATCCAGGTCTCTCCATGTTCCATCCCAACAGCATATGGGGTCTTCAGCAGTAGGGTCTTACCAATAACCTTTGGTGAGTCAAGTACTCTGAGAGAAATCTATTTTCTTTTGGGAAACCTTGTAGGTCTCACTGATCAACAGCACCTTGTGGATGTTAACCACATGCTGGTATTGGGAGTTACAGGTCAGTGCCAATGGAAAATAATGAAGAAAAAATATAGGTAAGAAAGAGAAAGAGAGAAGAGAGAAAAGAGGCAGTGATACAGAGAGAAACAGGGGAAGATTGAAGTTAGTCTTCATCCTACCCTCTCCCAGCCCCAGTGATTCAGGTGTTCTCTCCAAGCACCTGGTGCAGGTTCGAACTTTAGAACTTTTTAGTATGTCCTTCAGGATATAGGATTTTATGCTACCACTTCCATTTGGATCCAGTTTTTTGTCCCTCACCCACCTTTTCCCTGACCTCCCACCCAACCACCCCTATTGTCCAGTCCTCAAGATTTTTAGTAGGTGAGTCAGCATCTCGGGAAAATACAAATTAGGAGCAACAGATGAGTGAGACCATGCGATGCTTATCTTTCTGTGATTGGGTGAGTTTGCTGAAAATGATCTGTTCCAAGTTTGACCATTTTTCTTCAAATTGCTTTGTGTCATTTTCCTTACTGCTATGTAGAATTCCATTGTGTAGATATACCACATCTTAGTTATCTATTCATCTAATGATGGGCATCTGGGTTGATTCCAGCTCTTAGCTATTATGAATTGAGCAGCTATAAACATGGTTGAGCAAATATGTCTGATCTGAGGCTTGGAGTTTTTAGGGTAAATGCCCATTAAGGGGATAACTGGATCTGTTGGTACCTCTATAGTCATCCTTTTTAGGAGTCTCCATATTGCTTTCCATAGTGGTTGTACTAGATGACATTCCCACCAACAGTTAATAAGGATTCCTATTTCTCCACACCCTCGCCAGCATTTGTTGTCATTAGATATTTAAATTTTTGCTGTCCTTACTGGGGTAAGGTGGAATCTCACAAATGTTTTAATTTGCATTTCCCTGATGATTAGGGATGTTGAACATTTTCTTAAATGTGTGTTTGCCATTTGTATTTCTTCCTCTGAGAACTCCCTGTGTAGTTCTCTGCCCCATTTTGTGAGTAGGTTGTATGATTTTTTTTTATTATTGTTTAGGTTTTTGAGTTCTTTGAAAATTTTAGAAATTAGGCCTCTGTCTGGTGTGTATCTGGCAAAAATTTAATCCCATTCTGTGGGTAATCTATTGGCTCTGCTTGTTGTATGTTTGTTGGTGAAAAAAAAGCTGTTCAGCTTCATGAGATCCCAATGAATGAGTGATTGTTTAATTTCCTGAGCTATTGGGGTTTTGTTCAGGAAGTCTTTTCCCACTCCTACATCATAGAAAGTTCCTCCTACTTCTTCTTCTAGTAGTAGCATTGTTTCTGGTCTTATAGTGAGGTCTTTGATCCATTTGGACTTGATTTTTGTGCATGGTGAAATGTGTGGATTGAGTTTCATTTTCCTGCATATGGTTATCCAGTTTGTCCAGCACCATTTGTTAAAAATGCCATCTTTTTTCCACTGTACATTGTTGGGGCCTTTGTCAAGTACCAAGTAGGTATAGTTACTTGCCCCAAAGTCCAGGTCCTCGATTCTGTTCCATTGGTCAATCATCCTGTTTTTATTCTAGTACCATGTTGTTTTTATTACTATGGCTTTGTAGTATAGCTTAAGGTCAGGTATGGTGATGCCTCTAGAGATATTTCTTTTGCTGAGGAAATGCTTGGATATCTGAGGCCTTCTGCCAGTCCATATGAATTTTGAGATCATTTTTTTCTATCTCTGGGAAGAAAGATGTTGGGATTTTTATTGGTTTTGCATTAAATTTGTATATGGCTTTTGGTAAGATTGCCATTTTTACAATGCTAATTCTCCCTATCCAGGAGCATGGGAGATCTTTCCATTTTCTCAAGTCCTCCTCAATTTCTTTCTTGAGTGTTTTTATGTTTTCATTGTAAAGGTCTTTCACCTCCTTGGCTAATGCTATTCCAGGGTATTTTATTTTTTGATGTTATTGAAAATGGGACAATTTGCTTATTTCTTTCTCTGTATCTTTGTCTTTTGTATAGAGAAAGGCTACTGATTTTTGTGCATTGATTTTGTGTCCTGCTAATTTACTGAAGTAGTTAATCACTTTTAAGAGTTTTGAGATGGAGGTTCTCGGGTCACTTATGTATAGAATCATGTCGTCTGCAAATAAGGGCTAACTTAACTTCTTCCTTTCCAATTTGTATCCCTTTTATTTCTTTCTCCTGTCTTATTACTTGAGCTAGTACTTCTAGTACTATACAGAGGTGAGAGTGGAAACCCTGTCTTGTTCCTGATCTCAGTGGGAATTTCTTCAGCCTCTCTCCATTAAGTATTATTTGGGCTTTAGGATCTTTATATTTAGCCTTTATTATGTTGAGATATAGACCATCCATGCCTAATCTCTCCAATGTTTTGATAATGAAATCATATTGAATTTTGTCAAAGGCCTTTTCTGCACCTATGGAAATGATCATGTGGTTTTGTGCTTAAGCTTATTTATGTGGTGTATTAAATTGACAGATTTCCATATGTTGAACCATCCCTGCATTCCTGGGATGAAGCCTACTTGATCCAGGTGGATAATGCTTTTGATGTGCTGTTGAATTCGGTCTGTGAGGATTTTGTTCAGGATCTTTGCATCTAAGTTCATCAGGGAAATAGGCCTGTAGTTTTCTTTTCTTGTGGCATCTCTGCCTGGTTTTGGTATTAGGGTGATACTAGCTTCATAGAAGGAGTTGGGGAGCTTTCCCTGGTCTCCGATTGTGTGGTACAATTTGAGAAAAATTGGTTTCAATTCTTCTATGAATGTTTGATAGACTTCAGCTGAGAAGCCATCTGGTCCTGCACTCTTCTTTTTAGGGAGGTTTTTGATTACCCTTTCAATCTTGACGGTTGTGATAGGCTTGTTTAGGAGATTAATCTGCCCTGAGGTTAGCTTTGGTAGGTGGCATGTGCCCAGGAATTCATCCATTTCCTCCATATTATACAGTTTTGTGGAGTAGAGGTTTTTGAAGTAAGTCCTGATGATTCTCCCAATTTCACTTATGTCTGTTGTGATCTCTCCTTTTTCATTTCTAATTTTGTTAATTTGAGTTGTCTCTTTTTTCTGCTTGATCAAATTGGCCAGGGGTTTATCAATTTTGTTTATTTTTTCAAAGAACCAGCTCTTTTTTTTTTTTTAATCAATTCTCTTAATTGTTTTCATAGTTTCCAATTCATTAATTTCTGCTCTGATCTTAATTATTTCTTTCCATCTGGAGCTTTTTGGGTTGGATACCTCTTGTTTTTCCAATGCCTTTAGGTGGATGATTAGGTTGTTGATTTGGGATCTCTCTGTCTTTGTTATAAAGGCATTTAGCACAATGAATTTTCCCCCTGAGGACTGCGTTCATTGTGTCCCACAAGTTTTGGTATCATGTGTTCTCATTGTCATTCATTTCTAGAAATTTTGCAATTTCGTTTTTTATTTCTTCCACTACCCATTTATTATTTAAGAGTATGTTGTTCATTTTCCAGGAGCTGGTTTGGTTCCCACCCTAGCCTCTCTTAGGTCCACATGTGTGATCACTGGACCTAAGAGAGGCTAGGGTAGGTACAGTGGCCTGCTGGCCTGGGTCCCTGTTCATGGGTGGGAGGTGTTGGTAGTGGTACAGGTGAACAAGCACACAGGTCTCAGGAAGGGTAGGGTGGGGGCACTGGCCTATTGGCCTGGGTCCTTTCTCAGGGGTGGGCCACAGAGTGGGACATGCAAGGAGCTCAGAGAGGCTAGGGCAGGGACATTAGCCTGTTGGGCTGTATCCCTGCCTGGGGGCAGGACCACAAAATATAGCTTATTTAAGATTGTCAAATCCGACCATCCATCAGATTTAACATGTATTTTGCCCTGACAAGGATCGTGAAATTAGTCCTTCCAATGCAAGCCTATATACCAGGCTTATTTGGTGGGTACTGAGCTGGTGTAATCCCAGTTACCTTTGGGAATGGCTTTGGTCTCAGCTATGCTGCACAGCCACTTGGGTCCCTCTTTGCTGTGCTGTGAGCTCAGGTAGGCCAGCTGGGTTTGTGGGTCACTGCTCTGATTGTGCCAGGTGCTGAGTAGGTGAGTTCCCTTCCCCAGGTCTCTGGTGCTTGCTGGTGCTTGTGCTGGCAGTGGGGGAGGGAAGGCTGTAGATGGAGGCTGAAGTCCACCAGCTGATCCTCACAATCTTCTTCCTCACAAGTTGCTCCATGGGTCTCTGCTGTCCTGCTTCCACGTTTCTTGAGTTTGCGAGGAGGTGGATATGAATGGAAAAATCCCCTCACCTGTGTTTTTTTTCCTGTGGCTCAGGCCATGGAGCTCGCAGCCACTGCTGGAGCTGCTTCTGCCTGTTTCTGTGGGCTCTAGATGGTCTGGATCTCTCTTACTTCTCTGCTGTGGTTGATAATTTACTATACACCTCACTTTTTAGTAGAAGAGTGCATTTTTTTTTCTTTTTCTTCTCTAGACTGTTTTGGTGTGGTTCCTATGCTGCCATCTTAACTGGAACTGGGCTCAGTACCAACTTTTAACCTCCTCAGACTCAACTCGCCATCACCTGCTCCAAGGGGACTTTCCAGCCACGGACACCAGCATCCCCTGAAACACCTGACCATGCCCCCTCACAGCAGGAAGCAGCAATGAGAGAAATAAACTCTGTCCTCTATGCTTAACAAAATGCTGGGATATTAGGTAGGACAAGAGTCCCAAGATGGAGTCAAGATGAAGGAAGAGAATGACAGCAGCCTGATTGATGTTTACATTGCCTAACCCTTACTTCCCTGACCTAACAATGCCCTTAGCCATAGTTTTCCTGCTGATCTTATCAGGATCACTGTAAGTTTGAGGCCAGCCTGAGCCTACATACTCTAGCCTGAGCTAGAGAGAGACCCTACCTCAAAAAAAAAAAAAGTGAAAATTTTACAATCTAATAAATGAATTTGCAAAATAGAAAGCCAGAAAATCTTGTGATCAAGAGACTTTTTTTTTTTGGATAAACCATTATATCAAGAGACATTTTAGAAGTATTATCTCTCATTATATTTATAATACATGATACTTTTGCATTTTTAAGTTTATTGTTACTCATGTAACAATTATATTTCTCATATTTTTAATTTATTTATTTATTTGTTTATTTATTTATTTATTTATTAGACACAGAGAGATGGGGAGAGAGGGAGAGTGAGAATGGGAGTGCCAGGGCCTCTAGCCACTGCAAACAAACTCCAGATGTTTGCACCCCACTTGTGCATCTGGCTTACATGGGACCTGGAGAATCAAACCAGGGTCCTTCGACTTCATAGGCATGTGCCTTAACTGCTAAGCCATCTCTCTAGCCCTTCTTTTACATTTTTAAGTAATGATATTTTAAGAGAAAAAAGCTATATATAAAGTACCTTTAACTGTATTTTTCTTGCTTGATTTTTTTTTAACAAGGGCCTATTTCCATTCTCTCCCTTTGCAGAGAAGTTCGGGAATCTTTCTATAAGGCAGCTACTCTTGGAAAGTAAAATAGTCCATTCAGAGGTAGACTGAGGACTTGGTAGTCTTGTTGTACCAATCCACAGATGAGTGAAAGCAAACATAATACAGAAGCCAGTCACTGGTTACTCTTCCATGAACCAAGGTAGAGCTGCCTGAACCCCAGACATCCCCACCACCACCACACACACACAAAGGCTTTCATTAAGTTTGCCTGAGAGCCACACTCCAGACCCCTCTCCTTTATCATTGTCTGCACTCCTTTAGAGATGCACCACAGAAAACTGCAATCCCAAGAAGGTAAAGATCCAAATGGCCTGTTTCTCAGCCTATATCCTCTTCAGATACCAAGAAGCCAGGGTAAACATGTTAAGGCTGTCAGAGTCTTAGCAATGGATAAAAGCCATTCTTCTTATTGTCCTATTGAAGATCAGTTGGCCCAATCTCAATGGCTATAATCTCTCAAACAATTGCAGCTGAACAGGCAGCAGTTGCAGCCCAAAGATTTCCTTTTTTTCTGTGTCATATCCGTCTGCTCACACTAGTTCATTTCTATGCAATGCACCCCTGCACAAGTTCTCAGGAAATGGGCATAATAGTAAGCCTCTCACACAAACTGCTTCTAATCCAGTCCAGGCAAAGGTCTTTCTCACCCTCATAAGCCAAACCTCACAGTCCATAGTTCTTATTGCATTCAAGTCTTTCAACTCTAACCAGAATGGTCCATCAGTCTGTATTTACAGCACTACAAGGCATCTCTTAGGCCAAGGTTTCAAATCATTCCACTTTCTTCCTGCAAATCAATTCCAAAAGGCCAAAAGCCACACAGTAAGGTTTCTAGAAATAACAACCCCACTTCTGGTACCAACTTTACTGTTGCAGTTAGCTTTGCATTGCTGGCAGAAAACACCCAAACAAGAGTAGCTTGTGGGAAGAAAGGGTTTAATTTGGTTTACAAACTCAAGGGGAAGTTCCATGATGGCAGGAGTAAATGATGGCTTGAGTAGAGTGTGGACATAACCCCCTGGCCAACATTATATGGGTAACAGCAGCAAGAGGAAGATGGCTGTAAGGGGTATGGCCTCAAAAGCACCTCTCCTATTACACCAATCTGCATTGCTCTGGGACCACTGTGTCATGGAAAGAAAACTCTTAGACAACCAGGCATTCAGAGTAGCCTGTTTTTTTTTTTGTTTGTTTGTTTTGTGTGTGTGTGTGTGTGTGTGTGTGTGTGCGTGCTTTGAAGATGAGATGGGCAACAGCAGCAGCTTTAAGCTCTGCCTGGGCTTTCTTTGTGGTGAAAGTGGTCATACACATAGCCAGTGTTTCTGTTCCTTGCCTTCTGAAATAAAAATGTGGAGTTCTATATCTTTAGAACATATTCTCTTTCTTCTTAAGTTTCAAAGGCCAACCAGATTCTAGACTCCAAGATGGTTCCAATTTGTGGTGACTTTATAATGGTTTTCACGTGTGTACAGCCATGGGGTAAGGCAGGTCTTCTTAAGTAGAGCACAAAATCTCAGAAGCCATAGAGAAAAAAAGATTAAAAGCCAAGCAATATGGTAATTCCAAATTTAGAACAATAAAACATACCATAAATAAACTTAACAAGTAACATTTTCAACTATCCATAGCATGCATTATAAGTAAAGAATTTTGCCGGGCGTGGTGGCACACGCCTTTCGTCCCAGCACTCAGAAGGTAGGAGGATCACCGTGACTTCGAGGCCACCCTGAGATTACAGAGTGAATTCCAGATCAGCCTGAGCTAGAGTGAGACCCCACCTTGAAAAAAACAAAACAAAACAAAACAAAAGTAAAGAATTTTGTTTATATTACTCATCTAGGAAGTGCTTGGCATTGTGGAATTTTTTAAATTTTTATTTCTTTTTATTTATATTTTAATTAATTAATATGAGAGAAAGAAGCAGATAGAGCCGCGCGTGGTGGTGCACGCCTTTAATCCCAGCACTCGGGAGGTAGAGGTAGGAGGATTGCCGAGAGTTCGAGGCTACCCTGAGACTACATAGTTAATTCCAGGTCAGCCTGGACCAGAGTGAGACCCTACCTTGCAAAACCGAAAAAAAAAAAAAAAGAAAGAAGCAGATAGAGAGAGAGAATAGGCATGCCAGGGCCTTTAACCACTGCAAACAAACTCTAGATACGTGTGCCATCTTGTGCATCTGGCTTTATATAGGTGCTGGGGAATCTAACCTGGGTCCTTAGGCTTTGCAGGCAAGTGCATTAACTCTGAGCCAGGCTGGATTTTCAAATATTTTATTGAAAACTTTAACATATGAAATACTCTAATTTGATCATGTTCCAGCCCATTGTCTCTTTTGTCCTCTTTCTCACTCTGGCTGGAGACCTAAAACTATAGCATAAGCCACTTTGCCCAGCACGTATCAATTTAAATGGAGAGGTAAAATAGACCTACAAAGTGGGCTAGGTCTGCCTCTTCCAGGGGCCTAAGAGGTCTGGTTGAAGGACTGAGGAGGAGAAAGAGGGTAGAAACCAGGAACTACCAGTTGCCTAAGTATCCATCCCCACCCAGATGCTAGTAAGTCTCTTGACTTTTGCCACTCCCTCCAGCCTGAAATTCTGCTGAAAATCCCATGTTTCTTTCCTGATTGATTCAATTGTGTTTAATTATTTGAATAAGGTCAGTTTCCCTCTATTTTCCTGTTCTTTAAATTATAAGTTTTTAATAGAAAAGATGTGCAAAATACTGGTCCATTACATAGTGTGCTTCATGTTTAGATGCCCTGGTAATTATCTCATGTCAGCTTAGATAGCTAGAAAGAACTTAATCCACAGTAAAGCAGGTCCATTGCTTGAAGAGTAGAGATGAGAGGAGGAATGCCCTGTCTCTGCTGCCAGTAACATCTCAGCTGTCTGGAACTGAGCCTGTGGGTCTCTTCCATTCTTTTCTTGTCATCCTGTTTGGTTTAGGCCCTTGTGCATGAGGTCTACATTCCATAGAGGGTTAGTGGCTCTCATCATCCTGAAAATCTGAGCCAGTAATGTCCCATGGTTACAAGAATGGAAATGTTTTTGCTTATGTCATTCCTATTCACAAAGAACTCGTGACCTACAAATTCTGAAAAATAAACCTGCATAGCCTTGTACTATGGTGGTGTATGTCTTCAGTCCTAGCCCTCTTGGAGGCTGAGACAGGTGGACCATACCTTCAAGGTCAGCCTAGGCTGCAGAGTGAAATGCTATCTTAAACATCTACATTAAACATTATTTCCAGATGTGTCAGTGAGTATGTTTCATCCACATTTGGATGAGATCAGTACAGACAGAGCCTTCCCCAGTATAGTGGGCATTATCTGACTCATACTGAAAGTAGAAGCAGCAGGAATTTGCCTCTTTGCTGCTGCTTTTCTTTGAACCACTTTGCCTGCCCTTTAGACTGGGGTTTACACCATCAGTTCCTGGGACCCTAGGCCTCAGACTAGAATTACATATACTTTCCTGTCCCTACCTTACAGACAGCAGATCACAGGACTTCTTAGCCCCCATAACAGTGTTAGCCAAGTTCTCCAGTAGATCTCTTGTCTATCATCTCCTATCCTGTTTTTCTGAAGAATTCTAATGCACCTTGTGTAGACCTCATATTTCTGTTTGACTGTTCTAAGTCATCATACTTACGAGAAGAAAATAAGAGATACAAGGATGCAATTAAGGAATAATTCCAAGGAGACAGTGCTCTAAGAATCTTTGCTTTATTGGACTCACTGACTTGGCCTGGAGCCAAACCTCTAACATGCATTATCTTCTTTAAACCTCACAACTCAGAGATTAGGACTCATCTATTCTATAATTACTAATGTTGTTTGTTTTACAGGTGACTTTGACTTTGAGTCTTACAACTCAGAGAGGTAATTGCTTGAGGTCACAGAGCTACAAGTAACACAGAAATGTTTCAGTCCATGTCTGGCTGATTTCAGAGCCACCAAGAAGGGACGTGGTTAGTAAAGTCATAAAAGTTAGCCAGAACAGGGAAAAGTAAGAAGGTAATTAATATCATTTTTCTGAAATGTAGGTTGGACCAGAGAAGTTTCCAGAACAGTTGTGGTAAATATTTATCTTCATTGCTGAGGGAAACAAATAAAATCAACAATTTAATTTCATATATTTTTATGATGCTATTTCTGGGAAATTTTAAATTATGTACATATATATTTCCTATATATATGCATATATATGCATTCATAATACACACATATAATATACAGGGTTTTTTTTGGAGCAGGATCTTATGTATCTGGGCTGACCTCAAACTTTCTTTTGTATGTGGGTGTGTTCATATATGTGTGAATACATGGGGGGGATTAGCTACAGTTCTCCACCTTATTTTTTTATTTTATTTTATATATATTATGACAGAATATACTCATCTCCCCTTGCCCTGGCTCTTATTACCCTGGGGGCCCTCCTCTTTGGGGTTATGATATTCATTGTAGGGATATGAAGGCCTCAGTCAGTCTCTGTGGGAGGAGACTGTACCTCAGGGTATTCCTACACACTCTATGGTTCTTACAATATTTCTTTTCTCTTCTTTTCTTTTCTTTCTTTTTTTTTTTTTGTTTTTGGGGAGCATTTCTCTCTAGCTCAGGCAGACCTGAAATTCACTATGTAGTATCAAACTCATGTGATCCTCTTACCTCTGCCTCCCAAGTGTTGGGATTAAAGGCATGTACCACCACACCTGGCCAGTTCTTACAATCTTCCTACACTTCTTTCACAATGTTACCTGAGCCATGGTAGGACTGCTGGAAGTCTGATTGAGTATTGAGTTCTTTGTAGCCTCTGGATTTATGCTTTGGTCAGTTCTGATTGATCACTGTGTCCGTCACCATCACCAATTTGTATCCCATTTTATTTGTTTCTCTTGTCTTATTACTTGAAGTAAAACTTCAAGTGCTATATTAAAAAGCAATGTTAAGAGTGGGCACCCTTGTTTTGTTCCAGACCTTAATGGGAATGATAGGAGACAGAAATTGGCTAGGCAGTCAGGGTAACAGAACCCAAAAATAATGGTGCTGTATTCCTTGACTAAAAGCAGGAAATGTCACTAAGCTTACAGAAACCTGGGTGTTACACCCTTCAAGAAAGGTTTCTAGGTTAAGCCTGTACCCTTCCTAGAAGACAGACACTATGATCCTTACCTAAAATTACTGGAAAAGATGTAAAATCTGCTCTTTGTCCATAGTAACCTACTTACCTGGTCTTCTTCACATAGCCACTCCCCATAAAAAAACCAGATCTGAGTCTCAAGGTGGGCTTCTCAAACCCCCTCTTGCCTCCCTGGGCAAGAGCTCCACCTTGCTTCTTTCTCTTATGTTCTAGGCATAAGCCCCTTCTCTTCATCCTCCTAAAGTTTTAAACTGTAATAAAATCTTCTGAACCTTATCCTCTGTTCCATGAATTCCATTCTTCAAATTCATGGCACAAGGATCCGGGAACACCCCACATTATTAGTGCATTGGGTACAAGAAATCCAAAATTCCTGTATCAGGAATGCTTCAAGTTTTTCCCCATTTAGTATGATCTGGGCCTTAGGTGATTACAAGTAGCCTTTATTATGTTGAGATACTGTCCTTCCGTCCCTAGTCTCTCCAGTGCTTTAATTATAAAGGGGTATTGTATTTTGTCAAGGTCTTTTCTGTTCTACTGAAATAATCATGTGATTCTTGTATTTAAGTTTATTTATGTAGTGAATTACATTTATCAATTTCCTTATGTGAAATCATTTCTGCATCCCTGGGATAAAACCTACCTGATGGAGGTTTATGATGCTTTTGATATGCTCTTGAATTCAGTTTGTGAGGATTTTATTGAGAACGTTTATGTAGCAGAAAGCTTCAGGTTCGCTGAGATGAACTTCCAGACCAGGCACAGTTATGGAGGAAGGGATATTATTTATTGAATTTATACAGATCCAGGGAAGTTCCATAGAGGAACAGAATGGACAGAATGAATTGTATTAAAGGGAATTTATTGGTTAGCTTACACAGTCCAGCAATAGCAGATTGTAGGTCCGAGAGTCAAGCAACCCACAGCTGCTCAAGCCAACGAGGTTGGAGGCCTCAGCAGTCCCAATCCGGCACTGAAAACCTGGAGGATTCCTGGAGAGACGCTGTTCTTCAGTCCACCCTGGTCTTCAGTCCACACTGGAGAGCAGCAACACCAAGCACCGGAAAACACCAAGCACCCAGTGGCAAGGAGCAAGCAGCAAGGCAGCCAGGTGGGAGAGAGAGAGCCTTTCTTCCAAGAGCTTCTTTTTATCATTGAGCCCCCTCCTCCAAGAGGGACCGCCCACTCTGGGGGAAGGCTTATCCCTGGGGGAAGGATTATTCCTTATCCCTGGGAGAAGGATTATTCCTTTTGTTAATCCTTCCTACAGGCAACCTCAGAGACACACTTATGAGGAATGTCTGTGGATTCCTAAACAAGTCAAGTTGACACAAACTTAACCATCACAAGTCCACCCCTTGTCAACTTGACACCAAAACCATATCTATCTTACGTTCTACTTAATTTCCAAATGAAGACAGTAACAAGGTCATAATTCCGCCTAACATGATATAACTATCCCTCGTACAACCGGAAACACACTCACCCCCCCCACACACAAAGCAAATTCCTTGAGGAATGCTTAGTCTCATATAATAAGTCAAATATAAATTCAACAGTGGTTAACTAGCAATATGATCTTAATCAGTATTAATTACCTAATAGAGAAATAGAGGAAGAACAAGACATCTTAATATTGGTGTACATATGTACAACAAACACTCTTAACAAGGTAAGACAGGAACACTCATGGCAATTACAGTCCACGTTTTTGTAACTGGTCCCGTGGCCTTAGCTGGTATTTGTTACTGCCTTCTTCTACTACCCATTCAGTATTTCCTCCACCTTCAGCAAGCACCTCAGCAGGTCTTGGTTCTTTACCTGGAGGGGTGACCCATACCTTCATTCCTGAAGGATCGGGACCATTTATCACATAGCCTTGATTAGGTTGTTGCAGTTGTCCATTGACTTTGATAACAGGGCATGGTAACACCAAGAGATGCCCTAGAGAATCTCCAGCACTCCAGACATACTCTTCCTTACCTCCATTGTGGAGGAGCAGTCCAATTTCCCCTGGTAGTCTGGATCAATCACCCCTGCCTAACACTGTAACTCCTTTCTCAGCCTGTGCACTCAAGGGCATCAGGAGCCCAAAGTGGCCAGGGGAAATCTTAGCTTCCAGTTCAATGGAATGTTCTTTGTGCCTCCTGGCAAAAGCACTCCCCCTCTGGAACCAAGACCTCTAGGCCAGCAGAGCGTAATTTGTTGTGGGTACAGGAAGCAAAAATTTGGAATGGGTCCTTGGGGTTGGGGGCATTCCCATTTAGATTCCTGGTGTGTCTTGTTATAGGCCTCGAGGCAAAGATGCTGATTAAGCTTGAAGCCTGCTGGTCAGTACATCCCTCAAGAGTTGCCACCTGTTGGGAGGCCATTCTTTGTTTAGTTGCTTCCTCAGACAAAGTGAATTGCATGATTCTGAGCTCTGGCTTTTGGCTGTGAAGAGGGCAATACTTGCTTTGTGGGGGTGGGGATGCAACCCCCCAGCTAAGTTTTGGGAAGCCATTTATTCTCATGCTAGTTTGTTGCTTCAACTCTCTTCAGAATCTGAGAGTTCAATGTCCCCAGATTCTTGCCAAGGATCTTTCTTAGGCCCAGCCCACACATCCCCATCCCAATTCAAGCCCTGGATCCCACTCCCACCCTTTTCCAACCAATGCCCTCACTTTAACTTCTGATAGCTTGTGAGGCTGGGAATTGAGCTTACGCTGCAAGTAAGCTAATCTTACAATGAGAGCTTGAGTTTGGTTTTCTGCAATTCGAGCCCTGTTCTGACTAGACAGAAGATTTTCCTCCAGGGCACCCTTAGAAACCTTCAGATCATGTATGTGGGTCTTAAGCTTGGAAATTTCCTTTTGGAGCTTCTGCTTTTCTCCCAACAGTTTATCTAGAGATGTCAGAAGAAACCATCCAGCATCATCATTTGTCTTACTTTTCCACAAATATTCAAAGGTTCTAGATACAGAGTCACTAAATTCCTTGCTCCTCACAAGATATGACTCAGAATCACTAAATACATCTATCTCACGGAGTTCGTTAAATAGTGCACACCATGGATTATTAGTGCCCTTATTACCAAGTAAAATGCCCTCCTTATTACCAGCAGAGCCTTTAGTGGCACTGAAGTTGGAGAACCAACTCCACAGAGCACCAAGCCTACTAGGGAAATCCATCCTTACAATTCTGTTTCTCTAGAACCACTCCTGGTACCACAATCTGTATTAGTCAGGGTTCTCTAGAGGAACAGAATGGACAGAATGAATTGTATTAAAAGGGAATTTATTGGGTTAGCTTACACAGTCCAGCAATAGCAGATTGTAGGTCCGAGAGTCAAGCAACCCGGTAGCTGCTCAAGCCACGAGGTTGGAGGCCTCAGCAGTCCCAATCCGGCACTGAAAACCTGGAGGATTCCTGGAGAGACGCTGTTCTTCAGTCCACCCTGGTCTTCAGTCCACACTGGAGAGCAGCAACACCAAGCAGCGGAAAACACCAAGCACCCAGTGGCAAGGAGCAAGCAGCACCGGCAGCCAGGTGGGAGAGAGAGAGCCTTTCTTCCAAGAGCTTCTTTTTATCAACCAGCCCCCTCCTCCAAGGGGGGTAGCCCACTCTGGGGAAGGCTTATCCCTGGGGGGGAAGGATTATTGATTTATCCCTGGGAGAAGGATTATTCCTTTTGTTAATCCTTCCTACAGGCAACCTCAGAGACACACTTATGATCTACCAAATGTCTGTGGATTCCTAGTCATTCAAATGCATCTACCAAAGATTTGTCTATTACATTACAAAGCCACCCTGATATGGAAATAGGGAATATAGAAATTACAAATACATGTATAATATTCATACTGTACATTGGCCAGGTTGCTCAACCCATGGGTTTTTCACTCTACAAACCACTGTGTGTCCCCTGTGCCCTTGCCCCCAGTTCACTTGTTCCACTTCCTGCTCCTTAGGGAGGCCCAGAGCAATTGGCTTCTCACTACCACAAGAGCAAATCCACCTGTTCCAGAGCCTTTGCTACTCCCTAAGGACATTTCCTGTCCCTCGAGGTTATAAAGGATCCATGTTCCTAATCCCAAGATTTGACTGCAGAAGGCTTTGAGCCATGCTGCTGCACAATGGGTAGCTGAGAAGGGAGTATGTAAACTAGAGATTTCCCTGCACCCCTTCTTGTTTAAAGGAGTTATTCTGGTGATACCTCCGTGTCAGGAGGCCATTCCCCTAAGAAGCTTGAGGATCTAGGCACCCCCTGACTGTCCTTGGCTTCTTGTGGCCTCAAGATTCCTGCCACACCTCATCCCAGGATATTGCCAGGAAACATCCTGTCACTCTTGGCACTGACTATCCAGGAGACAATGACAATGCCAGTGGGCCCAGGAAGTCATCTTCAGGGACACAGGTCAAAGCACCTTACCAGGATGCTTTAAAAGTGTTTTATTTATGTATTAATTTGTTGCTTTTTCAGACAGGGCTTCATTTTCTAGTCCAGGACAGCCTTAAACTCAAGAAAATTCTCCTGCCTCAGCCTTACCACTATAGCAATTAAAGATATGAGCCATGATGACCTGATAAAGAATTTTTTAAATGCTTTTTGAAGCTTCAAATATATTGTTCAAACAAGCCAATGGTAGGAAAATATTTAGTCAATAAGAAAACTTACTTAGTATATTTTTTAATTTTTTTATTGACAAATTCTATACTTACTGAACATAAATCCCTTCCACCCATTCCCCTTCAGAACTCCATTCTCCATTAAATCCCCTCCCTCTCTCCATTAGTCTCTCTTTTAATTTGATGTCATCTTCTTTTTCTCCTATTATGAGGGTCTTGTGAAGGTAATGCTAGGCACTGCGAGGTCATGGATATCAAGGCCAATTTCTGTCTGCACAGTTGCATTGTAAGGAGTTGTACCCTTTGGCTCTTACATTCTTTCCACCACCTCTTCCGCAATGGACCCTGAGCTTTGGAGGATGTGATAGAGATATTTCAGTGCTGAACACTCCTCTGTCCCTTCTGCTTAGCACTATGTTGCCTTTAGGTCATCCCATCTGAAAAGAAGTTTCTCTAACCAGAAGTGAGAGTAGCATTAATATGTGAATATTACCTCCCCTGCCATAGGCTTTTGATTAGGTTTTTCAGTACCAGGCATGTGTTCCCTCCTATAGAGCAGGCCTTCAGTCCAATTAGAGAGCAGTTGGTTTCCCTAAGAGCAGATATGCCACTATTGCTCCCATTTGGTCATTTGGTCTCTCTAGCCAAACTTGAGGTTTCCAGTGTACACTGTTTTCACCACTGATGACATCTGTCTCCCATATGGAAGCATGCACTACAGCTTTTTCCAGGTTGGCTGGTCTTAAGGGAGAAGGTTTTCTGCTCAGCCCCAGCTTGATTTCTCAGTGACATTGCCACTTAGGCAAGTGAGGTCTTCAACAATAGGGTCTTACCATCTGTTCCTCAAGGGAAACCAAGGGCCTTGGCAATAGCTATAATATTGTGGAGGCAACAGGTACTCCCTGGACAACTCACTGGAAGGTATCCCTGGCACTGGAAATTTTCTATTAATAATCTATGGCTTCTGTATGTGCCATTATTCAAAAAAGCAGGTTTAGGGCTGGAGAAATGGCTTAGTGGTTAAGGTGTTTTCCTGCGAAGCCAAAGTATCCCGGTTCAATTCTCCAGGACCCACGTAAGCAGATACACAAAGGGCACATGCATCTGGAGTTTGTTTGCAGTGGCTGGAGGTCCTGGCATGCCCATTCTCTCTCTGTCTGTCTCTCTTCTATCTCTCTCTCTGCTTGCAAATAAATAAATAAAAATTTTTAAAAAGTAGGCTTACATCTGTCTTATTCAAAATATGTTGAATTTCGATTGATCCTCCCCCTGCCCTTGTTTTACACATTCTCTTCCACTGTCCTTGCTTAGTCCTTTCCCCTGCCTTTAATCTGTTCTTCTACTTTCATATATATAATACCATCCCCTTAAGTCTTTCCCTCTCCTCCCTCCCTTATAGCTTTTTTCTACCTTACTGGCCTCTGCTACCAATTTTTGGGTTTTGTGGGTTTATGTTGTATCCTGCTACATTGCTAAAAGTGTTTATCAACTCTAACAGTTTGCTGGTAGAGTCTTTAGGGTGTTTTATGTATAGAATCATATCATCTGCAAACAATGGTAACTTGTTCTCTTCCTTTCTAATTTGTATCCCTTTATGAGTGTCTCTTGCCTTATTGCTATAGCTAAGACTTCCAGTACTATTTAAATAAAAGTGGGGGGAGGGAAATATCAGGTGGGGTTTTTTTGGTATGTAAGATTAAAAGTCAATAAAAAATAATAATAAATAAATAAATAAATAAATAAATAAAAGTGGGGACAGTGGACACCCTGGTCTTGTTCCTGAATTTAGTCGAAAAACTTCAAGATTTTCCCCATTTAGTATTAGGTTGGCTGTAGATTTGTTCTAAATAGCTTTTATTATGTTCAGATATGTTCCTTCTATTCCCAGTTTCTGTAATACTTTTACCATGAAGAGGTGTTGGATTTTGTCGAATGCCTTTTCTGCATCTATTGAGATGATCACATGATTTTTGTCCCTGCATCTCTGGGATAAAGCCTTCTTGGTCAGGGTGAATAATCTTTCTGATATATTTTTGTATTCTGTTTGCCATTATTTTGTTCAGAATTTTTGCATCTATGTTCACGAGGGAGATTGGGTTGTAATTTTCTTTTTTGTTCTGTCTTTATCTGGTTTTGATATCAGGGTGATGCTGGCTTCCTAGAAGGAGTTTGGTAGACTTCCTTCCTTTTCTATTTTGTGGAAAAGTTTGAGAAGCAGTGGTGTTAGTTCTTCCATGAATGTCTGGTAAAATTCACCAGTGAATCCATCTGGGCCTGGACTTTTTTTTAGTTGGGAGACGTTTTATAACTGCTTGGATCTCTATAATTGTTATTAGGTCTATTTAATTGGTTTATTTAATTTTGGTAAGGCATATGAATCAAGGAAATCATCCATTTCTTTCAGATTTTCAAACTTAGAGGCATATATATTCTTAAAGTATGTCCTTATGATTTTCTGAGTTTCTTTGATGCCTGTTGTAATGGTGCCTTTTTTATCTCTAATTTTACTAATTTTTGTCTTTCTTTCTTCTGGCCAGATTTGCTAAGGGTTTATCAATCTTCTTTTCCTTTCAAAGAACAAAGTCTTTGTTTCATTGATTCTTTTGATTTTTGGGGGGGTTCTATTTCATTATCACTGCCCTATCTTTATTATTTCGCCCCATCTACTGATTTTTGGTTTGCCTGGTTCTTCTTTTTCTAAGGCCTTAAGGTGAAGCATTAAATTGTTTACTTGTGAACTCTCTAATTTCTTAATATAGGCACTTAGAGCTATAAATTTCCCTCTTAGGACCACCATCATTGTGTCCCAAAGGTTTTGGTATGTTGTATTCTCATCATCATTTGATTCTATAAATTTATTGATTTCCTTTTTGATTTCTTCAATGACCCATTCATCATTCAGTAGTTTGTCTTGTTGCTGATATGCTGTTTAATCCAGTTGTACAGGGATTATTTTAATTTTCCTGTATTTGTTATGATTTGCTTTGTTTTTTTTTTGGGGGGCAGGTCAGATGGCCTCAACCTTCATGGCTTTCAACTTCATCAATGCTGAATGCCCACCTCAATCTCTCTGTATTATGTATTATGCTGTGGAGCTGGAGTTCTCTTCAGCTGTGCTGGATGCCCTGCAGCTGGGGGCTGAATGCTGAATGCAGGAAGCCTGCTGTTGTTCACCCAGTCCCACCTGTATCTCTTTCAGTAACTCCTTGGTTGATATCAGCTGTCGTTCCTTCAGATTTCTTGACTTTGCAAGGAGGCTGATGAGGTTGGAAAATTCCCTTGTTTGGTCTCTGATGCTGTTGCTCCATGAGCCTGGCAGTGTATTTTGCTGTGGTTTTGCTTAAATCCCTCCCTAGGCTGATTTGGTATGGCTCCTATGCCACCATCTTACCCAGAAGTCTCCTTACTTAGTATATTTTTTAAATTATTATTACCCCAGGTCAATTGCAAAGTAATAAGTAAAGCCTGTGAAAGTGGAACATACCTGTAATCCTAGCCCTTAGTTGGCAGAGGCAAAAAAATTACCTCATAATAGATGGTGAAAGAAAAATTCTCCATGACAAGAGCCAGCTCTATGATTATATAAAGTCAGTGAAACCTTCAGAGACTACTTCAGGGAATTCTCCACACAGAAAAGTCAAACAACCAATCTCAAGAGCCTACAACAAGAAGATCACAATAACCAAAACTAGAGCAGGCTCAAAAAAGTACAAAGTCCAAGAAACCACCAAACCTCATAAAGCACCCCAACATAGCAAGGATTAAATCAAACCTCACAATTATAACCTTAAGTATTAATGACCTTAACTCACCCATCAAAAGACACAACTTAACAGAGTGGATCAGAAAAATGGATCCTTCAATATGCTGTCTTCAAGAAACTCATCTCACCACTAAAGACAGATACCTCCTCAGGGAGAAAGGATGGAAAATGATATTCCAAGCAAATGAAAATAATAAACTGGGCTGGAGAGGTAGCTTAGCAGTTAAAGTGCTTGCCTGTGGTGCCTAAGGACCCAGGTTTGATTCTCCACGTCCCAAGTAAAGCCAGATGCACATGGTGGCACATGCATCTGGAGTTTGTTTGCAGTGCCTATAGGCCCTAGAGCACCCATTCTCTTTCTCTTTTCCTCTCTCTCTCTCCCCCCCCCTTTTTCTCCCTATGTCTCAAATAAATAAATAAAAATTTTAAAAAGAAATAATAAACTAGCAGGAGTTGCTATATTAATATCTAATAAAATAGACTTCAAACCAAAAGTAGTCAAAAAGGACAAAGAAGGCCACTTCTTACTTATAAGGGAATGATCCAACAAGAGGACATCATAATAATAAATATATATGAACCAAACACAGTTTATAAAACAAAACTTACTTGACAACAAAATGGAAATAAACACCCACACATCATAATTGGGGAATTCAATACTCTACTATCATCAACAGACATATCATCCAAACAGAAAATCAACAGGGAAGTAAGAGCTCAACAACACCATAGATCAAGTAGAGCTAACAGACATCTACAAAACATTCCAACTCAGGTTGGAGGGATGGCTTAGTGGTTAAGGTATTTGCCTGCAAAGCCAAAGGACCCAGGTTTGATTCCCCAGGACCCACATAAGCCAGATGCACAAGGTGGTGCATACATCTGGAGTTTGTTTGCAGTGGCTGGAGCCACTGGCACACCCATTCTCTTTCTCTCCTTTCTCTGTCAAATAAATAAATAAATACATTTTTAACTTTTATTTATTTATTTGCAAGCAGAGAGACAGAGATATAGAAGAGAGGAAGACAGAGAGAGAATGGGCATGCCAGGGCCTCCAGATGCATGTGCCCCTTGTGCATCTGACTTATGTGGGTCCTGGAGAATTGAACCGGGATTCTTTGGCTTTGCAGGCAAACACCTTAACCACTAAGCCATTTCTCCAGCCCCCTCTTTTTTTATGAATAAAAATTTTAAAGTAAAGACTTAAAAAAAAATCCACCCCAGTTCTACAGAATACACATTCTTCTCAGCAGCCCATGGAACCTTCTCCAAAACAGATCATATATTATGCCTTAAAACATGATTCCATAAATTCAGGAAAATTGACATAACTTCCTGCATCCTATATGATCACAAGGTTTTAACAAGAGAAACATCAAGATTTCCACCAGTTCTGGAAACTGAACAAAACACTTTTAAACAATGAATGAAATAAAAAAAAAAGAAATTGTAAAATTTCTATAATTGAATGATAATGAAAACACAACTTATCAAAACTTATGGGACACAATGAGTGCAGTCCTAAGCAGAAAATTCATAGTACTGAATGCCTTCATAACAATGATGAAGAGATCCCAAATTAATTACCTAACCATCCACCTAAAGGTGTTGGAAAAACAAAAAAAAAATCCAAACATGAGTGCTTCATATGAAAATAAATAATCAAGATCAGAGCAGAAATTAATGAATTGGAAATTAAGAATACAATTAAGAAAATTGATGAAATGGAGAGCCAGTTCTTTGAAAAAATAAACAAGATTGATAAATCCTTGGCCAATTTTGATTAAACAAAACAAGAGAAGTCTCAAATTAACAAAATCAGAAATGAAAAAGGAGAGATCACAACAGACATCAATAAAATTGGAAGACTCATCAGAACATACTTCCAAAACCTCTACTCCACAAAATTGGATAATCTGGAACAAACTGATGAATTCCTAGCCACATACCATGAACCAAAACTAAACTCAGAGCAGGTTAATCTTGTAAACAAACCTATCACATTTTGAAAAGGTAATCAAAAACCTCCCCCAAAAGGAAAGTCTAGGACCAGATGGCTTCTCAACCAAATTATATCAAGTTTTCATTGAAGAACTGAAACTAATTTTCCTCAAACTGTTTCACATAATTGGACAGGGAATACTCCCCAATGTCCTTCTTGAAGCTATCTTCACCTTAATACTAAAACCAACAGGGATAAAACAAGAAAAGAAAACTATAGGCCTATATCTCTGAAAAACTTAGAGGCAAAGATCCTGAACAAAATTCTGGCAAATCAAATTCAACAACACATCAAAACCATTATCCATCTTGATCAAGTAGCCTTCATCTCAAGGATGCAGGGATGGTTCAACACATGGAAATCAGTCAACATAACACACCACATACATAAATTTAATCACAGGGATCACATGGTCATTTCAACTGATGCAGAGAAGGCCTTTGAAAAAATAAAACACCACTTCATGATCAAAATGCTGGAGAGAATAGCCACAGAGGGTTTATATCTCAACACAATAAAGGCTATATATAAAGCACCTAAAGCCTAAATAATACTTATTGGGGAAAGACTCAAGGAGTTCCCTCTGAGATCAGGAACAAGAAAGGGGTGCCCACTTTAACCACTGCTCTTCAACACAGTACTAGAAGTCTTAGCCCAAGCAGTAAGACAGGAGAACAATAAAAGGGATGCAAATTAGAAAGGAACAATCCAAGTTAGCCCTATTTGCAGGTGACATGATGCTATATATACATAAGTGACCTGAAAGTCTCCATCTCAAAACTTCTTTTTAAAAAAAATTATTTTTACTTATTTATTTATTTGACAGAGAAAGAGGGAGAGGGAGAGAGAGAGAATGGGTGCTCCAGGGCCTCCAGCCACTGTAAACGAACTCCAGATGCATGCGCCCCCTTGGGCATCTGGCTAATGTGGGTCCTTGGAAATCGAACCAGCTTCCTTTGGCTTTGCAGGCAAATGCCTTAACCGCTAAGCCACCCCTGCAGCCCTCTATCTCAAAACTTCTAAAGGTAGCTAATTCCTTCAGTAAAGGGGCAGGATACAAAATAATACACAAAAATCAGTAGCCTTTATATATGCAAAAGACAAATATAGAGAAAGAAATCAGTGAGGCTGTCCCATTTTCAATAGCAACAAAAAAATTAAATACCTTGGAATAACACTAACCTAAGATGTGAGATACTTATATAGTGAAAACATAAAAATACTCAAGAAGGAAATTGAGAAGGACTTGAGAAGATGGAAAGACCTCCCAAGCTCCTGGATAGGTTGAATTAATATTGTAAAAATGGCAATTCTACCAAAAGCAGTATACAAATTTAATACAAAACAATAAAATTACAGCATCATTATTCACAGTGATAAAAAATTTCAAAATTTATATGGAATGGCAGCAGCCCTTGGATATCCAAATATAAACTCAGCAACAGAAACACTTATGGAGGCATCACCACACCTGATCTAAAGCCATAGTAACAACACAGCATGATACTGGCATAAAAACAGAAATACAATCAATGGAATAGAATTGAAGACTCAGACCTTAAGTCAAGTAACTACAGATGTGTGAACTGTGACAAAGGTGCCAATAATGTATACTGGAGAAAATGCAGTGTCTTCAACAAATAGTGCTGGACAAATTGAATAACAATATGTGGAAAAATGAAACTAGACCCACTCATCTCACTATACACAAAAAACTAAGTCCAGAGATAGAGAAATGGCTTAGTAGTTAAGGCGCTTGCCGCCAAAGTGAGAGGACCCAGGTTTAATTCCCCAGGACCCATATAAGACAGATACACAAGGTGGCACATGCATCTGGAGTTTGTTTGCAGTGCATGAAGGCACTGATATGCCCATTCTCTCCCTCTCTCTCTCTCTCTCTCAAATAAATAAATTAAATTAAAATTTATTTAATAAAAAATCAAGTTCAGGGCTGGAGAGATGGCTTAGCAGTTAAGGCACATGCCTGAGAAGCCTAAGGACCCCAGTTCAAATCTCCAGGTCCCATGTAAGCCAGATGCACATAGTGGTGCATGCATCTGGAGTTCATTTGTAGTGGTTCTCTCCTTACTCTTCCCCTCTCTCTCCCTCTCTCTGTGTCTAATAAATAAACATTTTTTAAAACTCAAGTTCAAATGGATTAAGAACCTCAATATAAATCCTAAAACTTTTCTCCAACTGGAAGAAAAAATGGGAAGAACTCTTCACAATATAGGAGTGGGGGAAGAGTTCCTGAACAAAACCCCAATAGCCCAGGAAATTAAGGAATCACTCAACCAATGGGCTCTCATGAAGCTAAAAAAAAAGTTTTTTCACAGGCAAACATACCATAATGAGAGCCAATAGATTACCCACAGAATGGGAGAAAAATTTTGCCAGCTATACCACTGACAAAAGCCTAATATTTAGAATCTACAAAGAACTCAAAAATCTGAATGATAAAAAAAATTAAACAACCCACTCTAAAATGAGGCAGAGATCTGAATAGGGAGTTTTCAGAGGAAGAAATACAAATGGCTAACACACATTTAAGAAAATGTTTGCTGGGCGTGGTGGCGCACGCCTTTAATCCCAGCACTCGGGAAGCAGAGGTAGGAGGATCGCCATGAGTTCAAGGCCACCCTGAGACTACATAGTTAGTTCCAGGTCATCCTGGGCCAGAGTGAGACCCTACCTCGAAAAACAAAAAAAAAAAAAAAAAAAGAAAATGTTCAACATCCCTAACCATCAGGGAAATGCAAATTAAAACAACTATGATTTTCCACGTTACTCTAGTAAGGATGGCAATCATTAAAAAAAATCAAATGACAAAAAATGATGGTGAGGATATGGAGAAAGAGGAACCCTCATTCACTGTTGGTGGGAATGTTTACATTGTACAACCATTTTGGAAATCAATATAGAGATTCCTGCAAAAGACGAATATAGAACTACCAACAAACCCAGTTATTCCCTTATTGGGAATTTCCCCCGAATGCTCCATGCTTCCTCACAGAGAGATTTGCTCAACCATGCTTATAGCTGCTCAATTCATAATAGCTAAGAACTGGAATCAAGCCAGATGCCCATCATTGGATGAATGGTTAACAAAATTGTGGTACAATTACACAATGGAATTCTACTCTGCAGTAAGAAAAAATTATGTAATGAAATTTGCAGGAGAATGGACTGACTTGGAACAGATCATACTCAGTGAACTCACACAATCACAGAAAGACAAATGCCACATGGTCTCACTCCTAACCTGGATCAGCTCAAGTTGCTGACATACCTGATAGGCAACTAGAGGCCCAGACAGTAAGAATGGAAGGTTTGGGGGGGAAGAGGAGGGTGGAGGAAAAAACACAAAACTAAACCCAAAATGAACTGGTACCATACACACCTTTATCCTTGAAGATAGACTAAAAGATTGAACCCTCAACAGAAGCATGAGGGGAGCCCCTGAAATGTAGAGCCCTGGAAAAGGTAGGATGCAGTCTAACCATAAAATAAATGTTTTTGGTTCTGGCCTGGCCAGTTCCAAAAATTGGTTGCTACCCACAATGAACTGTTGATCAGAAAGATCTACAAGGTCCCCAAAACAAGACAGGCTTCTGTCAAAGCACTTGATTACCCATGTGAAGTAAAAGGTAAGACCCTCTTGCTGAAGACAACATATGATGCTGGCACAGAACATGGAGAGACCTGGCTGGAATCTGAAGAGAGTCAGTCCCCAGACAGTTACCCATCTAGTGATGGAAAGGGGGAAAGTGGCCAACAATTGTCTGAGCAGCCAGGGGTCTAAGCTACTCAAAGCAAATACCCTGACAAGATGTACACACTAGTGTAATGGTAGCACACAGCCTTGGTAGGTAACCAATAGCTTTTTGATTGATTGGCTAAGAGATCTGTTCAGTGGAAAGGAACCTATATCTGGAATTGGGAACCAGGTTAGAATCCTATGGAGACAAAGATTATGCTCTCTAATGTCAAGCTCCCACTAGTCTGGCTAAAAAGGGGGCTACATCCATCAAATACTCCCTAAGTTAACAGCGCTTATCCATTTAACCTATGCTGACTTTACTCTCTGATGGAGAATCTGTTTTTCTTTTTGAGAAAGTAGCAAGACCAAGGAGATAAACTACTCCTTGCACTTCAGCCAAGCACAGCTAAATCCACACAGGAAGGGGAGATGAGCAAGAGTGCTGCTTCCATGGTGAGCTCCAGGGTGAAAGAGACAGACACTGAGGATACTCAACATCTACCAAAGCAGAGATCCAGACAGAGGCTTCTAAGAGCTCATCCCTGAAGTAGACTTAACACACACCCACCAAGGCTCAGGGAGTTTTTCAGAAGAGGGGGAGGAAAGATTGTAGGTGCCGCAGGTTGGGACATCATGCCCAGAGGTACTGCTTCCCCCAATAACTTACTGTTGCTCCCACAACACATAACCCACAACCCTATGAGGAATACCTGCAACCACACTGAAGAGGGCCCCCAGTGACATGGGGGCAGGTACAAGAGAAAGGATGTAGCAACACATAACCCTCCTTTTATTAGTGGAATAAGGGGAGGGTTATGTCCCATGTGGATCTTGTAGCCTTCACCAGAATGGGCTCAGTTTGTTGGAATCACTGCTCCTGCCAAGGGTGCAGGAACCTGCCAAGCAGTCTATCCCAACTCCTTTGTGGGGAGAAGGATAACTTGAGCACCCCAGGTTGGACACTGGCAGAACTATAAGTCACTGTCATTGTCCCTAAAATGATTTTTGCTGGGTAATGACCAAGGGAACCCAGGGGACCAGCAGCCACAGAATACTGGGCTCTGACTCTCTTACCTGCCTCTTTGTACCCCTTCTTGGTAGGGGCCGAAGGGATGGAAAGGCACATCTCAGCCTTGGAGAAGACCTGGTCCAGTGGACTGTCCCAGCTCCAAAGTTCAGATGTAGCCTCAGGTTCATAACAGCTGCTAGAAGCTGATGCCTACCCAAGGGATGCCTTGGCCTGGCGCATCCCCACCTCCCACCACAGAAACAACAAAGCAGAGTACTTCCTGGTACTAAGTGAAATAAAAACCTCTTCTCTTAAAGCAAGCAAATATGTAAAGAGAACATTACTTTTCAAATTTAATCAGAAAAAAAAATGGAAGGGTGAGGTGGAAAGTAGGAGCTCCCACTACGTTCTGATTTTACAAGCTAACTCACCAAAGCCAGCCTTGAGCTACAAGGACTGAAGCTTTACCATATGCTGTCTGCCTGAACCATGGAGAGACTTGTTTGGACAGAAGAGAGCCAGTCCCAGACAGTCAGCTCATGTACTGCTGGAAGGCACTACATGAGCTACCAGGGAAAGTGGCCAATATCTGTCTGAGCAACTCAAAGTCTAAGCTACTCAAAGCAAATACCCTGACAAGATGTACACACTAGTGTAATGGTAGCACACAGCCTTGGTAGGTAACCAATAGCTTTTTGATTGATTGGCTAAGAGATCTGTTCAGTGGAAAGGAACCTATATCTGGAATTGGGAACCAGGTTAGAATCCTATGGAGGCAAAGATTATGCTCTCTAATGTCAAGCTCCCACTAGTCTGGCTAAAAAGGGGGCTACATCCATCAAATACTCCCTAAGTTAACAGCGCTTATCCATTTAACCTATGCTGACTTTACTCTCTGATGGAGAATCTGTTTTTCTTTTTGAGAAAGTAGCAAGACCAAGGAGATAAACTACTCCTTGCACTTCAGCCAAGCACAGCTAAATCCACACAGGCAGGGGAGATGAGCAAGAGTGCTGCTTCCATGGTGAGCTCCAGGGTGAAAGAGACAGACACTGAGGATACTCAACATCTACCAAAGCAGAGATCCAGAGGCTTCTAAGAGCTCATCTCTGAAGTAGACTTAACACACACCCACCAAGGCTCAGGGAGTTTTTCAGAAGAGGGGGAGGAAAGATTGTAGGTGCCATGAGGTTGGGACATCATGCCCAGAGGTACTGCTTCCCCCAATAACTTACTGTTGCTCCCACAACACATAACCCACAACCCTATGAGGAATACCTGCAACCACACTGAAGAGGGCCCCCAGTGACATGGGGGCAGGTACAAGAGAAAGGATGTAGCAACACATAACCCTCCTTTTATTAGTGGAATAAGGGGAGGGTTATGTCCCATGTGGATCTTGTAGCCTTCACCAGAATGGGCTCAGTTTGTTGGAATCACTGCTCCTGCCAAGGGTGCAGGAACCTGCCAAGCAGTCTATCCCAACTCCTTTGTGGGGAGAAGGATAACTTGAGCACCCCAGGTTGGACACTGGCAGAACTATAAGTCACTGTCATTGTCCCTAAAATGATTTTTGCTGGGTAATGACCAGGGAACCCAGGGGACCAGCAGCCACAGAATACTGGGCTCTGACTCTCTTACCTGCCTCTTTGTACCCCTTCTTGGTAGGGGCCGAAGGGATGGAAAGGCACATCTCAGCCTTGGAGAAGACCTGGTCCAGTGGACTGTCCCAGCTCCAAAGTTCAGATGTAGCCTCAGGTTCATAACAGCTGCTAGA
Source organism: Orientallactaga sibirica (assembly GCA_036365145.1). Taxonomy (NCBI): domain Eukaryota; kingdom Metazoa; phylum Chordata; class Mammalia; order Rodentia; family Dipodidae; genus Orientallactaga; species Orientallactaga sibirica. The sequence goes on from JAEOAD010000060.1 coordinate 1,531,771, forward strand.
AGCTGATGCCTACCCAAGGGATGCCTTGGCCTGGCGCATCCCCACCTCCCACCACAGAAACAACAAAGCAGAGACTTCCTGGTACTAAGTGAAATAAAAACCTCTTCTCTTAAAGCAAGCAAATATGTAAAGAGAACATTACTTTTCAAATTTAATCAGAAAAAAAAAATGGAAGGGTGAGGTGGAAAGTAGGAGCTCCCACTACGTTCTGATTTTACAAGCTAACTCACCAAAGCCAGCCTTGAGCTACAAGGACTGAAGCTTTACCATATGCTGTCTGCCCGAACCATGGAGAGACTTGTTTGGAATCCAGAAGAGAGCCAGTCCCAGACAGTCAGCTCATGTACTGCTGGAAGGCACTACATGAGCTACCAGGGGAAAGTGGCCAATATCTGTCTGAGCAACTCAAAGTCTAAGCTACTCAAAAGCAAACAACTTGATGTGATGCTCACACAAGTACAATAGTGGCACAAAGCCATGGTAGGTAACCAACTGCTCTTGGATAGGCTAACAGATACACTCAATGAAAAGGAACCCATATCTGAGACTGGGAAACAAGTTGGAATCATATCCAGGTAACGATCTTGCTTTCCACTGTCAAGGTCCCACTAATCTTGAGCTATAAGAGGGTCTACACCCTTTAAATTCTCTCTAAATTAATAGCAGTTATCCCATTTAACTAGTGCTGACTTAACTCTCTGTTGGAGAACCTGCTTCTCTTTTTCAGAAGGGAACTGGACCTGAGGAGATAAACAACCCAGCGCACTTCACCCCGGCTGTGGGGTGAAACCACAGAGGAACTGGGGAAATGAGCAAGAGTGCTGCTTTCTCGGTGAACCTGATATCAGCACAAGGGTGAGGAGATAGACACTGAGGACACTCGACACCTACCAAACCAAGATCCAAGGCTCCTAAGAGCCCAACACTGAAGTAGACTTAAAATACTCCCAGCATGGCTCAGGGAATTTGCTGAAGAGGGGACAGAAAGATTGTTAGAGCCAAAAATTGGGACATTATGTACAGAGACATTGCCTCTCCCCCATAACTGACAGCTGCCCCCCAGAATGCACAACCCGCCATCCCCATGGGAGATGACCTGCATCCCAAACAAGGAGGGCCTCTTCAGAAAAGGGGCAGGGAAGAAGGAAAGGATGGTACCAACATGTGTTGCTAACATACTAATAAAAATAAATTTTTAAGAAAATAAAAGGGCTTTCAATACAATTGCTCCCAGTCTGCCTCTCTACCCCCAATTCCTACATAATCACTGATCAGCTTTCTATTGCTATGGAATATTTTTTCCTAGAATCTTATGTAAGTGGAATCATATGTTAATGTATATTTCTTACTGCTTTAACTCAGTGTAGTTGTGTCATTTGTGTTACATACTTCAGTAATTCATACTTTTTCCTTGATGAGTATTATTTCATAACATGACTATAACACACTTGCCACCTGCCCTCTTGAGTTTAATTCAATATGCTTGTACCCTGGAGCCAGTATGAAAGGAAAGACTTCTTATGCAAAGGTGAAGGGTACAGAGAGAGAAAACACACTGGGTACATCCTCCATTTCTGTCCACTAGATTAACCTTTACCAGGAAATGGCAGTCTGTGGAAAGGACAGATGTCTAACAGGCCCCTAGCATTCACCATGAGCAGGATTGGCATATAGAGAGCTTAGTGAGGCAAGGAATTACTCACTCCTTTCTAAGCAGCTGGGAAGCACTCCGAGGCTGGGAGGATGGGCCACACTGGGGTGAAGGTGCCTTCTAAGAGCAAGAACAGAAATGCCCAGTGCAAGCAGGTTCCAGGTGCAGGAGAGGGCAGTATGAGATGCGGTGCAGAGGCATCAGCTGAAGCCTCACTGAAAGGCAGGCCACACCCTGCTGAAGGAGTGGACATTGTCCTCTAGATAGCTATCTTGCAGAGCCAGGGACAAGGCAGACCAGAACTTCACTTTAGGAGACCACAAGGATTTGAGTGGGAGTGGACAGCAGGGACTGAAGACTGGACATCTCCCAAGCAGCTTGGGCAGACAAGAGTGACGAATTGCATGGAAGATATGTATCAGAGAACAACTCTGGGGTCCCTTGAAGATGCTGCGTAGAGCCTAGATACTGGCTCCAGCAGCAGCAGTCCCTCTCATCCTGACTAGGCCATCCTCCTCACTGATGGCATAGAGAGACTTGAACTCTCCTGCCAGCTCAGTTTCCCCATGGGTCCCCACCCACTCAATGCAGCCCACAGCATGCCTACACTTGTACCTGGACCTGCCAAACTAGCAGTTCAACAGTTCTGCCCATCTCCCCTTGATTCCTGCCCCCAGCCCTGCCCAGATAGCACATGGACCCTCCATCCCTGTGTTCTGAGGCATCATCCATGTGTGTCCTCCCCTGCTACTCAAAACTAGACAAAACACAAAGCCTCCTACCTTTGAGGCCCACTTTGGAGGCTCCTTCTGCCAGAGTGCTGAGGCCTAGGGCCCAGGAGTCTTTCCTCCAGACCTAGCGTATACTGTGTATATCGCCCTTTATATCCTCGATACCAATGAAACCGTGACTCTGAGGACCACATCTAAATACTTCAGGGTTTGGAACTGGAGTGCTGGAGATAGAGGTTTCAGTGATCTGATGCTGGTGGCAGTTGGCTCAGGAGAGCTGATACTAAGATGAACCAAGACCCCTGCAGACAAAACCCCATGGACCACTACAGCCCAATATGATTTAAGAAGAGGGTCAGAGGTGATTTTTTTTTTCAAGATTTTTCTAGATTATAGTCCCTAGTCTTAAAGTCCACAGGAAGGTTTATTTTGGAATGGAGAGAAAAGTCACATAGAAATAAAAAATATTGTAGGAAATCTCTATCCTTAATATATTAAGATGAAGACAGAACAAGCATGCATCAAAACATTTGCAAGAGGGCTAGAGAGATGGCTCCGCAGTTACGGTGCTTGCCCATAAAGCCTAATGACCTGGGTTTGATTCCCTAGTACCCACATAAATCCAGATACACAAAGTGGTGCATGTGTCTGGAGTTTACTTGCAGCAGCTAGAGGCCCTGGTATGCCCATTATCTCTCTCTCCCTACCAGGCATGCTTTTAATCCCAGCATTTGGGAGGCCAGTAGGAGGATCTCTGTGAGTTTGAGGCCACCCTGAGAATACATAGTGAATTCCAGGTCAGCCTGGCCTAGAGCAAGACCCCAGTTCTAGAAAAAAAAATTGCAAGGAACAAATATGACTAAGTGGGCAAATTTGCATGGAATTAACCAGCAAGTATTTACTGGGTTCTTACAATGTACTCAGTGTTGTCCTGGAGTTACAATAGACACATAAGTAAACTTTAACTCTCTTGCTCATATCTATAGATGGTAACACTGTTACTGGGGAAGCAAGATTCACATAAACGAATACATTTGGAGATGAAGAGAACCAGTTGATCAAAGTTAGTGGCACCTGGAAGAGGACTTCCTAAATGTCATGGTGCTTGGCTAGAAGTTTGTTCAAATGGGAAAGAACTCAAGATGCTGTAGACATCTCACATGCCCCAAAACAAGGCTGGTCTGGGACCCTAATTTTTTTTCCCCAATTCAAAGTTTGAGAACATGTCTGCAAATTAGATTTTGTAATTTAATATTTTTACAAATCAGAAATGTTATCGTTCCTAAATGTGGTTATTAAAAACCGAATAGCTGCCTCATGACAATTAAGTACGTGTTATTTAAAAGTAGGAAAATATTAAAGTTTGAATTGAGTGTGAAGGCTCCCTATCACTACATTTTCCTTTTCCACAGTACTCAGTGACTTACCCTAAATTTTAAGTGTGTATAAAGGTCAATTATCCTTCATCAAACTTGTATTAAATAATTCCATCCACTTACAGAGGAGGTAGAAGAGGTAGAGGCTGGGCATTGTTCCATAATCCTGTGAGTCAGTAAAGACTCCTGTCTCATTTTTTGTGTGTGTGTGTGTTTTGGTAAATTGAAAATCTTTGAGGTAAAACAATAGTTCTATTAACTGGAAGGTCATATTTCAGGACAAATAGTTTTTACTGTGGGGCAAATAGGTTAAAATTATACTATATGGTATTTGCATTTAGGTTCTAAAGGAAAGAATCTATAGAGAAATGTATGCAAGATATCATTTGTCCAGATGAGTTTTCATTTGAGAAAGGAAAAGCTCTGAAGTATCGCAAAGTAGTTTGCTCATTAATTGAAAGTCCTCCAATAAGAGAACTATTGGGAAACAGTGGGGTATGGTGGTGGAAAACAAAAGCTCCCTCAGTTTTTGGAGGGAAAACTTCAAAAATACTTAAATAGCTAAGTTTATTTGGTGCAGTTCAGAATTAAACTTGTCAATTTAAACATTACTTTTACATCTGAAATAAACTTTTGTGATGTTCTGGTAAAAAAAAAAAAAAAAGAAAGAAATGTTATCTACCATATAACTTGCAAACTTTTCACAGCACTTGAGAAAGTTCTCTTTCTTTGGATTTTTCTGTTCCATGCTAATTCTTAAAATACATTTTTTTCCTTTCAGCTTCATTTTCATCTTCTTTAACTAATTAAGTACTTATTTGTGGGACATCATTTTGAGGAGAAAGAACCTTAGCAAGTGGCAAGGACAATGTTAGCTGCAGCATTCAAAGAAGGCATCTTAAACAGGAGAGCTAAGCTGTGAAGGCCTGGCCCAGGCAGGAAGGGCAGGCCAGGTGGAGTCGTGACCTCAGCAGAAGCATGGAGTAGAATTAAGCTCACAGGGTGGGAAGAAATACCTGGGCAGGAAATAAGACAGACTGGAACTGAGAATTCTTTTTGGCAATCAGCAAGAACTAAATGGGGCTGTTACATGGCGTCTGAAATGCCATGTGGAGGGGTTGTAATTATTTTTAAAGAGAAGAGTCCACTGGGATTGGTTCTTGAATAAAACCCTGATGGCATGTTCAGGGAAAGTAGAGAATGGAAGGACTATGCATCCGTGCAGAGGGTGAAGGGAAATGTAGTAGAGTGTTTCTTCTTTATGAGATTCCACTTGGCTCTTTGGGATTTTGTCAACCATCCCCTAACCTCAGTTTTAGGCCTTTTTCTGTAGAAGCCGTTTAACAGAAGAGCTAAGTCTCAGACAATACAGCAATGTGAGGGAAGAAACATTCTCTGGTACTGTGGAGTCTTTCTTCCTCTGTGTGGATCTATAAACAATTCAACAGCACATGATAAACGTGGAGGGAGGGGAGACCCACATTAATTTCCTCGAGGCCAACGATAAGCTGGCAGGTTTGGCTCCATGGAAGGAGATAAAAGCGCCAAACACGGCTGAATGACTCTTGGGATCCGAGCCTGGTACGGATGCAAATTAAAATAAAAACTATATAAACAGCAGCACAATCACACTATTCAGGGCTCCTTCATTAGCAGCCAGCTCTCCAGTGCCACTGCCTGCAAAGACAACTTCTCTTTCTTCTGCCTGCTAACTAATTTCCAAACTGGTCAACAAAAGGATGCTGCAGACAAAAGCAGTTCTAATTGATGAGGGGACAGGGTCGTTAGGGAGATTCATTTTATGTGTGCAAATCAGAAAGCAAATGTGGTGTGTCAGACCAGCTGAGGATTGGCCTCTTGCTGAGGCGCCAAGTCCCCTCTCAAGGCTCATCACAGTTGGCTGGCCTAATAACCTAACGGTCACATCTACTAGTCCAGACTTCCCAAAATGCTGCCTTGTGCAGCAGGGCTCCATGTGACAAGCAGGTCCACAATGCAATGACAAAGAGTACCAGTCTCCCACTTTTTACTGCACAAGACAGAGTCTGTTTACTATATGTATTTACTAAAATGCATCATAGCACTGGGTAGTCACTGGGGTGAAGAAACAGTCTTCCCCAAATCCACTCTTGCTAAATGTGAGCTCAAAGTGGGCTCAATTTACAAACTACTATATTTTGCTCATTTTCTTACCATTTTGTTGGATTTCCTAGGCACCCACACATACCTCTGCAGGTGCCTCTACAAATGACTGATATCTCCAGCCTGTTTCTTTTAGCCACGTGGCCTGCTCTCTAGCCATTGAAGATCCTGGCACTGTTTCAGGCTCCTTAACACTCATCCTCCAACCTTTACTCCTCCATCTACTCAGAATTTCCTATTATTTATCCCCTGACATCTATGTCTCCAACCCCACAAAGCTCTGTTTTCTCCCCTTAAAAGGAAGTAAGGAGCTCTACTTATCCCACTGGTTGCCAGGGAACTTACAAGGTCATGAAAGTAATTATAACTGGCATAAATGTGCTAAAAGTAATGACTACATTAAGAGTGCATCACTTGATAATTCAGTGACCACTTGAAAACCTCCCTCATTATTAAATGACACAAGTTTTTAATCAATAGAACAAATTGAAATTCTTTGCATATCAACACCAATGTGAGCAAAATTAAAAATTATGAAAGTCAAAAAAACAACCAAAACAAGCCATGCTCTACTTTAGCCCTTGGTGGTTCCCCAAAGTATTTTACCTGCTCCTGCCTGGTGGTCTTTCCTTGCTTTACCCAGTTTATGCTTTCAGCCACACTGCTCTAATTAATACCAAGTGAGAGAGCTGGATCCCAGGAGAGAGAAAAACCAGAGTACCAAGGGCGAGAGGGTATCTTTTCTTTAAGTATATGGCATGGCTTTGCCCCCTCTTGTGGAGAGAATGGACTGTTAGTAGTCTAGCTGGAGTCTGCTGCTGGGGACAGGAGTACTGTTCTTTTCCTGTTTGTGTGTCAAATAGCAAAGGAGGTGCTGGGAGAGAGGAACATGATGGCAAAATCTTATGACCCTGGCTGAAATGATTGTCCTCTTCAGCCTTCCCATCCAGCACAGCAGATGAGCTGGGTGGCCATTGTTCCCTGCTGATAAGAATAAACACAGTGTTATCTGCTATAATCAGCTTTTAGCTTTGGGGAGGAGAACCCAGGGCTGGTGGTTAACAGCACATGATCCAACACTATTTTTTTCAGTACTTCTCAGCTCTGCTACATCAATCTTTGCAAGGCTGTTTAAAAGATAATAATGAAGGTTGATATACTCATGTGGTAAAGGTCTTTTCCAAATTTCACTGTATAGCTACTATATCAGTTTCCTAGATGGTCATAACATAGAACCACACACTGGGTAGCTTAAACAATCAGAACTGATTCTCTTTCACTTAATGGAGACCAGAACTGCTGAATCAAGGTGTTGTTGGGGTTGGTTCCCTCTGTCGGCTCTGAGGGAGACCCATTTTCATGCTTTTTTCCTATCTTCTAGCAGACAAGATGGCTGTTAGCAATCCTTGGCTTATGACTTACTATAATTCATGTTTCTATCTTTATATAGCCTTTTCCACCACGTCTATGTGTCTTCTTTCTTTTGGTACTAGGAATTGAACCCAGGGCCTTGGTACATGTTAACCACGTTCTCTACCACTAAGCACCTCTTTTTTCTCTCTCTCTCTCTCTCTTTCTTTTTTTTTTTTTTTTTGGTTTTTTTCGAGGTAGGGTCTAACTAAGTGCTGGGATTAAAGGCATGCACCACCACACCCAGCTTCTTCTCTCTTTAAAAAAAAAAAATTATCAGCATACAAAGAATTAGGCTTAATTTTAGTGTTTTCAAACAAGTTTTTTGTTTCCCTTCCCTCTCTTTCCCTCCCTCCACCATAGCTTCCCTTCTGCTTTCATAGTACGTATTTCCTTTGTCCTTTCCCCCTTCTGATCATCACTCGTTCCCCTCTCCTGGTTTTCTATCTCAAATTTTAGCCTATACTCAGTCTCATGTCCCCTCATTTACACACATACAACCATTAGAACTTAGGATCCACATATGAGAGAGAGATCATGAAATTTTTGTCTTTCTGGGTTTAGATTATCTCAGTATAATTTTTTCCAATTCCATCCATTTTCCTGCAAATTTTATCACTTCATTTTTTTTTAAGATGAGAAGGTGGATAGAGAGATTGCTTAGTTAAGGACCCAGGTTTGATTCCCCAGTACCACATAAGCCATATGCACAAAGTGGCACATGTGTCTGGAGTTCATTTGCACTGGCTAGAAGCCCTGGTGTGTCCATTCTCTCTCTATCTGCCTCTTTCTTGCTTTCTTTATCAAATAAATAAATAAAATATTTTTTTAATATGAGAACTCCATTGTGTATATGTGCCACATATTCACTATTCTCCTCTTTTTAAAAAGGATACTTTCCGGGCTGGAGAGATGGCTTAGGGGTTAAGGCGCCTGCCTCCTAAGCCTAAGAACACTGGTTCCAATCTCCAGGTCCCACGTTTAGCCAGATGCAAAGTGACGCAAGGGCGCAATGCCGCACTTGACCACAAGGGGGCGCACACATCTGGATTTCATTTGCAGCAGCTGAGACACTGCTGGCGTACCCATCTCTGTCTTCCTCTCCCTCTCTCTCTCTCTCTCTCCCCTCTCTCTCTCTCTCTCTCTCTCTCTCTGTGTCTCTCCAAAAAAATCATAAAAAATAAAATAAAATAAAAAATAAAATAAAATAAAAGGATACTTTCCATTGGATCTAGAATTCATCCTAAGTCCAGGATAAGCTAAAACAATTCTTATATCTTCAAAGATCTATTTTTTTCCCAAATAGTCCACCTTCATATTTTTCCTAAATAGGTCACCTTCTCAGAGTTAGGACTTAGACATACCTTTTTTTGAAGTGCCATGGTTCAGCTCAGTACAGTACCCTAATGAACAGGGAAAGGGAGAAGACGAGAAAATCATACTGAGTTTCAATTAAAGCCTGTCAACTAAAGTTCCAGAAAAAAAAAAAAAAAAAAAAACCTGTGCTAAAAATTTTACACAACCAGTTGAGTAAACTTCTTGACTATGAAATGTTAAAATGTTGGAGGCCTGGAGAGATGCCTTGGTGGTTTAAAGCACTTTCTTGCAAACCCTGACAACTAGGTTCAATTCCCCAGTAGCCATGTAAATCACAAAGTGCTGTATGCATCTGGAGTTTGTTTTCAGTGGCCAGAGGTCTGGATGGGTCCATGCTCTCTCTCTGTGTCTCAAATAAATAAAAAAAATTTAATGTTAATGACCAGAGCCAAATTATCTTGGGCTATTTTTAACCTCCTTGAAAATTATTCATGGCCCTCCCTTGTGTCTGACTTAACTATCAAAGCCTTTAAAACCTATTCTTGCTTGGCGTGGTGGCACACGCCTTTAATCCCAGCACTTGGAGGCAGAGTTAAGGGGATCGCCATGAGTTCAAGGCCAGCCTGAGACTACACAGTCCATCAGGATCACAGCAGATTACTCAACACAAACTTTAAAAGCCAGAAGGTCTTGGAATGATGTATTCCAAGTTCTGAAAGATAAAAACTGTCAACCAAGATTACTTTATCCTGCAAAACTATCTATCCAAATTGTGGAGAAATAAGGACATTCCACAACAAAACAGGCTAAAGGAATTTATGTCAACTAAACCACCTCTACAGAAAATACTTGAAGGAATCATTCATGCTAAAGAGAAAGCAAAACACACACAGCAGGAAATAGGAAAAAATAAACTGTACTCAACAGTTAAAACAAGTGAGTAAAGTAAAAACAGGAAGAAATACAAAACAAGAAGAATGGCAAGATTAAATACATATCTTTCAATAATAACACTTAATATCAATGGTCCCAATGCCCCAACCAAAAGACACAGGCTTGCAGACTGAATTAAAAAGCAGGATCCTGCCATCTGTTGCCTCCAGGAAACTCACCTCTCAATAAAAGATAGAAACCTTCTTAGGGTGAAAGGTTGGAAAATGGTATTTCAAGCAAATGGGCCTAGGAAGCAAGCAGGGGTTGCTATCCTAATTTCTGACAGGATAGACTTCAAACCAACATTAGTGAGGAAACATAAAGAAGGTCACTTTATACTGATTAAAGGAACACTCCAACAGGAGGACATTACAATCCTAAACATATATGCTCCTAACATAGGGGCTCCTAATTTCATCAAACAAACACTACTAGACTTAAGGTCAGAGATAATTCCAAACACAGTAGTAGTGGGTGACTTCAATACACCACTCTCATCACTTGACAGGTCTACCCAGCAAAAAATAAACAGAGAGACATCTGCATTAAATGATATCATGGAACAAATGGAGCTAACAGATATATACAGAACATTCCATCCAAATGCTGCAGAATATACATTTTTCTCAGCAGCACATGGAACATTCTCTAAAATAGACCATATAATAGGACACAAATCAAATCTTAACAAATTCAGGAAAATTGAAACAATCCCCTGTATGCTATCTGACCACAATGGGATTAAACTGCAAATCAGCAACAAGAAAAACTACAGAGCATACAGAAATTCATTGAGATTAAATAGTACACTATTAACGATGTATGGGTCATTGAAGAAATTAAAAAGGAAATCAAGAAATTCATAGAATCAAATGATAATGAGAATACAACATACCAAAACCTTTGGGACACAATGAAGGCAGTCCTACGAGGGAAATTTATAGCTCTAAGTGCCTATATTAAAAAATTAGAGTTCACAAGAAAACTATTTAAGGCCTTGGAAAGAGAAGAACAAGGCAAACCAAAAATCAGTAGAGAGGAAGAAATAATAAAGATTGGGGCAGAAATTAATGAAATAGAAACCAAAAAAATAGTTCAAAGAATCAATGAAACAAAGAGTTGGTTCTTTGACAGGATAAACAAGATTGATAAACACTTAGCAACTCTGACCAGAAGAAAGAGAGAAGAGACAAAGATTAATATTTTAGAGATTAAAAAGACACCATTATAACAGATACCAAAGAAATTTTAAAAATCATAAGGACATACTTTAAGAATATATGTGCCTCTAGGTTTGAAAGTCTGAAAGAAATGGATGATGTCCTTGATTCATATGACCTACAAATTAAATAAAGATGAGATAAACCAATTAAATAGACCTATAACAAGTACAGAGATCCAAGCAGTTAAAAAAAAAAGTCTACTAACTTAAAAATGTCCAAGCCCAGATGTACTTACTGGTGAATTTTACCAGACCTTCATGGAAGAACTAACACTACTGCTTGTCAAACTTTTCCATAAAAATAGGAAAGGAAGGAATTCTACCTAATTCCTTCTATGAAGCCAGCAACACTCTGATACCAAAACCAGACAAGGACAGAACAAAAAAAGAAAATTACAGACCAATCTCCCTCATGAACATAGATGCAAAAATTCTCAACAAAATATTGCCAAAAGGATACAAGAACATATCAGAAGAATTATTCACCCCAACAAAGTAGGCTTTATCCCAGAGATGCAGGGATGGTTCAACATATACACACTGATAAATGTAATATACTATATAAATGAGGACAAAAATCACATGATCATCTCAATAGATGCAGAAAAGGCATTTAACAAAATCCAATATCCCTTTATGGTAAAAGTATTACAGAAACTAGGACTAGAAGGAACATATCTCAACATAATAAAAGCTATTTATGACAAACCTACAGCCAATATAATACTAAATGGGGGAAAAACTTGAAGCTTTTGGGCTGGAGAAATGGCTTAGGGGTTAAGGCGCCTGCCTCCTAAGTCTAAGAACGCTGGTTCCAATCTCCAGTGGTTCCAATCTCCAGGTCCCACTTTTAGCCAGATGCAAAGTGACGCAAGGGTGCAATGCTGCACTTGACCACAAGGGGGCGCACGCATCTGGATTTCGTTCTCAGCAGCTGAGACACTGCTGGCGCGCCCATCTCTGTCTTCCTCTCCCTCTCTCTCTCTCTGTCTCTCTCTGTGTCTCTCTCCAAGAAAAAAAAACTTGAAGCTTTTCCACTAAATTCAGGAGCAAGACAAGGGTGTCCACTGTCCCCACTTTTATTGTAGTACTGGAAGTCTTAGCTACAGCAATAAGGCAAGAGACACTCATAAAATGGATACAAGTTGGAAAGGAAGGGATCAAATTATCATTATTTGCATATGATATGATTCTATACATAAAGGACCCTAAAGACTCTACCAGCAAACTGTTAGAGCTGATAATCACTTTTAGCAATGTAGCAGGATATAAAATAAACACACATAAATCAGTAGCTTTCCTATATACTAACAAAAAACATGTAGAGGAGAGAATCTCACCCATTCACAATCACCTCAAAAAAATAAATAAATAAATAAATAAATAAATAAATAAATAAATAAATAAGCAAGCCGGGCATGGTGGCACACGCCTTTAATTCCAGCACTTGGGAGGCAGAGGTAGGAGGATAGCCATGAGTTCAAGGCTACCCTGAGACTACAGAGTGAATTCTAGGTCAGCTTGGAAAATAAATAAATAAATAAATAAATAAATAAATAAATAAATAAATAAAAGAAAAAAAGAAAGAAAAAAGAAAGAAAGGAAGAAAGAAAGAAAGAAAGAAAGAAAGAACTTTGGAATAAACTAACCAAGGAAGTAAAGGAGCTCTAAAATGAGAATTTTAAAACACTCAAGTGAGAAATTTCAGAAGACACAAGGAAATGGAAAGACATCCAATGTTCTTGGACTGGAAGAATCAATATTGTGAAAATGTCAATCTTCCCAAAAGCAATCTACACATTTAAGGTAATCCCCATTAAAATTCCAATGGCATTCTTCATGGAAATAAAAAAAGCAATCCCAAAATTCATTTGGAAGCGCAAAAAAACTTCGAATAGGCAAAACAATTTTGAGCAACAAAAATAAGACTGGTGGTGTCACCATACCTACTTTTAAGCTATATTTCAAAGCCATAGTAACAAAACAGCATGGTACTGGTACAAAGACAGACATGTAGATCAATGGAACAGAATAGAAGACCCAGATATTAATCCAGGTAGTTGCATCCATCTGATTTTTGACAAAAATGCCAAAAATATTCACTGGAGAAAAGGTAGCATATTCAACAACTGGTACTGGGAAAACTGGATATATGCAGAAGGATGAAAATAGATCCTTATTTTTTCTATGCACAAGAATCAAGTCCAAGTGAATCAGGGACCTTTATATTAGACCTGAAACTACGAAATTGCTAGAGGCAAAGGCAGGGAAAACCCTTCAACATATTGACACTGCTAATGACTTTCTGAATATAACCCCAATTGCTCAGGAAATAAAGCCACTAATCAACCACTGGGATCTCATGAAATTACAAAGGTTTTGTACAGCAAAGGATGCTGTGAATAGAACAAAGAGACAACCAACAGAATGGGAGAAAAATCTTTTCCAGGTACACATCTGACCGAGGATTAATATCCAGAATATACAGAGAACTCAAAAACAAAACAATAATAAATCAAACAACCCAATTAAATAATGGGCTATGAAACTAAATAGACAGTTCTCATCAGAAGAAATACAGATGGCATATAGACATCTAAAAAGGTGTTCTACATCCTTAGCCATCAGGAAAATGCAAATTAAAACTACTTTGAGATTCTATCTCACTCCTGTCAGATTGGCTACCATCAAGAAAACAAATGAATATTGAGTAAAGGAAAAGTGGAGGGAGGGCTAATAAAAATCTAAGAGGATATAAATAAGTATTTTGGAAACCTACTTTTCTGGACAATGGAACACTCAGCTACAGATTGTTACAGTGCCAGGGATGGGATATCTTCCTTCCAATGAGTTGTTGGCTGGGGAGGTCACATATTCCCCCAAAACATTCCGAGGCCCTTGGTTTCCCACCAGGAATAGATATTAAGACCCTATTGCTGAAGACTCCACATACTTGGGCTGCAAGGTCACTGACAAATCCTGCTGGAGCTGAGCTGAAAGCCTCCTCCATGTGGACCAGCTGACAGAAAGTTGGAAAAAGCTATGCTGCATGCAGTTCAATGGGAAAGAAAAAACACCAGTGAAGGTACTCAACAGTGAACACTGCAAGCTTTAAATTTGGCCAGCCAGGCCAAATGAGCCAACGGGTGCAATAGTGGCATGTCTGTTATGGGGAAAACCAACTGCTCTCTAAGTGGACTGGAGGCCCACACCATGGGAGGGAATACAACCCTGATACTGAAAACCTATGATGAGTAGTCATGAGCCCTAGGTGTGTAATGTCTGCTTGCATCATGCTAAATGTATATATTATGCTCACCAAACTGCCCAGTAAACACTTCTCTTAATGCCTGCAGTCATATATTAATTCTACTCTCACTTTTGGTTAGAGAAGCTTCTCTTTTCAGATGGTGGCCACCTTGGGATGACTCAGAAGGCACCATGGTGCTGAGAAGAAGGGACAGAGGAGTGCTCAGCACTGAAACATCTCAAACCTCCCTTCCAAGGCTCAGGGTCCATTGCGGAAGAGGGGGCGGAAAGAATGTAAGAGCCAGACTGTGGAAGTTGGGTGAAAGCAGGCAGAGGGTGAGCTGCTGCAAAACTTGTTTATTTAAGGAAGTGTGGGTGGTTTTAAGGGGTTTGGTTGGCCAATCATTGTATGGGGTGGTCCCCTTTTTGTGACAAATGACAGCCTGTCTCTGGACAGATCATCTTGTAGCAGGTTTCTCACGAGCACGGGACTGTAGCTGTGTCATGCCAGGCCTGCGCAGTATGCCACATTCACAGAAGCCACTTCCTGGTTTCTTCTGACATATGGTCTGGCTAGGACCACACCTGAATTGTGCCATACACCAAATGACTAAATGGGTACAATAGTGGCATGTCTGCCCAAAGGGAAACCAACTGTTCTCTAATTGGACTGGAGGCCCAGTCTATGGGAGAGAATTCATGCCTCATACGGAAAACCTATTCAAAAGCGTATGGCAGGGGAGGTCATGAGCCTTATGGGTATAAAGCCTGCTCTTCTCTGGCTAACTGTATATGTTATTCTCACCAAACTGCCCTGAAAGCACTACACTTAATGTTCATATTCATGCATTAATGCTATTCTTACTTCTGCTTAGAGAAGCTTCTCTTTTTAGATGGCAATGACTACTGGGATGATGCAAAAGGTAATATAGTGCTAAGAAGAAGGGATGGAGGAGTGCCCAGCACTTAAACATCTCTATCACACCCTCCAAGTCCCCATAGCAGAAGAGGTGGAGGAAAGAACATAAGAGCCAAAGGAAGGTTACCACTGCTGACAATGCAACTGTCCAGACAGAAATTGGGCTCAATATCCATGATCTCACAGTGCCTAGCAATAACTTCATAAGACCCTCATAATAGGAGAAAAAGATGATGACATCAAAATAAAAGAAAGACTATTGGAGACAGGGAGGGGATATGATGGAGAGTGGAGTTGTGAAGGGGAAAGTGGGAGAGGAGAAGGAAATATCTGTAAGTAAAGAAGTTGTCAATTGAAAAAAAATATCTTGGGCTTGAGAGATGGCTTAGTGGTAAAGGTGCCCACCTGCCAAGCCTAAAATGCCCATTCAATTCTCTGGGTCCCACATATAGCCAGATGCAAAAAGTGACACAAGGGCACAATGCCACACTTGCCCACAAGGGGCGCGTGTATGGAGTTCGTTCACAGCAGCTGAGAGGCCACTGGCATGCCCATTCTCTATATCTCTCTCTCTCTCTCTCTCTCTCTCTCTCTCTCTCTCTGTGTGTGTGTGTGTGTGTGTGTTGCTCTCTCAAAAAAAAAAAAAAGATCTAGCTGGGCATGGTAGTCCACGCCTTTAATCCCAGCACTCAGGCAGCAGAGATAAGAGGATCACCATGAGTTCAAGGCCACCCTAAGACTACAACAATGAATTCCAGATCAGCCTGGGCTAGAGTGAGACCCTACCTTGAAAGCCTCCCCCCCAAAAAAGAAAAGTAAAAGACCTGCTAACAGAATTCAAAATAAACAAGAAATCTATATTATATAGTAACATATTTGGCTTAAATATTAAGACATGAAAAACTTCACAATTTTTAAAGTTCATCAGAATCAGGATATCTTTATATAACATTATATATAGAGAGAGGAGATTTAGCATTTTTAAATGCTGAATAAGATGTCCATCCAATATATAAGTCAGTTTCTGAAGTTAATTCAGGCATATTTAACATACCCAAAGAATAGAGGAGCTGCTCTAAACTGCTATGATCTAATGAAAAGGAGACAAGCGTGATCTAAGCTTCTCAGCAGCAAACAACCTGAGGTGATGCTCACACAAGGGCAATAGTGGCACACAACCATGGTGAGTAACCAACTGCTCTTGATTTGGCTAACAGATCTGCTCAGTGGAATGGAACCCATAGCTGGAACTGGGAAACAAGTCAGAACCATATCCAAAAAATGAGCCTGCTCTCTAGTATCAAGCTCCCACCAATCTTGGACTACCAAAAAGCCTACACCTATAAAATTCTCTCTAAAATAATAATGATTATCCCATTTATCTGGTGCTGACCTCTCTCTCTGTTGGAGAATTTGCTTCTCTTTTTCAGATGGACTCAGAGTCTAAGGAGAGAATCAGCCCATCGCACCTCACCAGGGCCCCAACTAAAACCATAGAGTAATGGGGGAAATGAGCAAGAGTGCTGCTTTCTTGGTGATCTTGGTACAACACAAGGGTGAAGGAGATGGACACAGAGAATATTCAACTCCTACCAAACCAGATATCCAGAGACACAGAGGCTCCCTATACCTCATCACTGAAGAAGACCTACAACGATCCCAACATAGCTCAGGGAAATTCGTGGAAGGGGGGCCAGAAAGATTGTTAGAACCACAAGTTGGGACATTATACACAGAGACATTGCCTCTTCCCCATAACTGATGGCTACCCCCACAATGCACAACCCACATTCCTCAATGAGAAGGGTCCCTTCAGAGGAGGGAGGACAGGGAGGAGGCTAATGAGGGTACCAGCATGACAGCACACACGCTATGTACATAACTAATAAAAAATTTAAAAAAAAAAGAGACAATTCTCATGGAATAGAGAGGGAATGGGTAGTCCAGGACCATTTGTCATTGCAAACAGCCTCCAAATGTATGCTCCATTATGTGTATCTGGCTTTGAAAACAAGCACCTTTAACTGTTGATCCAGAAAGAAATATTTTTAATCTCTTCTAAATTAATTTTATAGAACTATAGTGAATTCAAATATACACAAGATTTCATGATATAATCTATAACTATTTAAATCTTAACCAACTTTATAATTTCACCTGCAGCATTTTGGTAAACTTACTCAATAATGACGTAAATTAAATCTAAAGTATTAAGACTGATTGTTGGAAGAACTGAGGAACAGTTCCCAAGTGTATAACAGATAAATGCTGTTTGGTGTCTCCAAATGTGATCCATTTGTCTTATAAAGTAGGAAAAGAGAGTAAATAATTCCTCTGTGACATTTTTTTTGAAGCAGAGTTTTAGATATAATAACCTTAGAAGAGAATTAAATATTAATGAGCCAATTTTAACTTTTTTTTTTTTTTTTTTTTTTGGTTTTCCAGGTAGGGTCTCGCTCTAGCTCAGACTGACCTGGAATTCACTATGTAGTCTCAGGATGGCCTTGAACTCACAGAAATCCTCCTACTTCTGCCTCCCAAGGGCTGGGATTAAAGGCATGCACCACTATGCCTGGCTTAATTTTAACTTTAAGATTTAGTTTAAAAAGCTGGGCGTGGTGGCACACACCTTTAATCCCAGCCCTCAGGAGGCAGAGGTAGGAGGATCGCCATGAGTTCAAGGGTTCAAGGGCACCCTGAGACTACAGAGTGAATTCCAGGTCAGCCTGGGCTAGAGCGAGACCTTACCTAGAAAAAAAAAATATTTGACAAATAGAGGAACCTAGCTGACTTGATTGAATACTCTAAAGTCAGTCTTGCATAATCATTAACATCAGTGAGTTAAAGTTTTAAGTTTACAACCTGAATACCATAGCAACTTGCTACCAGCCAGGGCCATCCTTTGTTTGTCTGATGTAAGCCCTAGGTTAATAGTCATTTTATATCTTAAGAAGTCTGTAATCTGTTCAAATACTTTAAGATTTAGTTAATTAACTTGTCTTTAATCTTCTGTCTAAGTTTATTCATATTTTCATTTACATACTTTTACTTTACTATCTATGTAACCACTCTGTAACAATCTTTTTCATCAAACATTTAATATCCAACATTTAAAGTTTTCTCTCCAGTTTATTTTCTTTAGTCAATTTATCTTATAATTACCAACAAAAACTTTTATTGTCCTTACCATAAGACTTTTAATATGGCCATAAGTTTTTTTTTCTTCCTCAAAAGGATTTTTGGATTAGCTCTTTATAGAAGAGTAGATCAGATTTGATTTATATTTTTTACCCAGAATATCCTGAAACACATTTTTAATATGAAAGCAGATTTGAACATTATTAGAAAAGTTTACAAGTTTTCTGACAAGCTCATTATTTAGTCCTTCTAGATTTAAATATAAATCTTGAGACTATTGTCTGTTAGTAGTCCCATAGAAGCATAGAGAGATAAAGTAAACTTTAAAAACAGTTGTGAAAATTTTTATAAGAAGTCCCCATCTGTTTGTAGCAGTCTGGGACTCACCCATCATTATGCTGGGGCCAGGATCCTGAGATTCCCTGCACCTGCAACCCTCCTGGCTCTGCAAGGCAGGGAAGCTAAGAGCTATTAGGGATTCTCCTGGAGATAGCATAAACTCCAGACCTCTGTCCCTGTCTTGTCTTTCTGTCCAACAGTGAGCCTTGTGTGTTAGGCTCCTCCTCTTATTTCCAGAGCTACCTGGCCATCTGCAGATCAAGCCCTTCGGGGGAAAGCACTAGGTGATACATTGCAGGTGCCTGTTCATGTGTAGTCCCCTACTTTTATCTTTGTTATGAAAACTGCCCCATCCATAGCATGTGAATGCAATACAGCCCCCCCCCCCCCGACACACACACAGATTCTAGCATCTGCCTGGGATTGACCCAGAACTTAATTATTTTTTATCTACTTTTTGTCCCTGGGAACAAAGTGGGACAGCATAATCTTCCCCCCCCCCTTTTTTTCCCTAAAATTCCAGGGATAGTTTTGAACTTCCCTCAGGACTATAAGGCAGCTTTCTGATCCTGTCATTTTATAACTTTTTAAGAGTAGGAGAATCTTGCAATTTTTTTCTTGCCTATGATTTTGATTACTCTCAGTGTTCCTTCTGGGGGACACTCAATAGTAAAAGTTGGCCTTACAGTCTAGGACAGTGGGCTTGGTGGAGGACATCCCCCACAATGAATTTCCCATTGTGTTGGTGCTGTAGAACAAACACAAAGGCGAAGCCTTATCATTCTGCAGCCTTAGGGCCATGAGCCATACGCACACACACTCATATATACATACATTCACTCTAAGTGTATTTTTTATATAGACTTCAGACACATTTTCCCCTCACACATTCATTCATTCCTTTATTCAGAAGCTATGCATTCCAATTTAAAAAAGAGACCAAACAAACCTCGAAATTACTTCGAGTATAATTTCAGATTTCATATTTAGGATTTTCCAAACCAAAACTTGATTAGCCTCAATTCCGATTTTTAATTTCCAAGTTTCAATTTACCTGGGGTGGTCAGGGTATCCAGGTCACCCGAGGACAACCTGTGACTTGATATGCAGTTCCTAGGAGGATCCAAAAGTGTGAAACACAAAGTACAAAACAAACACTAAACAGGACAAGAGACAAAAGAAGAAATGAAAGACAGACAAGTGACAGACAGCAATTGAATGATATATGGGTCTCAAACCCAGAACCAAGTAGACAATGCAATGTCTCACTATTGCCTAGAACCAGGACCAAGTGGACAATGCAGGCTCCGCAGTTGTCCTGAACCAGGCAGGCAGTGCAACAACTTGCAATTGCCCTGAACAGGAGCATGAATGTGCCTCGCCAGACACCTCTCTGTCCCCAGAAGGGATCCCACCAGAACCAGTACCAGGTGGCATAGAAGGAAACGCCTTATTATGTGATTTACCCTTGGAGGCCTCCCCAGACTAGTGCTTGCTGGTTTCATTTTTTTTTTTTTTTTTTTTTTTGTGTGCGGCTATTCATCTTGGCTGTCCATGCAACAGAAGGCATGTCCTGGGGTCTTAGAACATCTTCAAGATGCACACCCCCTGGGAGTGCTACTTCTGTCCCAGAGGCTTAGAGAGAAGGGTCCAGCTTCTGAATTTGGGTTGGGGGTCTCGATCTTGCTGGGGCCTCCATTATGTTAACTCAGAATTTGCAGGAATAAAGACCACCGACCACAAATTATGGCCAAATTGAAGCAAGCTTTTAATTGTGCACAATAGATTCCGTCTGGCAGCTGCCTCCCTAAAGTGGAGGTGTAGAGAGCAGCCCCAAGTCAGTTTCTCACTCTTTTTATAGGGCAAAACCATAGAAATCACAGGATAGGGGGTTTTCAGAAGCAAAAATGTATGGTGAAAGAAACAGACCAGCAGTTACAGTTAAACTACTTCCTGGAACATTATGAATACACAATCCTGGGAACAGTTACGAGGGAACAATTTGTGGCCCCACCTCAGACATAGAAACTTAGAGAAACAGAAACTTAATTTATTCATTATATCAAAATGGCTCTTGCTGTTAAAATGGAGTCAGGCTGGCTCTTCAAGGAAACCCTCTAGTGCTGCTGGAGTTCTAGTAGTGTGATTAGTGGGCCTGTGAATAACTGAGATAGTCATCTTTGCTTCTTAAACTAGAAAAATACCCCTCATCAGAAGCATGCCTGCCAGCATTAAGCTGTCAAAGCTCTTAGTCAAGTTATTGGGCAGAAAGGGCAGAAAGCTATGGAGTAGGAAGAGGAAATAATCATAGGCAGAAGAGCCTGGAAGGCATAAAAATGAAGGGCCTGTTCTATTTCACCAGAACACAGACTGGGTGCCAGGGAGCAACAAGGGTGGTTCTTAGAGGTGAAGCCTCCAATGGTAAGCTCCAGAGAGTGCTTCATGTTGCAGTCCAGTGTTTGTGAACTTAAGTATGTTTCATAATCATCTGGTAGGCTTATTAAAGTACAGCTTGCTGGCCACTCACACATCTTCTAATTCAGTAGGATTAGGTTGGACCCAATCATTTGTCCTTCTAATAATGCTGGTCCAAGGACCACTCTTTGAAAACCACTGCTATAGTCAGTCAGCAGCTGAAAACAGTGGAGAAATATGAACTATGCATTCATTCTTTGACCAAATTGAAAAACATCATCATCATCAGTGAATCAGTGACCTCACTATCTGGGAGAAGCTGTTCTTCCTTCATTCCTCATCTAGGAATGAGTGATTGTAAGATTGATTCTGAACTTTCACTTCAGTATGGAAATTTCAATTAGAAAAACACAAGGAATTTCCCAGAGATCTTCCTCACAGAGTTATCACCCCAGTCAACATAATCTTCTAGGCTAATCATTAACAAAGAAGCTTCTCTGACCAAGCTGGGCATCTGAATTTGACAGAGTATAGGAAGGAAAGAAGAGGCCATTGTCACTAGTAGTAGGGATGGGAACTTGTCTTCACTCCTACTCTACTGGCCTGGCTGATGTAAGAGAACAGTAACATGCTGAAATATGACTGGTGATTGAAGCTTAATACTTGACTCTACTTTGTATTTTATTAAGGGACTTCTAAATCCTTATTTAGTCTAGCTGAAGAATATTGTATCTAGACTATCCTGACCTTTCAGGATTGTCTTCTGCTACTGTGTATTTGGGCAAGATCTTAACTTCTCTGAGCTGAAGGTCTATCATGTGGGTGAGGATGGAGGTTGTATTAGTTATCTTCTCATTGCTGAGATAAAATAACAAAAATCAGTTTAAGGGAGGAAGGGTTTATGGGGCTTGAGACATCTTGTCACGTTTAGTCTGCAGTGAGGAAGCAGAGATATGATTGTTGGTGCTCAGTCAGCTCTCTCCTTATTATACAGTCCAGGACCCCAGCCCATGGAATGATGCCGCCCACAGTTAAGGGCAATCTTCTCACTTCAACCTAATCAAGATAAGTCCTTAATGGCATGTCCAAAGGCCAACCTAATCTAGGTAATCCCTCACAGGTGATTCTAGGTCCTGTCAAGTTGGCTATCAGTATAAATCCCCACAGAGGTATACCTAGTTGTCAATATGATTTCCATCATTCTTGGTGATCAATGATTTTATATCATCTATGGTGAAGACAACTTTGTCAAATACATGTTCTGGGCAGAGACCATAGCACTATCCCTTGGATAGGTGTTTTCTTTAAAATATATTTTTATATTTATTTATTTGAGAGATGAGGAAAGAGGCAGATAGAGAAAATGGGCATTCCAGGGGCTCTAGCCACCACAAATGAACTCCAGATGTATTCACCCCCTTGTGCATCTGGCTCAACCTAGGTACTTTGCCTTTGCAGGCAAGCACCTTAACCACTAAGCCATCTCTCTTGGACAGCTGGTTTTCACCTAAGCCATACTAAGTTTAATTGCCTGGTGTGGTGGTTTAAATTAGGTGTCCCCCATAAACTCATGTGTTCTAAATCCTAGCTAATGGTAATTTTGAGGCAGGCATTTTTTTTTTTTTTTTTGAGGTAGGGTCTCACTCTAGCTCAGGCTGACCTGGAATTTACTATGTAGGCTTTACATTAGATGGGCAGGAGATCCCAACAGGATAGTATAGCAATCCTCCTACCTCTGCCTCCCGAGTGCTGGGATTAAAGGTATGCACCACCACGCCCAGCAACTAATGGTAATTTTGAAAGTAGAGCCTTGCTGTAGGAGGTGTGTTGGGGGTGTATGGGCTTTGGAGTGTCATAGCCAATTTCCTCTTGCCAGAGTTGGCACACTCTCCAGCTGCTGTTGTCAACCTGTTGTATAAAGGCGATGTCCAGCCTCTGTTTATTCCATCTTTTCTATTTGAGTCTCTATGCCAAAATAAACCCTTTTTTCCCACAAGCTGCTTTTGGATGGGTGTTTCCTGACAGCAACAAGAAGATAACTGCAACACCTGGTTTCGTTATCACTTATCTCTGTGAAAAACTGCAATCTTTGAATTTAAGATTTCATACAGTTAGAATGAAAAAGAAGTACACAGTCCTTATCTCTTCATTAACATTTATTGAGAGATGCATGTCACAAAGAGGAACAAACAACATCAATCACATCAAGGGACTTCCAAGGAGAATACTCATTTGAATCACAGGGTTAGTCAATCTCATACTTCACAGTCAACATTTTTTTTTCTTCCATATCACCCTAACTCTGCTCTGCTACCTCCACTATTATGTGTATTTCATGTCTGTGTTGATTTCCCTAGCCACCCCATCATAATGGGATTCTCTCTAAGAACAACCATAGTTTGTTCTTCTATACCAGATCATGTTTTCTCTGTACATCAACTAGGGAAAACAAGGGCAAAACTGTCATCTTTGATTCCTGATTCTCCATGCAGTGTTGTTATTAGAAATCCAAATCTCACCGGGCTTGGTGGCACACGCCTTTAATGAAACCGTACCTTGAAAACCAAAAAAAGAAAAAGAAAAGAAAAGACATCAAAATCTCATAAGATTTACAGGGCTGTTCTTACCTCCCTATCTAGGATATAACCTGCTTTACATTAGATGGGCAGGAGATCCCAACAGGCTAGTATATCAAAGAACTGGTTACCCCAAAGTTAAAGCTCTGAATCTAAGCACCTCTGAGGATCCTTTATGGCCCTTAATACATATGTAATATCTTCTTTAATGCAATCTTCCACAATATATGGTGAGCTTCATGTCAAGAAACCTGGAACTGTATCCATAGTCCCACTGCCAGCAAAGTGCTTTACACACGATACACTAAGGGAACACTCACTATGTTAAATTTGAAAGCTCTCTCATGGAGTGCCTCAGCAGAGCAACCCTGCAAGAAAGTGGAGCAGACAGAGATATTCTTCCAACCAGTTGTTTGCACTAGAAGAAAGGTTTTAGGCAAAATTTGTGCTCACCACCACAAGGCTAATCGGAAAGTCTATGCTGCCTTTCTGAAATTTTGTCTATGATTTCAGTCCCATTAGCAAGTGTCTACTCTCTGATTCTGTGATGGCTGGAGATACACTGCAAGATGTTGTTCTTGCCAAGAATAAATTTATATTAAATAATCATCAAGGTGGTGATTACCACAAATAGAAGGAGCCAGGGAGGGGCTTGTGGTATATATGCAATATTAATGGTAATTACATGATACAGGATTTCATAAGTATTTTGGATGTTGTATTCAAAAATTTTTCTAAAGAACTAATAATGATAGGCCCTGGGGAATTCTGGTCCTGGTGAGAAAGAAGAAAGAAAGAAAGAAAGAAAGAAAGAAAGAAAGAAAGAAAGAAAGAAAGAAAGAAAGAAAAAAGAAAGAAGAAAGGAAGAAGAAATAAATAAAGAAAGAAAGAAAGAAAGAAAGAAAGAAAGAAAGAAAGGGAAAAGAAAAGGAAAAACAGCCCTTACCAGGCATCAAAAGCTGTGCTCCCAAAAGGAGTTTGATGCCAGCCTAACAACTGAGCTACCAAAATCAGTACTAATCACTGAGCAATGACATGTTGAGGGCACTGGATCACTATGTCAAGGAGCCACTTGTCAGAGCCAAGTGCTTGCATTTCTAAAGGGCAAAGCCCTTTGTAGGAGCATGGCAATGTAGGCCTGGCCATGCTGAGCGCCATGGAAATTGTTTCGCAAGATGCTACACTCCTAAAGCCAGTGTCAGTATGTAATCAAGACAGGTCTCAACTCATCAGCCGCCACACCTATTGCCTGAAAACATTGCAAAACGGATAAGTATGCATACAATAAAACAACTAGGGCAAAGTTGACAGCTTCCAGGTAAGTTATGTTGCCAGAAAACAGGGCCTTCTGGATGCAGCCAAACAGAGGCATCATCCACATGCTATGAAGCTAATTGTCTTTTTGTTTTTCTTTGAATAAGTGCTTCAATGGGGTTAAAAGGACCTTGTTGCATCCTCAGAGTGTAAGAAGGGAAAGGGACCTAGGTGTGTGACAAGTCTACCCCACATAAATTCTCCTTTTCTGAGTTTTGCACCCTACTCTGTACATCATTCCTCTACCTCCCTTGATCCTTCTGCATTCCCAGCATTTTTCTTCCAAAGCTTCTGCCAGAGTCCTCAGGGGAAATGAGGTTGAAGCCTATGGATGTGGGGCCAAATGGCTCCCAGAAGCCACCTGGGAACCAGGAGTAGTCTTTACAAAACAAAGGGTGGGTTCAATGTCACAAAGCATTTTAGCCAAAGGCAGAGAAAAGGTAAGGGCACCATGCTGTGCTCACCCAACAGTTAGCCTACCTACCAGTACTCAGCAATGCGCTGTTCTGTCAGGTTCCACCTTCTTAGGCAGATTTCACTCATTTATCCTCAGAAATCTAAGAAATGTAGCCAGAAGCTGGTAGAAGTCAGTGGGGAAAGTAAGGCTTTAGAGCCAGGGGACCTATGTTACTTATTGATCCCTGATGAAATGGGATTGGGGGTTCCTTACCAATACACTAACATATGCCAACACACTGATGAATTTGATGTGTTGATTCTTATCTTATGAATTCAAAGAATTGAAATCCATAGACCAGAGGAAAAGGTTTAGAGAGACTTTATTAGATTAAGAGAAGGAAAGAGAAGAAATACAGAGAGCTCCCACCATGTGTAAGGTAGGAGAGGGTAAAGCTCAACCTGTGACCTAAATTAGGATCCTTTATAAATTCTGAATGGGACTGAGCTAACCAGCCATGAGGCAAAGTTTTGGGGCTGAGCTTAGCCAACCGCAATGTTAGGATCAGATTTGAATCTTAATTTTAGAAAAGGAGAACTCC
>JAEOAD010000060.1:5940000-6310000 GCA_036365145.1 Orientallactaga sibirica
ATTATGACCTTTATTACAGCCCACAATTAAACTAGTCATATAGCAACAAGCAAACTGTGTTGTGATACTAAAGGATCTGAACTGTTTGGAGAAGGGTCTGTTGGGTTGGGGCCCCAGGCCCGTTTAAGCTGGAAATGATTTTTTAAAAGATGCAGCGATTGTGAAACCAAAACAACTGGGCTGGGTAGGCCCTGTAATGCAAGGATTTCTTTTTAATAGTGTTTTAACAGTTTTAATTGCTAACAACATCTGTAAAACTGGGGGAAAAAGCATTTTTAACTGTGACTCTAAGATAAGCTCTCCCTGTTCAGAAAGAGAAAACAATTATTCATTGGTTAATTAGCTGTAAACAACTTTTAAAAGACACATCCATTATATATGTGATTATTTGGGGGAAAAAGGCTTTAATGTTATTTGTACTAATGCATAATTATTAGTGCTTGCTAAAAGGATTAACAGCACTTAGCTGACCATGATTGTTGAGGAGTAGCCCAGTGAAGAGATGCGATGAGCACTGGAATGTGTTAGGATGAATCCAATAGCACTGTGTTGTTTCTGCTTTTGCTTCTTGTCTTTTCAATCTTGGGTCAAGAGTATGTGCAATCACATTTCCTTTCAGAAGCAATGTATTTCAAACTCATGTAACAGTTTTTCATCTATATTTTTAATAACACATAAAGAAAATACCTCACTCGATAAGTATATCTTCTTACTGCTAAGATTTATTTATTCATTTTTATGTCTGAGAGCTCTTATGCTTAAAGTAAAATATGGTTTAAACCTATGGTTACTACAAAGTAGCTATTGATAATATTGTAAGCTACTTTGTCTAAATTGTGTTCATAGTAAACTTCGCATTATATGTCTTAAGCCCTGTTCCTCATGACACATTTGATCTTATACCATTGATAGAAATGAGGCACAATGAAAACAAAAACAGTTTTTCACTCAGTGAATGAAGTCCCCTCTTGACTTGCTTCTGGGATTCCATGATTTGGATAAAACAGAATAAATTAGATGTTTTAAAATCAGGTAGCTTGGGTATTGGCTCCCCTCTGCCCAACTTTGATTTAGCTTCATTTTTTATTATCTTTAATTAGTTACCTGATAGTGTTATTACAAAAATTTAAAGTTGTGTACATTATGCTGTAGTGATATTAGTATATCACACAGCTTGAGGCAAACACAGAGCCTTGTGTGCTTTCTGGACTGTTTATTATAATTATCTCATGTTAAGTGGCCCAAACGTTTGGTGTGGGCTTTCTTACCACAGAAGTCTGGATTGATTGCACACAAAGCCCCCTCTTGTACAAAGAGCTGAACTGGTAGGTAAGGCCCTGGATTTAGAGCTTACAAACCCTAGTGTACTGGATGCTATTTTCACCTTAGTGGCAGTAACTGATATTCCTCCTCTCTCCTTAACTAAGTATTCCATGTGGGAAGGTCTCTGTGACAAGAGAGTGCCTGAAGTGTTTCAGAAACACTCATGCAGATTTGCAACAATTTGGTCTTTAAGCCTTTGATCAAGTTTTCCAATCAGGAGAATGTTAGTGTTCTGTGAATCACTCCAGCACTAGAGTAATAGTATTCTGAGCTTAAACTTTCCATAGTCTTGAGTGGTGATTGCTGAGGGTACCACACTGGCCAAAGGAGCTACTCCCTTACAAGATTCTGAATGGATACTGCAGCCTGTTAGTTTTTCACTAGTTGACAGGGAAATTAATACATTTTTAGGGATTTGTGAATTTAAGCATTGATGATTACTTCAAACATTAGGGTTTTACAAATGGGAAGCCTTGTTGCTCAATTTACTAATTTATTTTGTGATCTGTGACTAAACTGAGTAAAAATGCAAATAGTACAAGGCTCTTTCCATTTTATCACCAGATCAGTTTACTGATGGGAGGATCAGAGTCAGTAAACACGCCAACACTCCCGATTCCTAAGTAGTTGGGCATTACAAGCAGCTAAAGTGAAGGCTCTAGGACCATTGCAGTGATTCACACAGGGAGGTTTAAATGAAATCTAGTTATTTATTTTAGGTTTAAAATGAAGAGTCTCCAGCTTAGTTTTATTGGCCATTGTGATAGTACAAACAGGTCTGTTCCCCATCACATGTGACAATAAACTGCTTTGCTAGGAGGTGGCACATTTATGCAAAAAGGAACCCATTTGGTAAAGGTTGAGTGAAAAATGCTGCAAGCTTTTAAAGAGTCTGTTAAATGCCTTTGTCAACTTCTGGCTCTTAAAAATTGAAAATAAGATTTTGATGCTTTTGCTTCTTTTGCAATGTAAGGATCAAATTATTTCCTTCAATATTCATGACATTAAAAAATAATTCACAAAAATGTATTTCTTTCATATGTATATATTAGTATTTTCAGTGAAGTCAGGTCATCAAGGGACTAACAGAAGCTTACTGTGGTACAGCCTGTTGCTATGCATCTGTAGAAATATTAGGGGTCAAATAAAATTCTAATATACTTTAATCACCCTTTAACATGAGATTTACTCTGAAATTTGGTAGAGGGGTATGAAATTTCCAGTGGCCTCACACAGATTGAAATACCTTTAAAGATAAAGGATGGGAAACATGTTCCCAAAGAGATTAAAAGCTCAGAACCATCATCTCAACACTTCATAATATGAAATGAATGATGTGGCATAATGGTTGATGGGTAGAGCATAATGTCTTCCAAATATCTCTTCTTTAGATATTTTTGAATCAGACTAAGTGATATAGCTCATTTGTGAAATTGGTCAGAGACTAAGTCATAGGAAGTTGACTCAGGCAGATTTAAAATCTCTTAACCAAAACCCACGTGAAAGATGTATTTCTGCATTGAGAAATGTCTTTTAGAAAGGTAATAAGGTGCAAATACTGCAGGTTGTACCATATCTCTATCTGGGTCTGGGGCAGCACCCTACAATCAAACACATTTATGCTTTTGCACTGCAGAGTGTGAATATTCACAGAATGGGATAAATAAAGCTTCAAAGAATCTTCTTGAAATTGCTTCAGGTCTGGTTTTGCTGCCACATGAGTTATGCTGTTTCAAGCTTCTTGTGTTTCGAGTTGCAGATTGTAGATTGCCGGACAGTATCTCTATACTTACTCACCCATTACCTTTGCTGACATACTTTCCAAGTTTTATTTCATATGATCAAACTGTGTTGCTATAATCAACAAACAAGGAAAGAAAAATATGGCACAAGACATGCTGATAAACTCATTACTTAATAGTACTCAGAATGAAACCCAAGGTTTTAGGCATTCTTTACAAGGAGTCTATCAATGAACTGTAATCCTAGCTCCAGATCCACTTTTTTTCAAATACTTTAATATATTTTTTATCTATTTGAGAGAGAAAAAGGAAGACAGAGAGATATAATGGGCAAACCAGGGCCTCCAGCTGATGAAAATGAAATCCAGATGCATGTGCCACCTTACGCATCTAGCTTATGTGGGTCCTGGGAAATTGAACTTGGGTACTGTGGCTTTGCAGGCAAGCACCTTAACCACTAAGCCATCTCTCCAGTGCTCATTTTGTTTTTTTAAGTAAAACATGAAGAAGTACATGCTGGTCCCAAAGCCAAGTATAGTGCTAGGTTTTGAGGGGATGTTATAGGAAAGAATCCTAGTTTCTTTCCTGGTAGAATATATACACATGAGACTGCCTCTCTCCCAGCCTCCTCTTCCCAACACACACTTACAGAATAATATCAACAACTATGTAAATAGTTGCTCTATTGAGTGTTCCAAAGAATACCCAATTTTAGTCAGCAGTAGCACATAGGTTTCAAATCACCTTCCTCATCCTATTGATTGGCAGCGGCTCATTCTGGTTCTATATTGAGACTTTTGAGATAAGTCTGAGATTAGCTGCAAGTATCTCCTCATTGATTGCCAACACATATCATGTGGGGGAGACAACAGACATACCAAAAATTTTCCATTGTTATAGATTTAGCTACTCAGTTTCCAAGGATTTGTCTGAAGAGGGATAATACCTTGTTGTAGCTTTTATATAGTTATTGTGATTATAATTCTTCTTAATTAAGTCCACATCATTGTAAAACATAATCCTTTGAAAGTTATTTTGGGAATTACAACCCATGGTATAATTTAAAGACTCACCCCCACAGTACTGTTTTTCAAAATTCCAGTGCTCCAATTTTATGGGAGTGGGCAAAAAAAGAAATTCAGAGTAATAAACTAGACTATAATTATATTGATTTGTATTTGAGACTCTCTTCAGCATAACTTTTTATTTTCCCATTTTCTTATGTTTTATTATGAATGATAAAATTGTAGTGATGATATTTAAATATGACAATAACTCACTTGTTTGTAGCTTCTCCAAATAAAACTTTCTTTTTTTTTTAAATTTTTTTCTTTCTCTCTCCATTATTGTTTTGGGACTCCTGTTTGTACTTGGTATTGTACAATAGGAAGGCAGTCTTGTTTGGTTTCTTAGTCTACTTTATAAAATGTTTAATTTTGATGAACACAAAGTGTTGGAAAAGACCACATACTAATACAGTTGTTAGGAGACACATAAATGGAGAAGATATTCATTAATAGCAAAATGTAGCTTTCCTCTGTCTTGTTCTCCTCAAGCCTTCTGAACACACACACACACACACACACACACACACACACACACACACACACACACAGTATTCTTTGGAGTATGACCTCTTCACAAGAATTGAGCTTTGGAACAAGCTTTCTCCAGTTCTGCATGTCCAGAGATCTTGTTTGAAAGTTTTTTTTTTTTCTTTAAAATCTATTATCTAATTTCAGAGCAAAGAAATTTTTCTATTTTTGTAAATCATATCAGATTTATTATGCCCTTTGTAAATTTGGTGGTGGTACAAGTTTATATCATTAATAAATACTGAGCTGAATATTTTAAATGAATTCTGAAGAGTGCAAAGTTCCCTGCTGCTTGGGTGAAAGGTTAGGCCATCACATTTAAAATAAGACAAAATGGGATGATAGAGGAGCCACAGGCATCTTTTATTTCTGTGTCTTGGGGAAGCAGCAGCAGGGATCAAACAGTTTAACTATGACAGTGCCCTTCTAACCTGCCTGTACCTCCTTGGGCATCAGAATGGACAATCCATGAGACCTGAAAATGTGTTCATCCAAATTCTTTGAACATCAAACTGAGCAATCATGTCTGTACTCTGGGGAAGCTGATTCATAGCTGGTCACAGAATAGCATTGCAGGCAACCAAATGAAATGGATTATAAAATTTGATTGGTATATCAAATTGAAGTTAAAATGTCCCCTCATGCATTTAATACTGATCTGCAAAATAGTGATCAGATAGTATAGAATTACCATTTACTTTCTCAAAAAAAAATATTGACTTATACACACAGAACAGTTTTGGGATATGAAAATAAAAATATCAGTTTCTACATGGCTATGTCTTAACAAATGGATTTTGTAATCAGTTAAGACATATTTATTTTAGACATATTAAGTATATACTATTTTTAAATTATCCCAATTAATTTTATGAGACTAGTGAATGCATATAAAAGAAAATACTAAATAAGAAATGAAGAAAAGTAAAATGCATATTAAGGATGAGGGATGTGGCCCAATGTTGGAGCACCTCTTTAACATGCACAAGGCCCTGAATTAAGTCCTATAATAATATGCTTTAAGATGTTTCCAACTTTGAGCCTATTGGGAATTCATTCAAAAACTAAAAATGGACCATACTAAATATATGTGTTTATGTATAATGTATATATTTGTGTATGTAAGTGTAGGTGTGCACATGCACTTTGACACATTATCTCTTTGGTGTTTGGTGCTGTGTCTCATAGGCTAGCTAGTCTGTGAGCTTAGGGGAGTCTCCTGTCTATGCCTCTCATCTTCCATGGGTACATAAAGATCACAGATATATGCTACTAAGCACAACTTTATGTGAGTTTGGGGATCTAAACTCATGTTCTCATGCAGTACAACAAGTGCTTTAGCCCCTGAGCCATCTCTCCAGCCTTATAATCGGCTTTTAAGAATAAATTAAACAACACAAATATTTAGATTCAAGCACTTATTTGCTTAAGTATCTGCATTTTTAGCCCGAGAGTATCTAAAAGCAAACTCATGAGTCTCTGTAATTTGACTGAATAATGTTATCTGTTGGGCGTAGCATCTAGGTATACTTTCTTGCATAGAAGATTTTTATGTTTTCATTAAGGATATTGACTGTTTCTGATGGGCTTGATGACAGTGATAACCACACTTTCACCATTTTTATGCAGCTATCAAATTAGAATATTCTTTGCAACTATTAACACATTTCATTGTATCAAAAGTCTGTCGTAGTCTGTTGCAGTCAGGTTCGCATTGCTGGCAAAAACTGAGCAACCAAGAGCAGCTTTGGGGGAAAAACGTTTATTTTGGCTACATACTCGAGGAGATGTTCCATGACAGCAGGGAAAATGATGGCATGAGCAGAGGGTGGATATCACCCACTGGCCACCATAAGGTGGACAATAGCAACAGGTGTGTGCCAAACACTGACATGGAGAAAGTTGCTATAACACCCATAAGCTCACCCCCAACAACACACTGCCTCCAGGAGGCTTAAGGAACCTAGCAATCAGAACACCTGTGTTTACGGGGGACACCTGAATCAATTTACCACATTCCGCCCCTGGCCTCCATAAGCTGATAACCATCCATGATGTAAAAGGCAATGCATTCAATACAACTTTAAAAGACCTCATAGTTTTTATCAATCCTAATGATATTCAAACATCCCCATAGTCCAAGGTCTTTTAACTGAGCCATAACACCAAAAAAGTCCCCCCCCAAACCCATAACAGCACAGAATACACATTCATACTGCAAAAGATGGCATTGGGCATAGCAAAGAAATATTCAGCCAATACAAGACTTAAAACAACCAGGGCAAACATCAAACTCTGTATATTCAAGTCCAACAACTCTCTCAGTGACAAATATCAAAGACCAATAATTCTAACTAGCAACAATCTCTGGTATTCCAATTCTGCCCCTCTAGCAAGGCTACGCACAGTCCTGGAAACCTTCATCTGGGGCCAGCAGCTATCCTTGGCAGCCATCTTGTGGTCCTGGCATCTCCACTGGGTCTCAACTGCAAGCCATGGTTCATCTTCATGGCTCCATAGGGTCTCCATGCAGGCATCCAGCAAACCTGCTTCACACTGCCCATGGCTATTTCCAAAACACAAGAATGTGTTCCGAACTCAATGACTCTCTCTTTCCTGCATTTCTTATACCCCACAATACCAGGTAGGGTGCCAATTTGTTAATCCAGGGAGGAACAAAACAGACTTTGAAGAATAGGACACTCCTTGAGCACTCAGGCCCCTTCAAAAGAGTCTATATTCTTGCTGTTGCCCCAGTGCAGGTCATCTGGCCCAGTCTCAAAGACTGTAATCTCTCAAACAATTGCAGGTGGATGGGCAGCATTTTAGGCCCAAAGATTTCATTTTTTCTGTTCCATATCACTCTGCTCACATCAGTCCATTTCTGCACAATCCAACCCTGCACAACTTCTCAGGGCATGGCCATAACAACAAGCCTCTCACACAAACTGCTTCTAGCCCAGTGCAGGCAAAGCTCTTTCTCTCCATCATGAGCCAAACCTCATAGTCCATAGTTCTTACTGCATTCAGGTCTTTCAATTCTGATCAGAATAGTCCATCAAGCCGTACTTACAGCACTGCAAGTTGTCTCTTAGGCCAAGGTTTCAAATTCATTCACATTCCTCTTGAAATTCAGCTCCACAAGGCCAAAGCCACACAATCAGGTGTCTGTCTAGCAGCAAATGATACCACTTGTTGGTACCAACCTTACTGTTGCAGTCAGGTTCACATTACTGGCAGAAATCACCTGACCAAGAGCAGCTTTTTGGGAAAAAAAAAATGGTTTATTTTGGCTTACAGACTCAAGGGGACACTCCACAATGGCAGGGAAAATGATGGCATGAGCAGAGTGGACATCACCCTCTGGCCAACATAAGGTGGAAAATAGCAACAGGAGAGTATGCTAAACACTGGCATGGGGAAACTGGCTATAACATCCATAAGCCTGCCCCCAATAATACACTGCCTCAAGGAGGCATTAATTCCCAAATCTCCATTAGCTGGGGAACATAGCATTCAGAACACCTACATTTATAGGGGACACCTGAATCAAACCACCACATAGTCTCATACATATATCAATAACGAGACTAGAGAGTGACCATTCCAGCCCTAAGATTGTAGCTACACGTTCTGACTACAGGGAGTATGATTGGCCAAGGAACTCAGTTGCTGTGATCTGAATTCTACTTCTGAATTTGTAACAAAGTATGCCTTCTACATGGCTCAACCAGTGATTATACTTGGGCACAGTCAGTCAGGACTGTTACTAAAACTTTTAGGTCTCCTCTTATATGAGAACTAGGAATCTTCCACACTGCCCTCCTTCCCTCACATTCAGACTATGCTGTGTGGTATGAGGGCTATTCTAGTTGCCCTCTTGATATTGCTTCTTAAAGACATAGTACTTTCAGTTTATTCTTTTTCTCTTTAGGACTTCTATTTATTGACCTCATTTTTGTTAACTCCAACAGACAGTTATGCTATCAAGAAATGGATAATGAATTCACAGATGAATGGAAGGCTTTTGAAGCTAGGTAAGATTCATGAGTATCAAAATCAGCCATTGTGTACAGCACCTGTAAACTGATATAACACAATACTTTCTTTTAAGAAGCTTACTATCTCAGTTAACCAGAAAAAAAACTAAGTAGCAAATAACTAATACCAGTGTGTGAACTGATTTGAGACAAGGAACCAAGAGCACTAACAGCTAAGCAGATCACTTGCATGAGGATAATATGGCAGGATTTCACAATTTTCTCAGTAAAATGAAACCTTCCTCTTACTCACTTGTTTCTCCATGCTTGTTGACTTCCAGTGAGCAATGTTGATCACTCGTTCCCTGATTAGAATGTAGCCTCTTCCATTACTGTCTACATTTGCTTGTCTACTGATCGGCAGATTTAGTATCACTCAGGAAATAGCTTGGTGCCAATGCATAATCTCAAACCTAACCCTGGACTTAGAATCTTTAGCTTTAAGGAATGATTCATATGTCAAGTAGAGTTGGAGAAGGGATGGCTAGAACTCCAATGCTTAGAGTATTGACTACTATATTTGAGGAATACAAATGGAATTTAGAGGCCCACAGTCACCAGGAATCTCACCTGAGTAGCTAGACTGTCAACAATGCGTTGCCTTCCAAAGGTGACAGATTAACACTTCATCATTAACTCCTTAAATATTATATTTATCTACTTCCTTTATCTTCTGTAATTTATTTTTATTTTTTATATTTTATTTATTTACTTGAGAGTGAGAGAGATAAAGGGGCAGATAGAGAGAGAGAACAAAGAGAGAGGGGCACATTAGAGCCTCTGGCCACTGAGAAAAAACTCTAGGCACATGAGCCACCATATGAGCCACCTTGTGCATCGGACTTTATGTGGGTCCTGGGGAATCGAACCTGGATCCTTTGACTTTGCAGGGAAGTACCTTAACCACTAAGATATCTCTCCATCCCCTCCTCTGTAATTTTTGAAAGACTGAAAGTGCTTATGAGGTTTATATACTACTTTAAAGAAAAAAACCAAAATGACAGAAAGGTAGAAAAATGATATTGTGGAAATAAAGCATGAGCAGGAATCACTAGAAGAAAAGTAGATAAAATCAGTGAAGAGTGGGGTAGTGCGTGTGTTACCTTTCACAGGGAGATTGCTGAGGACAGTGTCCATTATGCTAGTCAGTGCCACCTCTGTGATACCCATGCTGAGAAACCTTCCAAAATTCACTACCAGAAAACCCTTGTCTCAAGTGAACAGCTGTTGTGCTTTCTTTTTTATGGAGATAAAGCTGCCATAAGTCACCATGCTTTTCCCTGTCCCTCATGCCATGAAGAGCAAAGCCAAATTTTAAGGCTATTTATGGAAACTTCTATAACTTCCACTACTGGAATATTTTCTTCTTATTTCTTTGAGTATTTAATATTTATTTATTTTTGTATTGTAAGCAATGTATAATCAATGCATTTTCTCTCCCTTTTGAATAACGTTGAAAAGAATGAACAGTACTTTTCTGTACCGCTAAGAAAAATGTGTTACTCATTCACCCACACTCTGATTCATCTGGTTGGAGACATGAGACATTCCTGGGAAAAAAAAGTGAATTTTGATGGTGGACATAAAATTAAATCATAATACTATTGAATGCTGTACCCAAAGGAAATACAGAGCAACTGTGAACAGACCCAAATGAAATCACATCATTGTATACTGTGCACCTCTAGACTAGCTCTCTGTTTGCAGCATCCAAGTCTGTGGCTGTCAGACCCATAGTAGAGAGCTGTTGAGCCTCCATTGTAGAAATGGGCACATCCAGCAAGTACTGGCTCTGAAAACATATTCTTCTCTTACAAGAAGGTGCATTCTTACATATGGCCACAGCCATGAAAAGAGGAAATTAGTCTATCTAGAGGTGCATTTTCACTGTTCTCAGATGCCTTACAATACCACTAATATTCTACCCATTTAAGCCTCTAGTCTTGACTAAATACAAAAAGTATTATCAAAAGCATATCTTAACTGGTCTTATGTATTTTCTTTTTGCATGAATAAAATGTTTGTGGTAGAATTTGATGTGTGGAGAGGGAATAAATGCTGAGTAAGTATGAAGGCTTTGGAGAAAAAGGAAAAGAACTGAAGGAAGGATTTGAAAGCAAAACCAAGAGATCACAGTTATGAGTATTTGCTGACCCTCTAGCTCAGGCATAATGAATAATTTTGTTGATTAATTAGTTAGCTTGAATAAGTTTATTTTAAAAGTAGTTCTACCAGTATCAAGATATACCCACTTGCCATATATTCATGTGCCTTCTTAAATCTGTGATTCAAGGTCTGGTAGTCAGCCTTAAGTTTAGATTTTCTTTTATTTAGCTAGTTGTATTAGGCATTAATGTAATTGAAACTATATATTAAAATATGTGAAAAATTAGTTTTTTTGGCCAAAGTATTTGCACTTAAACAAATTAAATTTAAAAATAAAGTACAGTAAAACTTTATGGTCACATGAGTGATCTGCATCATTTTATGTGAATATTTTTAGTATGTTTATAGTAAGTTTTGAGCAATTTGACTTTATTCTTTGCAACTGTTATGTTGTACTGATTTATCTTAATTGTGAAACTTTTGGAAATATTTTACTAAAGTTCCAGCTTAAACAGAGTTCTTACATATTCTATTTAGTTTTCTTGGTACTTGTAAATAGAACTGCAGTCTGAGTCTTTGTGGAAGTTTCTCCACTATTATTACTTCTCCTGTCAAATAGTATTCATTTTATAATTGATAACCATCACCCTGTAATTTCATACCTTGAATACCTTGAATATTTACAGTTTTTGTTATTTTTTGTGGTATTTACAGCCCACTCTGTCATTGAATTTTTCAAAATGATGGAATGAAATGAGATGATCTTTGATGAAATTCTATTGGACCAGTGATCATCAGACTAGGCCATATGGCAGAGATAGCTGTAGCATTTAAAACACCAACTGTCTGTACTACATTCAGATGCCTTCAGAATTGCTTAGGTTCAGGCTCAGGTATCACAAGTTGTAAACCATTCCAGTTGAATCCAATATGCATCCAGGATCAAGAACCTCAAAACAGGGCAGGAAATGACATCTGTATGGAGCCAGTAAATCTAGCCCAAATAGATTTTGTAGCTCCTCACCTCAGGCTTCATGCATATTTGTTATATTCCTGTAGTTCTTCCTCAATTTCAGTCCAATGATAGCTTGATGTAGTAGAGAAGATATGGAAATATTTGTGGCAAGTTTTACCTAACAAAGTCATTAGCTTATTAGAATATGCTGAATTCCAACTCTGAATCTTTTCATAGACTTAGTTGATTGTGTCTGAAGTTAATCATACGTGTTCTTTACAAACAGCATAAAATTTCTTATACTCACGTATGGGAATCTATAGGGCAGACATATATGCCTAAAATGTGCATATGGGTAGGTATATTTTCTTTGGCCTAGAAAAATAGCTAGTCTAAGTTGGTGTTAGAATCCCCCAAATTAGAGGCAGAAACCTAAACTTCATTTGTTGTTCTATGCCTATTTCTGCTTGAAAATTCCCTCATTTTTATTGTGTAGACAGTTAAAAATATAAAATCAGGTAAGATTGATTTTTCCTTTTCAGAACCACATTTTTTTTTAGTGCAGAATCTTGGGATAAATATCCTTAAGTAAGAAAGTTTAAGTGCCTACACTGACAGTTGCAAATAATTTTCTACAACAGTCAGACAGACAAATTGTGCTGATTGTATTTCATTTTTTTTTAAAGAGAGAGAGCAAGAGAGAAAGTCTGGCTTAGAGACTAGAGTAAATCACAAAAGTGATCTCAAGTGAACAGAGATAGATTTCTGGAATATGGTGTGCAATGAAACCACTGACCTCTTATACATGGGTTCATGTCTTTTTCTACAGAAACAGATGGGTAATAGCATAATGCTGAAATCATGCTCTACATAATATGGACCTAGTGATTGCAGACCTGATTGCTTGCCATATGGTTGCTGAAGGGTTGAAGAGAAAATGGGATGATATGCAAACCCTTAAAAGCAACATTTTTATTGAATGGCCATTACATTAAAACCCAAACTCTGCAAATTAAGGCAAGAACTGTGGTGAATAATGATGAAATAACAAAGCAATAAAAGCAGCGCAGCATTGTATGTATTTTGTTTGTAATATGCAAATTAAGGGCAGACTTATTTTTGACAGTTTGCCTAGTATTATTATGAGCATGAGGAAATAAAGAGTTTGGACATAAGGCTTCAGGGCAGAAACCAAAATGTGTAAGGCACTGCTGCATTCACTAGGTCAGAGAGAGAAGAAAATAATCCCTGGTCCCAGCCGAGCTGAATTTGACTCAGAAGCTACCAGTATGTGAGTCACCTCTGTGAAGTTGAGGATATCAATCAGTAGGGAAAACCTGTTTGAGAGTATAGTGTGATAAAATGAAATGAAGGAAGGCATTTACTTTCTACCTTTGCATCTCCTCATACAGGCTCTGCTGCTGCCTTTCTGCTGTCAAACAGGTGTGTTGGGTAAGGTGGATGCTGTTTCCCAGGGTGGATTGTAGTTTAGTTGAGCAGCTGGGATATGTTGTATTTGAAGTTTTGTTTTCAGCATGTTATGGGGAACAGATAAAATTGTTTTATTTTCTTTTAAATATTTTTATTAGCTTGCTTCAAATTTGCATACACTTCATTTCCTGTTTCTTTAATGAATGTCTTTCAATCATGCAAAATCATAAGAGTCTGTGCTCTCAAAAATGGAACTCAAATACATTAAGCTAAACCTACTCAGAGTGTATGGAGGGTAATGAGGTGAGAGGTGAAAAAAGCCTTTCATCAGGAACCTGAAACATTTAATTGTATTTTAGCATGTAAAGCTGCTGATAAAGACCAAACATTCAAATTTATGCTAACCAATCTATGGGGACTTGGGGCATTTATATTCCCTAGTTACTATTTATGAAGATTCATTCTTTTTTAAAAAAGTATGTGTTTGTTTGAGAGGGGGGAGAGAATATGGGTATGCCATGGGTACTGGGGAATTAAACCTGGGTCCTTTAGCTTTGCAGGCAAGTGCCTTAACCACTAAGCCATCCCCCCAGCCCTGCAGATTCATTCTTTAAGATAAGCCTTTTTTAAAAATAGAAACCTACAAATTCCTATGAATGTTCTGCTTTATTACATGCTATATACTTTTTTAATTCCTAAGGGTTAAACTAGATGATGAGCTAGTGGTCTGCACTGTTTGCTTTGATTTTCTGTCAAATCTCATGCTATAATTTATATGTCTATAAGCAGAGAAATCAAACCCCCTGAGAGTTTTTAATAGTGATCAAGTTCAAATTGACAAGGGTTTGGAGGCCTCTTATTAACATAATATTTGTCCATTGTTTAGAAAAAGCTTATTTAAAGGAAGAGATTGAGTTTGGCTAATATGAGAGTTTAGAACATTCTTTCATTTATCTTCTTGTCCCCAATTTTAAAGGTAATTTAGAGTTTTTTTTTTTAAGTTGGAATTGTGTCTACTTTAAGGCTATGTTTTTTTTTTTTGTTGTTGTTGTTTTTTGAGAGAGACAGAGAGAGAGGGAGAGGAAAACAGATAAAGATGGGCGCACCAGCAGCCTCTCAGCTGCTGCAAGCGAAATCCAGATGCGTGCACCTCCTTGTGGTCAAGTGCAGTATTGTGCCCTTGTGTCACTTTGCATCTGGCTAAACATGGGACCTAGAGATTGGAACTGCTGGAGATTGGAACCAGCGTAGTTAGGCTTAGGAGGCAGGCGCCTTAACCACTAAGCCATCTCTCCAGCCCAAGGCTATGTTTTTGATAGATTAATTGAGAGTTTGTCAAACTGGAGGACCAGTGAAAGCAGGAATGGCTGCGTCCCTTCTAATTTCAGAGTACTCATTCCATGTATCTTATGTATTATAATTTGCATTCTTACAATTGTCTGGTTAATGCTGCTTCAACTATGGGATGACACTTTGAGAAACACTGGTGATTTTTGAAGCCTATCAGTCAAGCAGAAACCTTAACACTATTAAATACTATTGTTCAGACAATGGAAAAGATGTTTTAGAAATCTTCAGTTTATTTGGTGTTGTATAAAAAGTGGCTCACATCTCTTAGTAGATGAGCTCTCAGCAAGCATGAACCACAGTTGTCTGGAGTAGAGGTGGAGGTGGAGGTGGAGGTAAATGAGCACGCTGCCTGGGGGAGGGAGAGCTCTCCATATTTTATCCCCCTGAAAAGCAATCAGTGAGATCTGCATCCCGTGAAGATAAGCTTCGGTTTAGTAGTGAGACCCACACATCTTTGAAATTCCATTTGCTTTTGCTAAAAGAAAAGGAATTTCTATAGCAATGTTCAAAGAAATCCTATCTCTTAAATGAATCATAGAATTATTAGACATTTCATCAGCCCTATTGCTTTCATTACTTTCTGTGGCCTAAAGATATATGACAAGCATAGTATAGTATTTAAGACATGTTATGTATAGCCACAGTTCTTTTTTTCCCCAGTGATG
Organism: Orientallactaga sibirica; assembly: GCA_036365145.1. Lineage (NCBI taxonomy): Eukaryota > Metazoa > Chordata > Mammalia > Rodentia > Dipodidae > Orientallactaga > Orientallactaga sibirica. The sequence continues at coordinate 5,955,208 of JAEOAD010000060.1, forward strand.
AGAAAAATTTTCTTCTTGCCTAAAACCTGATTTTTATACAGCTTGACGAGTGACACATCTCCTTTGTGGCAGAAATAAGTTTTGCATAACTTTTAAGCACCCAGCCTGACCTATTTAACAGACACCCAGCTCTACATAATGTATTTAGGTCAAGTATTGTGTCTGAGCTTCTCATCACTCTTGTACTAGTCTTGCTCTCTGTGAAAACCTCAGGTAGATCATAGATACAAATACAGGCTGAGCAATGTTGCCTGATATCAAAATGTAATAAATCTCTATATAATATAATTATCATGTCAACCAATTGTACCACCAAGTTAAAAGGCATCTAAGATTTTAATGAAGTATCTGCCCTAGTGGTTTTACTTTAAGTAGTCATAGTGCTATTGTGAATCACTATGAGAACCTGAAAAAAATCAGTGGAGTTAAAATGTCTTTGCTATTTGGAGCACTTTTCCTTATAGATTAAAGAAAATAGTGGCAGCCTGCTTTCATTTTGGGAGGGGTGACTTTTCATTTGAGAATGAATAAGTTTTGACACATCTCCCAGCATTGGTCTTGTTTTTTTCTTTTCCTAGCAGAAATTTTTTAGAGATTGAAGCTTGAGTATAGGCAGTGTCATTAACCTAACATTTGAAGACCAACCATCAAGCAAGCTTACAAACGAAAACTCATTATATTATTAAATTGTTTAAAGCAAATGTGAATTTGAAATGAAGTGAAAAAAAAGAAATGATTATTTAATAATTATCCAGTTCATTTTTCTCCTAAAGTGTATTTTTTAAAATTAGGAATCTGTGCTAATAATATTCCTTCCCCCTTTTGTGGTACTCTTGGCTCACATTCCCATCTCCAAGATCCTAAAACAAGTGCTTAAGCTTTTTTAGCTCAACTCATCTTTGGCAGGGAGGAGTAGAATGCATTTGGAGTTAATTCTTTAGCTTTGCTATGTGACGTGCTGTTTGTTCCCATTTTGTTGCTTACAAAACTAAGGCCTGCTTATGAATAACATAAATCTCCAGTGATCTGTAGGTGAGAAATCAGCTTCCCTGTCTTGCAGTAGTCATGCCTAGGCTACTGTGCCTTGCTGTAAAATCAGCAGGTCTCAACCCTGGCTGCATATTAGCATCACCTGGGGAGCTCTAGAAAAATACCAGGATCTGAGAGGATGAGGTCTGATCAAGGATGGGATCTGCAAGCTCCCCAGATGATTCTAATTGTGCAGACTTGCTTGAGAACCATTGCTTTAAACAACATCCACATTCATCCTGATTCCATAGGAATCAGTTTTCCAGCATTCACATCTCTAGTCACAAATTGCCAAATGAAAATTAGGAGCATGCATGTTACAAAGCTCCTGTGTGAAACTGCCCTGCACAGAGAATAAACTCATGACTTCAACCTCAAGAACATAAGCTGTGACGCAGAGTGCTGAGTATGGGGATGATTACCTGGGATGTCTCCTCACCACCCCTGAATCTAGCAAGAACTGTTGAGACAGTAGAAATATGCAAAGCCAGGCAGGTTACTTACCTGCTCTGTTTCCCCATCACCATCTCTGAGATGGGGGCAGTAAGGGCATGGGTGTGAGCATTACATTAAAAAATGTAACATGTCTGATATACTGGAAGCTCTGGTTTATGGTCTGGTATCAAAGCTGTCATTTTTGGTCACAGTTTTTGTTTATATCTATAGAATGAACATATTAAGTAAATATCAGTAATATATTTTGCAGTTTTAAAGCAAATATAAATGTTTTTTATGTTAAATACCTCAGTGACGCCCACAGCTTTATATGTGGGTTCTGGGGGAATCCAACTGAAGTGGTGGTCTCATACTCTCTCAGTTCCTCCTGCTGAAGCAGCATGCACTCAACCACTGAATCATGTCTCCAGACTTTCATCTTTGGTTTTATAAACCAAATGTCAGCATTTGCTTTTGTCCAGCTGTCAGGCTGGAAATAAATATTTATATATTTTTCTTTATGATTTTTGTTGTTTTATTATTGAAAATATTTATCAACTGTAACTGCTAACAATTTATCACTGCATATTTTGCTTACTGTAATTTATCATTTTATTTTTAAATTGCTAGTAAAATTACTGTTTTTTTGTAATAAAAGAAATCTAGCAAATTTTATTGACTGTATTCGGTTATTATTTGTGCGAGTGTGTGTACGTGTGCATACACACACACACACACACACTCACTCACACACACTCACACACATTCCATTGCTTAAAGTCTATAGCTAAGTTGGTAGATTTATTATTTTTTAAAGAGTCTTAAAATGTACCTACATTTTAACTTAAGGAATAATGTTTACTTTTATAGTTACAAGATTTTGACAAATAAAGATACCTTTGACTATTTAGGTAAGTTACAGTAATGTTTAGTTACAGTAATGTTTTCCTTTATAATCTGTGTGTGCATGTGTGTTTATGTGTGTGTGTGAGTGTGTGTGTGTGTTACTGGGATTCAACTCAGGGCTTCATGCTTAATAAACAAACACTTTTTCACTGGCATATAATCTTCAGCCAATCTGTGCTCTGCTTTAAATGAAATAGGTACTGTACATTTAAATGAAATGGTAATGTACATCTATTTAGGAATTTCCAGAAACATTTTCTAAGTATGAGTTGCTTTTAATTTTCTTTAAGAGTAATAATGACATGAGTCTGAGAATGTGTATATCATTGTGACACTAGTGTTTTTAACCTTGCATCCTCAAAATTAATCCCCTTGATGAGCTGACTTGCTCCACAGTGTGTCTTCATTCTCATCCCTGTTGCATGCTCCCAGAGCTGTACCTAGAAGTCTACATTTTGTTTGGCAACCTTTCTCAGGAAGTGGGAGACAGAGACTAAGAAGTTTAACTTTCTTTGAAGCGTGTGCTAAATGGTTCACAACAGTGTGAATGAATCAGTTTCTTCAGGCGTTTCCAATCTTTCTAATATGTTGTCTGCCAAATTTTTGTTGGATTATATTTCATTTTTTTTAAATAAAGCACCTTTCTCCGTGGCTTCTCTCTCCATAAAGCCCGTAAATATATAAGCCATTTGTAGTTCAACTTTATTACGCGTACCCAGATAAAGCATTTTGGGGAAGCACCGATTATTTATCTTTCCGCTGAAGTATGTTGTGGCCTGCCTCTTTGATTGTCATCTTTTTCATAATTGTTACAGTTTACTTTAGGGGTCACAGTCATTTAAAATACTGACAGACTATGTGAAATTGAGTTTTCCCTCACTCCATTTGAGGCAAAGTTATGTATCTGATATGATCTGAAGAGAGATGGAACTGGATATACCTTTTACTCTTTATTACTGTGAAGGAAATAAGGTAGTAATGAATTTCATAATACTTAGCTAATTATGCATGTATGCAAGGTTATTTAACTCTTAAATATGTCCTTGTAAATGATGATCTAGAAACCAAGTCTGATAAGAACCAATATAAAGGCCAGCATCTTCTAGGGAAGATAGTGGCTCCAAGGAAGTGATGCCAATATTTAGAGACCATGCTTTGTTCTGCTGTGCTCGTGTGAGAGTTTTAGAAGGAATTTGATAATTTCTGCACCTAATTTAGGACCACTTAGGGCTACATCACCTAAAACTAAATTTCTAAGCTCAGCTTTTTTTATGTCAATATGCCTTCTCTTCCCAAAGAATCTGATTTCCCATTTAAGATGTTTGTCTTTCCTTTAATAATATCACTGAAATACATCGCAGACCATACAAGAGGGCTAGTAGAAGGGAGATTATAGCACCCACAATTTAGTTCAAAGCTAGTGTGAGTTTGTCAGTGCTATTTCTAGGTCTGTTCTACTTACTTCAGAATCTTAGCACTCCCTGTGAGATTCTTCCCCCTGTCTTCAAATCTGAATCCAAGATGCTATTGGTGGGCCTAGGAATCTATCACCAGGATTGACAGGTTAAACTTGCTCAACATTCATAATATTGCTGTGGAGATTAAAGGTTCTTTAAGTCATTTCTACTCAATCCTAAGTAGAAACTGGGCAATCATTTTAAGAAGGAATTGTTTACTAAACTACACAGTAGAAACGTAAGTTTGACTGCTAAGCAGATATTAATATAGGGAAAGAGGGAGTATGAGTAGATGCTAATGCAAATTAATTTTTTAAATTTTTCATGAAAACAATTTTCACTACAAAAGACAGCCACATTAGTTCATAAAAAGATACCAGTTGAGTAATATAGCCTAAAATTCTCTCATAGGTTTGCCTTCTCTTCCTCTCCTTTTTTGTTTCTCTAGCCTTTTTCATCTGTCCTTTCTCATTAGATAACATTGAAGAGGTATCATGATTTATATTCTGAAAGTTTATTCAATCTTGTTTTCTTTATGTGACAATCACAACAGGAATTTCTTTTTTTCTTTCTTTTTGGGAGAAATATCAGGAAGTCTGGCAACATGTAGTGTCTCTTAGGGGCATAATGACAAATATTGATGGAATGTATAAAACCAAGATTCTGTGATATTGTGTTGGGGTGTCAGAGAAATATGAATATAATATTTTCAAAAAGAAAGTTATAATTTCTGATATTAAATTTTATTTTTTTCTTTGTCTTTTGTAGTTTACATAGATAAGATACAAATCTAAGATGTTTGTTTATTTGACTATATTAGGAATGTTTCCCTTTGGGGGAGAAATGGAGGTTAATGAGTTACTAAGCTGAGAAGCTCAAGGAGGTTTAGATGTGGAAAGCTAGAGTGTCTTGTAGGGTGCTGTCACCAGAGTATTTTTCCCAGATCTACATACAATGGGTGCATCATTGTATCTTCTATGCAAACTCAATTGGTTGAATTACAAGCCACAACTCTCCCCACTCCCCTCCAGAAATACCATGCAAATTTCATTATTTGGACAATTAACACTAAGTTGATAACAATGAAAACACTGAATGCCCACAGTCATGTTTAGACTGTCTGAGCCCTGGTTTCCTTTTCATGTGCACTATTTCCTGGTGAGGTGGTTAGAACTTCTGTTATCTGTTCACATTGAGGGGCATTATTCCCCCAATGGGCAGAAAGACCATGTGGGTACTGCCTGCATCCTGACAATTGGGCTTCCTTGAGGCAAGAATGCACTGAAGAGAGACAATAGAATAAGGAAGTAGGGCAGAGGCATGAGAGTTAGGAGGGGAACAAGGCACATGGTCTCAGTAGGTAGAACTGCTGCTCACCACACAAAGCTAATGGCCCTCAAATCAAAGAAGTTGGCTTTAGTTGGCCCATGACAGGTAATCTTTGGGTGGTTTTCTAGAGAAAGGAGTTTAAACCTCCAGGGTGAACTGGATCCTACTAGACTGAACAGAATCTTATAGAAACGCAGACATTTGAGACCAAGCCTTCAACAGCTTGCTCTTGCAGCAGTGCTGAGCCCAGGAAAAAGGTCAGAATGGAGTCAGCTACATCTGCCTTCAGCCTTTTTCTTTTATGTTTTAATTCTGGATTCACTCTGCATCTGTAGACCACCATTCTATTCAGAATATGCCACCCAGAGCAAACATTGCCAGTTACCCATTGTATCCATCTTTCTTATTTCTCCTCTTTCCCACACTGCTTTTGCTGATCTTCATAGGTTAGTCATCTCCCGTACGTGTATGAATTCCTCCTCTTTGGGTATCTGACTTTGGTGGTTTGAATCATATGTCCACCATAATCTCATGTGTTATGAATGCTTGGTCCCCAGCTGATGGCAATTTGGGAGGTGGAGTCTTGCTGTATGAGGTATATAGTTGGGGGCAGGCTTGAAGTTATTATATCCCAATTATCCTTTGTCAAAATTCAGCTCCTCTCCTGTTGCAGTTTCCTCCCTGTTGTGGCAGACTGTGATGTCCAACCTCTGCTCATACCATGCTTTCCCCTGCTATCATGAAGCTTCCTCTGGAGACTGTAAGGCAAAATTTAAAAACTTTTCTTCCACCAGGTGCTTTTGGACAGGTGCTTTGTCCTAGCAACAAGAAGGCAACTATAGTATTGACTGAATTCTGGATCATTTCCTTATTCCCAATATTTCCTCATTACTTAAAGCTAATCAACTAACCTCTGACTGATTGCCATTCTGATAGGCTTGTAGCCAGTAAATTATTTAACGTTTTTGTGCCTCAGTTTCTTCACATATAGAAAGGACTACTAGTGATAAACTAAAATAAAAAGTTATATTTAAAGTTTTAGGAACTTCTCTTGGCACCTGTAGCAGACAGCTCAGGTTCGCTGAGATGAACTTCCAGACCGGGCACAGTTATGGAGGAAGGGATATTATTTATTGAAGCTTACAGATCCAGGGGAAGTTCCATAATGGCAAGAGAAGCGGCCTGCTCTCCACAGGGCCAAGCAGAGAGAGAGAGAAACCAACCAGCCACCACAGCACACAGAGCAAAACTACAGCCAAAAGGTCACACAGCACACTTCAGGAACTCCTGCTAGGTACGTTTGCATATCTTTACAATGGAATCTCAAACCCACACCATTACCACCTTAAGACCGGCCCCCAGTGACATTGCCTCTAGCAAGGTGATTGCAGATGCAAACTATAACTAGTAAAACACTGAATATATTGGGGGACATATATTCAAACTACCACAGCACCCTTTTAAAATATACTTATTTGATAGAGAGAGAGAGAGAGAGAGAGAAAATGAATATGAATGGCCTGCCACTGCAAACAAACTCTAGATGCATGTGCCACTTGGTGTGTCTAGCTTTATGTGGGTACTAGGGAATTGAACTGGGCCATCAGGTTTTGCAAGCAAGTGCTTTTAAGTGCTAAACCATCTCTCCAGCCTTGGCAACCTCTTATGAAGAGGGCTCCTCTGCATCTCTTGTCAGATATTTGTCCTTTATCATAGCTACACTTGAATTAGAGGCATCATTGTCTGTGGGCACATGATCTTCTTATTTAGGCTAGTCTTTGCACAGGCTTAATCAGCTTCCATCCTGTCTAAAACAGGACGTTTTCCATGGGACTTTATAAATCAATATAACATTTTAAGAATAACAAATACATGGCAACTCCTTGTATCTGGAATATGTAAAGGGTGGAAATCAGGTAATTTTAAAAAAATATTTATTTATATCTGCAAGGAGAGAGAGGGAAAGATAGAAAGGGACAGAGAGAATGGGCAGCCTGCTAGGGCCTTTTACCACTGCAAACCAACTGCAGGTACATGTACCACTTTGTGCTTTTTGCTTTACATGGATACTGGGGAATCCAACCTGGGCTGTCAGGCTTTCCAAGCAAGTGCCTTTAAGTGCTGAGCCATCTCCCTAGCCCAAATCAGGTGAATTTCAAGAATAAATTATTATAATTTAAAAAATTCAAGTAAGTTTACATTTGAGGTTAAAACAGAAATTTCGAAGTCAGAAGTTGATATAATGAAGACTGATCGTTGTGATAGAGAACTCTTCCCCCCCCCACTTTTTTTTGAGATAGGATCTCACTCTAGCCCAGGCTGGCCTGGAATTCACTATGTAGTCTTAGGGTGGCCTCGAACTCATGGTGATCCTCCTACCTCTGCCTGTCAAGTGCTGAGAATAAAGGCATGTGCCACCATACCTGGTGAGAACTCTTTACTAAACGGAATAGCCTCTAATCCAAGTACATACATAAAACAAAGATCCTAGCTAATAATGAACTAGCCAAGACATTCCAAAATATCATCTTCCAAGTATTTGCCTTTTCTTATATTTATCAAATTACAGCCAAATAAAATATGCTTAAATATCGTCAGTTCTCTTAGAAATTTGGATTTTCATTATACATCTTTCTTATGATTGAAATACTTAATTAGAACATCTGATTGGAACTCCATCTCACAATGGTCAGAATCTGTGGGTTCATGATAAAAAGCAATGCTATTGGGAAGTTTATTATGTTCTTAGTTGCTGGAGTTTATTTTTTAAGTATGTCCCATTATGCCCCAGGGGTATTTATAGAACAAGCTTCTTAGCTTTCATGATTTCACTGTACTGGGCTTGTACAAGTGGCTATTGAACACTAGCCAAGATGATTCACTTCTCATGACAAGATAGAAAACTTCTTTTAATGTGTTTCTATCTTGAGGTATCTGTTTTCTGATCCTGGTTAAATGCCAGTGACATAGGGCGACAATGATGCACTGAACACTTTGACATAATAGTTCAAGACTGTATAAAAATCTAAAACAAGGCTTATGATGAGAAAAACTCCCAAGTGAACAATTTCACAATAAACTGACCTTTATTTTCTTATTTACCTCTTAACCATAATTCTAAATTCAGAGATGGGGACGAAAAGAAATTTTGCAAGAACTTAGGAGAATGCCTAATTTCTCATTGTTTCTTCTGCTGTTGGCATTTCTCTACTGTGAAAACAATTGTTGGTTTGTGTATGTTTCTCAGCTGAAAGTGAGAAGATAAGAACAGATAGGATATTTGGAATGTTACATACAGGGACACATTGCTGTCAGGTATATTATTAAAGCTGGAAAAAATTAAATTGAAACAAAAAACACTTGATACTTTAACTCATTAAAAAAACATAATGTTCTCTACTTGCTGTCTGGAAATATTGTATTTCTAGAAAAGAGAAAGTGCTAATTTAGATGGTATAAAATATAATGATTCAGTGATATGAAGTAAAAATACTGTAAATTGGATACTCCAGTTTGTGGAGAGGCACTTCCAAGAAAAATGGTTTTACTCATCAGGTAGTGAGTGTTGCTCTCAAATTACAGGAAAGAGTAAAATCAGCATGTCACTAAAGAATTTTTTTATTGACATCTTCAGCTTGTCTTCATGCAGTAATTAAATTGCTAATTATGTGTTTCTGTTACTGTGGTCAGGCTTTTATTACATAATTGCTTCAAGTTTAGCTCAAATCACTAACAATATTTATTTAACCTTTCTGTGCACTAGATAAATTTTAATATCTAAAAGCTTTGGAACAAGTTCATTGACTGTTTTGATTAGCAAAATCAAAGGAATTCTGACCTTTCTTATGGTTACATGAATTGTAGGTCATGCTTTTGATGAAATTGCTGATGATTATTAATTTTAGTAATAGCAATCATTGAAAGACTTATTGAAATAGAAGAAGAAATATAAAACTTCAAAACCTAATGCCCATTCCAGAAAAATAAAATGATGCTGTTTCAGGTAATTGGAAATATGCAATCAATAATTTGATCCTTAATATATGTCCATATATGTTACAAAAATATTTGATTAATTATGGCTGATTCAGTTTCAAAGCTTCCCCTCCCTTTGAACACTGGCATAATTTTAGTTTCAATATATTCATGATTTTTTTTCTCATTTGTTTATTTTATGCAAACCATAAGAGACATTTTTCTCAGTGAATATTGCCTCTTTATTTTATTTTGAAATATTTGTATATTTATTTCATTAAATGAGATAATGCTTTTTCTTATTAACATAATTTCCAGTACATTAAACATATTTCTCCACAGACAGAAGAGAGGAATCAAATTAAATGGCAACTAAATCACTTGCAGCAATTTCAACTGTTAAAAGAAATAAGTGTTTCTGTTTTCTTTGTGATCATAAGATGTGCTGTAAAGGGAAATGAAATACTAAAGAAAGAAGGGAAAACATAAAGAAATAATGACTGACTTATTGCAGTAATACCATTGAGAGAAGAAAAATTCACTACAAATAACAGGAAAATAATAGAGTGGATTTGAAAGTTACCAAAATTCATTTCTTATTGATGAGTTCAGTGCAAGCCTAATACTGAGTAAAATGATGAAAAAAGTCAATGCAATAAACTATGAATGATGAAAGCTGAAATAAATACTTTGCTTATGGAGGGCCATTATTCTAAATGTCTAATTTTTTAATAATTCATGTCTTTATGTTTATAAAAAGAGGAAATATTGCTTGGTGGACTTAAAATGCATGTAAAAAGCTTCTTCAAGAATCCCACTTTAGCAGAAAGTCCAAATGATACTAGTGGCCTTCTGGCTTTAAGTATCATGTCTGGATTTGGACATAGTGCATCAAAGAAAAGGTGAGTCTCACTATATGCTAACTAAGGATGCTGGTATATGGCATACAGCATTTTATTCTCAAGGACAAACTGCTGTTTAATGACAATTTTGTACTATGGAAAGATTAAAGATTAAAAACTCAGAAAATTTGCCATATGCAGATATATTATGTATATAGCATGTTTGCCAATATTCGGGGGGGCCATAATGACATATTTTGGGAAAAAAAATCCACACCAATGCACACAGGAATGTGTGTATGTATGCATGTGTATATTGTTTCTGTGCTTTTCAAATTGTTAATGTTTTCAAATCAGAGCATACAGGCTACCTGATTTGAGCATTTACAGGTGGGCTCATCCACTTATTTTCTCTCTTTTCACACATCATTAAAAAATAACTAGGTAATTTAATCAATTCTGTCAGAAGCAGTCAATTCAGTAGGGGAAAGTTATTCCAGTCAGTTTTACTGAATTGCTTCTGACTGGGTCAACCTTCTAGTATAGCTGATCCAATAACCGTCTCTTTTCAAGCTCCTATCTTTATTTTCCCTTCCTCTTCCCCAAGTTGCTGCACCCTCAGCTGTTTCTCTGCTTTCTTCCTCTATGGGCCTTCCAAAAGCACTTCCAATTTTGGTTTCCTTCTCTTATCTCCAGCATACCAAAAGCCTTTTCCACTGGTCTCTCCCTTCGTCTTCATCTCTTCTGCCCCCTTCCAAAACCCATATTTGACCCCTCCCCGCTGAGAATAACAGTTTAAAACTGAGCTTCTGTTTTTGAAATGACAGACACTTGAAACTACTGCTGTCCTGAAAGCATCTAACTTCCATCCTAGACTTGGACATGTAAGGTAGTAATTGTGATCTTTCTTTTTCCTTCCACTTCTATCGACTTCTTCTTTGTCCCAAAGGTTCACAGTTCCCTACTTAGAATAAATTTTGAAACAATTTTCCAGGATCTTCTCCATTTGGAGTTTGGAGTCTCTGTGATGGTGTGTAGGAACAGCTGGGGAGTTTTCTGGGTAGTGGGAATAGCTAGACTTGTGGGGGGGGGGTCACTAGCAATGTTCAGGAGTTCAGAAGTCCTTTCATACACCCACTTTAGAAATGATTCCTTTTATTTTTCACTCAGGGTGCAGGGGATAAGGCAAAAGTGCAGCCAACATGCAAGAGATTTTGAATTATGCATTAAGTTGAAAATGTCCCAAGCTTATGTCAATAAATAACAAGGTTCATAGGAGAAAGGCATCCACCTTCCAACAGTGGGGGTATCATATAGGGATGGAGCTAGAGGAAGAACAGAGGAGGGCTGAATGGAGATTCATACCCTTATGGTTTGCTCTGATGAAGAGCAATGAGTAAGTTAATATGGAAACTATTGTCTGATGTCCATTTGCTTTTGAAATAAAGTAGCCACTGTCTTCAGTGTGGACCCTCTCTCTGCAAGTTTGTACTTACGGTGGAGTTAGTCCATCTGTGAAGAAAGCTGTATTCCGTCCAAGAAAGAGATTATTTTGGGTCCTTTGATAGGACTCAAAAAGGGAATTTTTAAAAAGTCAAGGATTTTCCTGATGAAATTTGGCAATATTAATAATAGGGAACTCAAAGTGTTATCTCATTGGGTATCTTTTTCTGGTTAATATGTAGTAAGAAAGCAGAGGGTAAGTAAGTGGAAGAAACAGGAGGATTAAAAGGATGCTTTAAATTATCTCCCCAGTACAGAAGGTAGCTGATGAGGACTAATTCTTTTTTGTTGTTGTTATTGTTTTGTTTTGAGTTAGGGTCTCATTTACTGTGTAGTCTTAGGCTGGCTTTAAACCCATGGCAATCCTCCTACCTCAGCCTCCTAAGTGCTGGGATTAAAGGTTTGCATCACTGTGCTCTGCGGAGGACTGATTCTTTAATTTTTGCATTGCCTCTCCTGGTTTAGTAAAATGCATCAGTGAATATGACCATCTTTTATTGTGAAAACTGAAAATTGATGTGTGTACCTGCTAACACAGCATGTACACTAACTCGTGCACACACACACATACACACGTGCATACACGTGTGCATGTGCACACACACAGACACACACACACTTGAAATATTTATCTGTGCTTCCAGAGGAATTGCAAAACGTTGAGGGTGGGGACACGAAGAGACGGACAACTTGACCTTTGTCCACCTTTTCTCTGTCCCCTAAAGGAAAAGAAATTCCAAGTGCCTTTCATCATTTTCTGAGCTGTAGACATGATTAGCAGTCTCCAGTTCTGCAGTTTGAAGCTACTGCGAACACTCTGTAGCAGTGGATGTGAGGTTGGTTCTATATGCACACATATGTATACACACCAGCACATTAAAGATGGATCTGGGAAAACACCCTTTTCCTCAGAGAGTCACATGAAGAAGTATTTAAATGAAATAATTTGCAGAATGTGGGGAATAAAGCAATGTGTTTGTGGTTATGTTCCCTTGGGAAATTCCTGCCATTTAGTACAATCTGGTCCATGCCCATGAGACACACACATACACACACACAGACACGTGTGTCAACCCACACATGAGTAGATGAATTTTATTTTATATCAAAATTACATTTCTTTTGTGTTTTTTGTTCTTGTTTTTTTGAGGTAGGGTCACTCTAGCCCAGGCTGACCTGGAATTCACTCAGCAGTTTCAGGGTGGTCTTGAACTCACAGTGATCCTCCTACCTCTGCCTCCCAAGTTCTGGGATTTATATTTCTTACTTTGAGGTATCTACCGTTTTGTGTCTGTGTAGCATGTGAAAGAAGAGGCAAACTTCTTATGACCTTTTGAGGTATTTAAGATCAAAACACTAGCAAGAGGCTAGAGAGGTAGCACAATGGTTAAAGGCACTTTCTTGAGAAGCCTGCTGACCTGTGATCAATTCCCCAGTACCTACAATAAAACAAGATGCACAAAATGGTGCATGCATCTGGAGCTCATTTGCAGCAGCAAGAGGCTCCCTGGCCTGCCCATTCTCAGTTATTCATTCATTCTCTCTCCTCCCTCATTCCCTTTGTTTAAACAAATTAAAATACTTAAAAAAAAACTAGCAAGGGAGGTTGTGTGTGATGGAGAATAAGTCAGGTACCCACAGTTCCTCTAGGGAGCACAGCTGTGATTACAGGGTATTCAAGCTTAGGACAGTGTTTGATTTTGCTCCCCCCCCCCACCCTTTGACTGATAGTGAGAGGTAACATGGCTATGGTGAGGTAATGTGAGTGGGTACGACACACGTAGCTAAAATTGATTTTTTTTTCTACTTGTTCTGCATAACCACTATCTAATCTGAGCCAGATATTAGGAGACACTTTCTAGTGAGAATCTCATGCCATGATCCCAGTAACTCATTACTCCATCTCCTCATGGGTTCTTAGCCTCATCAATGGAGAAAACACAGCTGATCTCAGTACGGGTAGTGAATGAGATACGAAGGGGAGAGAAGTTAGGGGTGGGGAGGGAGATAGAAAATGTCTTGCTTCTGATAATTGGCATAAGACTCAAGTGACAGTTATTTTTCTTGAGTTTCAGGTTTGAATTATACCTCACTTTTTAAAAAAACAACATATATATTTAATTTGCAAACTGAGAGATAGAAGAGAGTCACAGAAAGAATGGGTGTACCAGGGCCTCCAGCCATGCAAACAAACTCCAGACACTGTGCATCCAGCTTTACCTGGGTACTGGGAAACCTAACCCTGGTTGTTAGGCATTGAGGGCAAGCACCTTAACCACTGAGAAATCTATCCAGGGAGACAGATAGAGAATGGGTGCGCCAGCAGCTTCTCAGCCACTGTGAATGAACTCCAGATGCGTGCGCTCCCTTGTGGTCAAATGCAGCATTGTGTCCTTGTGTCACTTTGCATCTGGCTAAATGTGGGACCTGGAGATTGGAACCAGCATTCTTAGGCTTAGCAGGCACCTAAACCGCTAAGCCATCTGTCCAGCCCCCTTTAAATATTTTTTAAAAATATTTTTATTTATTTCCTGGGCCCTACTTTTATCACTTAAATTTAACAACTTCTTACAGGTCACTACTAACAGGCATACAGAGTCAGAGTGAAGCTCCCAGCAGTATTCACGTTCTGTTTCCTATTTCCTTGACAAACATGCTGATATATTACTTTGCCAGAGATGTCTTGACAAGACACACAGACCTGATGCCTAAGCAACAGAGATTGATTCCATATTCTTTGGAGGCTGGTAGTGTGATGTCCTTCATTGGCAACATTGGTTTCTTGAGGCATCGTTCTTCACTTTTCAGATGCTTGCCTTCTTGCTATGTCCTCAATGCTCATGTTTCTTCCTATGCAAATGCTTACTTGTATAAGCACAACACCCATATTGCACGAAGGTCTACCATGAAGATCCCACATTCACGGTCAGTTTTTCATGACCTCATTTCTAATGACAGTTGCATTCTGTGGCTGTAGAGCTTAGGATTTCAATATATGACATTTTGGAAATACATGGTTCACAAACTTCCACAAAATTAGGTAGAATAATGATTTTTTCTTTTGCATTTTTATTAACTGAAAGAAATTTTTTATTAACTGAAAGAAATTTATTATAGTTATTGCAGATGTTGTATTTCATTATTTTGAGAAGCAGATTTTGGAAGGAAATAAAATCTTATTAGCAAAACAAACAAATATGACCTGATTTTTTTTTTTTAAAGAAGGGAATGTTTTCTTTTTTGTTTTGTTTTGTTGTTCTTAGAACAGGAAGGTAGACTGGCACACAGCCTCATTGTAGTGGATAGAAAAGAAGTCTTATTTAATATTTTATTTTAGTTTATTAGAGAGAGAGAGAATGAATTGTGTACACCAAGGGCCTCTAGCCACTGCAATGGAACTCCAGATGCATGCAGCGACCATGTGCATCTGACTTACGAGGGTTCTGGCAAATTGAACCTCGGTCCTTATGCTTCACAGGCAAGCACCTTAACCGCTAAGCCATCTCTGTTCAGCCCAGAGAACAGTTTTGAGTCAGCTCTGCCACATGCTAATTATCCTTTGGCTCTATACTCTTCCACATTGTACCTCAGACTCCTGCTTTGTATTCTGTGGGGAGTATAATTTATCCTTAGGGTTGCTGGGAGGATTGAAACATGGTGTGTGGCTCACAGTAAATATTGATCTAACATTCATAATATCCACAGACACTTCTAGAATGTTTCATTTTGTCATAATACTGGACAAAATACAATACCCTTCCTGAATTTTCTTTGATGCCAGACATTTATTTCTTGAGTTAGTAGCAGGTTCTTTATTTTTATAAGAGGACCTTGGTAGAGACTTAAATTCACGGAGTATGAATATAGCATAAGTAGTCTTTAATGTCATCTGGGATCTCTAACACAAAGATCCATGCCACAACACAGTGTAAAGAGGTAGAGGACAGGGGAAAAGGTAGATGGGCCTCTGACTATCTGTACCCTCTCAGGAGGCCATGTTTTTCTTCTGGGATGTATTTCTGGCTGTATAACACAAATGCACAGATCTGGTCAGTAGATCCTCTCACAACCTGCTAGAAACAGTATTTTAACACACCAGGCTAGTCTGTTCCTGGAAATTCAGGGCTGGGCTGTCAGAGAGAGGCAGCCCATAAATCCTATCAAAATATAGTGAGGTCCATCCACGTTCTCTTGGTAGAGAAAGTATTGTCCAGCAACTTACCATGCTGGGCTGGACTTGACATCAGCTAATAGTTTACTCTGAAGTTTGTCAGGGCTCACACCTGTTTTAGAAATCATCTGGTGACCAAGAAAATAAAAGTATCCACCATTTAAGAAATGGTATTTCCTGAAAAAGCTTTTGATTCCTTAAAATCCCATTAAAATCCAAACCAAGCACTGTCCTTGTGTTATGAAAGAAGTTGAGAAACCATAACTACACTTTGAATGGAACACAAAACAAGGTACATGACCTATGTTGAAATAATAATGCTAAAGAAAAAAAAAAAAAACTAATGTTTAATGAGCAGCATATGTGTGGGCCAACCCATGGTAGGATCTTGTGTTCTTCAATCCTCCTCACAAACCCATGAGTTAGGTTTATTTATTTTCTCAAGGTTAGAGATGAACAATGAACACAGACTAAGACTCCATCACAATTCCATGGCAGATTATTATCTATACTTGGATGATAATGAGAATCATGTGGAGGAGCTTTTAACCCCACCCAAAAAGCATCCCATGTATTTTCCTACTGAAAGTCTCTTATAAAGGTATTTAAACTCTAACTTTTGAAAATAATAAAAATAGGAAATTATGACCCAAGAGGTGGTTCTTTGTAATTTTCAATATGGAAAGTTGATTTTAAGGCAGGCAAAAGGAATTCTGCATATATACCATATTTACAAAACTACAAAAGGAGCAAAATGCTAATAGAAAGCAACAAGAATATATCACGCAACAGAAAAAAGAGTGTAGGGGATGAGTAAGTAATTAATGTAAGAAATGAGAATTGCTAATAAACATATAAAGAAATGAAAATTTAAAATGAGATATATTGGATTGATAAAACTTTAAGTTATGAAAATGTTACAGGAAGCCTATGACTCACAAATTAGGCATTGGAGGCAAAGTGGAGAATCAAGAAATTTAATCATGCCAGCATAGAGTATCTCTTTAAAAGCTTGGAATCTGAGCTCCAGTTGCTCAAGACTTATGTAGGCTTTTTAAATATCATCATCTTGAATTCTTTACATTACTGGTAGGTTTGAAACCCGAGCCTACGTAATCTGAGTTATGTGTGTGGGGGGTTCTTTGCATTGAGAAAGATTATAGAAGTAGAAAGCTCTGTGCTTGAGAAAGCTTACTGTCTTCAAAACAGAGTGAACAAGCTGGGTGAAGGCTATAAAACAGAATGTGTCCTTGAGGCAAAGGTGGCCTTTGAGCAAGGGGTTTCAGGGCCCTTTGATTTTCTGGCATAAATTCTTCCTCCATACACACACACAAAAAAATATTTGGCACACATGAATTATGGAGAAATGGTTCTCTATATTTTGTAGGTGAGAGTAGAAGATGGCATAGCTTATTGGAAGAGCAATTTCAAAGAATATCTTAAACTTTCATAGGCATGGATCTTTGATACAGAAATTCCATTTCTAGACCTCTATTTTGCAAAGTCATTTATATGTAAATGAAGATATAGTGTAAAGATGTCCATGGAAACGTGTGTGTGTGTGTGTGTGTGTGTGTGTGAGAGAGAGAGAGAGAGAGAGAGAGAGAGAGAATGTAAAGCTAGCTGGTAATTTAGGAAATTCAAGATGAGGACAAAATAATTGTAGTTTACTTATGTGAAATACAATGTAGCTATTCAAATAAGAAAAATATCTTTACATAGGACTAAATATATTAAATATTATACATAGTGAAAAAATAGAACAAAGAGCCATGAACAACTATGCATATTCTTCTTATGATTGTGTAAAACATTCAAAGATCAATTAAAATAATAGGGTGTAAGATACATCTTCAATGAAAAAGTAGCATTGCAAGAGAGATACCTATTGATAGTAAGGCGAGAGCCTTCTTTCATATTTTCACTTGTACTAGTAGTGATACAAGCAATTTAGGGTGCCTTCTGCCAATGCACCAATATACACCATACAAAAATAATTTTATGGTGTCCCTAAATTCTTGTCTTAGGAATGAAATCCAAGGACCAGAGGATAAAGTCAATAAAGATTTCATTATAGCTTAGAGCTTTAAGGAGGCAGAGCTTTAAGAGAAGTGGGTCTTAAGGGAAAGAAGATAGCTGTTGCCTAAAGAGGCAGGATGGGGTCTAAGAAGCCCATTTTAAGACTCAGATTGGGAATATTTATGAGCACCATGTATGGGTGGTTGGTTTCACCAGTCTAGTCCTGATATCAGGTGTCTAGGGTCAGGCTTTCTGAAAAAGGGTAACTTTCATAGAAATCTTTATTCTCTAGGAAGGACCTTTTAGGAAGAGAGGGAAGGATTCCCTAAGAGGAGAGAGATAAGGAAAGGCTAGACCTTTCTGAAGTTGTAATGACCAAGATTTGCCCCTACATACCAAGGAAAATTCCCATATTTAGTCAAGGAGAAAGCCATTCACTTTGAGGTTTTGTTATCTCTAAACGACCTAGTGTCCAAACTGTCTAAATAGCTGATGTTTAACCATACATATGCATATATTTTCATTTAAAATTTTAAAGTGATCCTCCAAATTGCTAAAAATGATTAGAAATTTTGTATTAAAAATAGATCATAGATGGTATCTCTGTGATGGTAAGTTTTCTTTTATTTTCTTATTGAACTTGACAAATATTCTATAATGATTACTCATTACACAACTCAAATCCACTGAATCAAATTCCCAGACATTGGGACCCAGGGCTCTGCATTATAAAATGCTCCCAAGGTTGTCTGGCAGTTAGCTGAGCTTGAGAAACCCTGCTGTGGCCACGCATGAGGCTGTATGCCTTCAATCCCAGCACTGGGTGGGGGCGAGGGTGGTATGGGCAGAGGTAGAAGGAGGACTGTGAGTACAAAGCCAGTGTGGGATGACAGAGTGAGATCTAGAGATCATCCTGGGCTAGAGTGAGATCCTGCCTCAAAAACCAAAAACTGGCCGGGCGTGGTGGCTCATGCCTTTAATCCCAGCACTCGGGAGGCAGAGGTAGGAGGATCACCGAGAGTTCAAGGCCACCCTGAGACTACATAGTTAATTCCAGGTCAGCCTGGGCCAGAGTGAGACCTTACCTCGAAAAACAAAAAAAAAAAAACAACAACAACAACAAAAAAAAAAAAACTCAAAAACAAAACTGACACAGAGACACAACTCTCAGAGGACTTAATGGTTACTGGCATTGTAGAGTTTAAAATTTGAATGTGCCTAGAAAGTGTTTGGTTGGTTGGTTTAGTTTTACTTGAAGGTAAATTTTAGAGAACATAATTGTTTTCTTTTCGTGCTATGTGCATACTGATTTCAGCACTGCCCTTTTTGTTTTCAGATCCATGGTGGCGATGTCCTTCTTTGGTAAGTGTCCACACTTGTGGAATCTCTCATACTTCAGTTAACTGCATATGACTGGTGCTCTTATCCCAAACTCAGGGGATTCTGAGTTTGCATTGAACTGTTTATCAAATAACCCGGGAAGTTACTTGAAAGCCCATGCTCCACTCTTTCTTTTCTTGTAGAGCTTCTTATTTCCTTTTGTTAAGAATCTGCCACAGAGCTTCCAGGTTACTGAGCTCTATGAAAGGAGGCATGATTACTTTTTATTTAAGAGTGCTTTCTTTTCTTTTCCTATTTCCTTGGAACAGAAGACCAGATGTGTGCATTTTAAAAAAGAACCTTGAATTAATCTGCATAACTTTAACAATCATGTCTGCCTACTTCTTGTCTTCCTGACACACAGGTATGCACGCCAAATGTTTGTCCAGTTAACAAGGAAAGGCTTATTATTACATTTCCAGAGTCATTGGAATTTGCTCAGAACAGTTTCCTATTCTAAGAGTTATAGAATAGGATCCATTTCCCTTTTCTGCTGAAGGATTTGTGCTTTCCCATTTGCCTTCTGCCCTTTGTGTATTTCATGTTTTGAGGTCAGATTATGGGTGAACAGTTCTATTCTCTGATGGTTACCAAAGAAAATTTTTTTTTTTTTTTTTTGAGACACATACAAATACATTTGTGCCTTGTTTGTATCCGGAGGGTCTTTGTTACTTTTCATATTTTAGAAGTTCACTGAAGCTGGTGTACCTAACCTTTGGGTCACCCAGATACACCCTGGTTAAGTTTCTCTTGCTTCAAAAGATGCTATAGGAGTGAGAATTGTTATAAAGGATGCAAAAGTTCTTCTAAAATTAGGATTCATCTACAACTAGAGCTTTTATTAATTACACATTGTAACCACATGGATAGTCACAAAGCCAATCATGCACGTCTGTATTTAGAGATTTGTAGACAGAAGACTTAACATAAACATAGAAATGTTATAGCTACTCAGCTGTAACCTGCAAAGAAGATAACAAGAAGGCTCTGTTCTCTGTGTGATTTGTGAACAATGCTAAGTAAATATTCATCATTAATACATAATAACTGTTGCTTTTGGCAGTTCACTTTTCATTTAATTTGATAATGTGTCCAGTAAATGAAGTGGTACAGGCTACAGTGTTTTACCAACACAACTGAATATTTTCAATCATTGTTAAATGAAGGCAGCTCAAGGCAAAGCTTTAACCCCCACTAGTTTTGTGTGTGATAAAAAGAGAAGGCGCTATCAATCTTTATTGTCTGTCTCGCTTACTGTAATTGCATTCAATAGTCCACTGATTCTGTCGTCTGTGCTAATGTCAGGAACAGAGGAGAGCCAGATGCTCAGACTTGATCGTATGCATCCAGTGGACACTTTGATAGGCTGGTAGCAAGTAGCTGGGTTTGATGATAAATTGTTAACGCTATAGATTATGAACAGCTGAACAGTGCAAGTGTACATGGAGGAAACTTCTTACCTTGTTTTAAATCTGGCATCATGATGCTAGCTAAAGGGCATGTCATGTATTATTCAAATGCATCTTGCACTGGAAATGTGCCAATGACTCATTGTGTCCCTGTGAATAGTAAAAGCAACAACAACAACAAAAATCCACAGTGATTTGAACATGACATTAATGGTCCCAGGATTATGAAAAGCATTTTGAAATACTATTTAATAGTTTTGATTATCTAATTCAACCAGAAGAAAGCTGAGCTGGATTCCCATTTAATCCATATTAAATGACGCTCTTCCTGGTCATTTCTATTATATTAGCCCATAATGAGAATTTTCTCCAAAAACAAGCCCGTTTTTCACTAGTTAAAACGCATGGTCATTTGCTTGTGAAAGGACATAAGTAGGAGCTGGAGGGCAACCAGTATGCTGAAATTTTTGCCAAGATTTTGTTTCATAGGCTTTCTGCTGCCTCTGAGATCTATGTGATATTGGCTGTCCAGACAGACTTTATACAAGTTCTTCTCTTCTTTGTCTGGAGCCCATGTGACAGTTGTGAAACTACAGTGTTTATTTTTTAAGCAACTGGCTATCTATTAAAGTGTCTTTACAAAATTGAGATGACCCACAATAGGTAAAATCTAGTTCTGGAGACGAGTAGTTGAGCATATTTTAAATGGAAAATTTCAAATGCATCTGATGAAGAAAATTCTTTGTTTTTGAATAGATTTCTCTTGAAGACGAAAAAAATCTTTTGCCTGGGCTGGAGAGATGGCTTAGCGGTTAAGGCGCCTGCATCCTAAGCCTAAGAACGCTGGTTCCAGTCTCCAGTGGTTCCAATCTCCAGGTCCCACATTTAGCCAGATGCAAAGTGATGGAAGGGCACAATGCCACACTTGACCACAAGGGGGTCTACGCATCTGGATTTCATTTGCAGCAGCTGAGAGAGACTGCTGGCTCGCCCATCTCTATCTATCTTCCTCTCCCTCTCTCTCTGTCTGTCTCCAAAACAAACAAACAAACAAACAAACAAACAAACAAACAAACAAACAAAAGAATCTTTTGTCTAATTGCTATCTTTTTTTTTTAAGGGAGCAAATGTTTTCATATCCAGTGTGTGTTACTTTTTGCCTGTGCTGCTAGGAAACTCAGAGCTCAGTCAGGGTCTCTTTTCTGGCTGAGTTTTTAGACATGCTTATTTCATTTTCCATTTCTCCTTTATCCTTTCTTGTTACTCTGTTTTTCTTGTCCATCTCTTATTGACAGAATGGGCATAAGGGAATAGGTAGCTGAAAAAGGAATGAAGGGAACAGATTTTAAAGCCAGAGCCATAAAGTAACTAGATCACAAAATAAAGACTTTGTGGGATTCCCGATGATTGAGAAAATTGTGTGCCTTAACTTAGAATGTGGATATAATAAATTCATTTATCTCATAAGATTTTAGTGAAGATAAGGTCTTACATATAAAGAGACATTTAATAAACACTAGCAGTCAGGATCAGGGAACGTTTTTCTAAGAGTTCTGGGTTATAAAGAGCATAGAAATATGCTTCCCTAATTGTCATGATTCACTTTCGAAGACATCTGGAATTAAAGTCAGTCACTAAATTGATCTTGCCTGATTCTGTAATGCAACTAGATCTACTTTAGGCAGCCAATGCATGTGAATTCTGATTTGCTCATTTAATTATTTGAGATGTACTATTCATTCTATAGATATTTCTGTATCAATAAGATTAAAAGTGAAATTTATGTAAGTTTTATAGGTATACATTGTTAGCTTCATGCTAGATGTGGCTCCTCTTCATCCAACTATAGAAGGGTTCAGTCCACATGGGCATCTTCTCCTATGGAATGCTAATGTTATTTTGAATTGTTTGCTTTGGTTCCATTTCTGGCTTCCTTGGACTCAGGCTTCTTTGCACTCTTCCCTCCCACTGTGGGTTTCTACTTGAGTGTCACAGAGCTCAGGGTTCTCTACCTGCTGTCCATGTCTATGGGATTCTTAGGGGGTGTCATAGTGCTTAGGCTTCTCCACCTGCTGTCAGTGTCTGTGAGTTTTTATGTGAGTTTCACAGCGTTCAGGGCTGGACTCCTACCTCTTGGTCTGCTCTGTGCACATACTCTCCCTGGATGATGCCATCTAACCTGAAACTTTCCAATGCCATATGTAGACTAATGGATGCCCCTCTTTTGTCTTTACTGTGAGCTGTCCTGCAACTTCACATAGCCCACTGCTGATTTGCCATCTCACCAAAGATGTGTAAGAAGTATCTGAAAGTTACATTGTTTTTTTTCTAATGATATCCCATTTCTTGTCACCCATATTGCAAAACACACTGCTTCCTTATAAAGTTGCTCAAGCCAAAATCTTAGGTACCATTCCATACAGAGTCCTGCTGAGTCTCCATTTTGAATCTTCCTGCACCTGTTTGTTTCATTCAGACATTTTTTCTACTATGTTAGCCACCCATTTGCACTACTGTTGGTGTCTTTTCCACAGCATGCTTAGTTACCATCCATGCTTCATTGAGTACCCAAGGGGTTATTTTAAATACCCCATCTTCGAGTAGCTTCCATCATATGTAGGCCAAACGCCAAGTTTTAGTAATTATCTCTGAGGCCTTGTATTTCAAAATCATCTTTTATGTTACCTAATTTATTGTATATCACACATATTTACTACTCAGGGCCTTGGCACAGATGCTAAGACTCCTGGAAAGATTTTTCTTTAAATTTTTTTACAGGACGGACTGCTTACTGGCTTTCAGGTCTCAGTTTTAAATATATGTCACAGAGGTTCTCCACTGCACATCCCATTGTTTCTCCACGCATTTCAGAGACTCTCCAGTGCCTGTCTGTTGTTTCTCTGTGAATCTCACTCTCCAGCGCATGTCTGCGGGTTCTCCATGCATCTCACAGAGACTCTCCAGTGCATCTCACAGAGACTCTGCAGTGCATGTCTGTTCTTTCTCCATGCATCTCACAGAGACGCTGCAGTGCATGTCTGTTCTTTCTCCATGCATCTCACAGAGACTCTGCAGTGCATGTCTGCTGTTTCTCCATGCATCTCACAGAGACTCTGCAGTGCATGTCTGTTCTTACTCTGTGCATCTCACAGAGACTCTGCAGTGCATGTCTGCTGTTTCTCCATGCATCTCACAGAGACTCTGCTCCAGTGCATGTTCTGTGCAGTGCATGTCTGTTGTTACTCCATGCATCTCACAGAGACTCCATGCATCTCCAGTTTCTCCATGCATGCAGTGCATGTCTGTTGTTTCTCCATGCATCTCACAGACTCTGCAGTGCATGTCTGTTGACAGTGCATGTCAGTGCATGTCTGTGTTTCTCCATGCATCTCACAGAGACTCTGCAGTGCATGTCTGTTGTTTCTCCATGCATCTCACAGAGACAGTGCATGTCACTCCATGTGCACTCTGTTGTTTCTCCATGCATCTCACAGAGACTCTGCAGTGCATGTCTGTTGTTACTCCATGCATCTCACAGAGACTCTGCAGTGCATCTCCATGCATCTCACAGAGACTCTGCAGTGCATGTCTGTGGTTGCATCTCACAGAGACTCTGCAGTGCATCTCAGAGACTCTGCAGTGCATGTCTGTTGTTACTCCATGCATCTCACAGAGACTCTGCAGTGCATGTTTCTCCATGCATCTCACAGAGACTCTGCAGTGCATGTCTGTTGTTACTCCATGCATCTCACAGAGACTCTGCAGTGCATGTCTGTGGTTTCTCCATGCATCTCACAGAGACTCTGCAGTGCATGTCTGTGGTTACTCCATGCATCTCACAGAGATCTCATGCATCAGAGACTCTGCAGTGCATGTTCTCCATGACTCTGCAGTGCATGTCTGTTGTTCTCCATGCATCTCACAGAGACTCTGCAGTGCACTCACAGAGACTCTGCAGTGCATGTCTGTGGTTTCTCCATGCATCTCACAGAGACTCTGCAGTGCATGCTGTTGTTTCTCCATGCATCTGTCTGCAGTGCATGTCTGTTGTTTCTCCATGCATCTCACAGAGACTCTGCAGTGCATGTCTGTGGGTTCTCCATGCATCTCACAGAGACTCTGCAGTGCATGTCTGTGGTTTCTCCATGCATCTCACAGAGACTCTGCAGTGCATGTCTGTTGTTCTCCATGCATCTCACAGAGACTCTGCAGTGCATGTCTGTGGTTTCTCCATGCATCTCACAGAGACTCTGCAGTGCATGTCTGTGGGTTCTCCATGCATCTCCAGAGACTCTGCATGCATGTTGTGTTTCTCCATGCATCACTCTGCAGTGCATGTCTGTTGTTTCTCCATGCATCTCACAGAGACTCTGCTCTCCATGCATCTCACAGAGACTCTGCCAGTGCATGCATGTCTGTTGTTTCTCCATGCATCTCACAGAGACTCTCCAGTGCATGTTTGTTGTTACTCCATGCATCTCACAGAGACTCTGCAGTGCATGCATCTCACAGAGACTCTGCAGTGCATGTCTGCAGTTTCTCCATGCATGACTCTGCAGTGCATGGTTCTGCATGTCTGTGGTTTCTCCATGCATCTCACAGAGACTCTGCAGTGCATGTCTGTGGTTTCTCCATGCATCTCACAGAGACTCTGCAGTGCATGTCTGTTGTTGCATCTCATCATCTCACAGAGACTCTGCAGAGACTCTGCAGTGCATGTTTGTTGTTACTCCATGCATGTGCAGTGCATGTCTGTGGTTTCTCCATGCATCTCACAGAGACTCTCCAGTGCATGTTTGTTTGAGACTCTGCAGTGCATGCATCTCACAGAGACTCTCCAGTGCATGTTTGTTGTTACTCCATGCATCTCACAGAGACTCTACAGTGCAGGTCTGTGGTTTCTCCATGCATCTCACAGAGACTCTGCAGTGCATGTCTGTTGTTACTCCATGCATCTCACAGAGACTCTGCAGTGCATGTCTGTTGTTACTCCATGCATCTCACAGAGACTCTGCAGTGCATGTCTGTGGTTTCTCCATGCATCTCACAGAGACTCTCCAGTGCATGTTTGTTGTTACTCCATGCATCTCACAGAGACTCTGCAGTGCATGTCTGTGGTTTCTCCATGCATCTCACAGAGACTCTCCAGTGCATGTCTGTTGTTACTCCATGCATCTCACAGAGACTCTGCAGTGCATGTCTGTGGTTTCTCCATGCATCTCACAGAGACTCTGCAGTGCAGTGCATGTTCTCCATGCATCTCACAGAGACTCTGCAGTGCATGTCTTCTCCATGCATGCAGTGCATGTCTGTTGTTTCTCCATGCATCTCAGAGACTCTGCAGTGCATGTCTGTGGTTTCTCCATGCATCTCACAGAGACTCTGCAGTGCATGTCTGTTGTTACTCCATGCATCTCACAGAGACTCTGCAGTGCATGTCTGTTGTTTCTCCATGCATCTCACAGAGACTCTGCAGTGCATGTCTGTTGTTTCTCCATGCATCTCACAGAGACTCTGCAGTGTATGTTCTGTTGTTTTTCCATGTATCTCAGAGACTCTCTAGTACCTGTCACATTGTTTCTCCACATACCTTATATGTATATGACTTGTTTCTTCCACCATTCATTTTGTTTTATCAAAGCCTGTTATTGTCTGGATTCTTCACTTATATGTTTTTTGTCATTGTATCAACTTCATGAGAATAAAAACAATCTCATCTTGTGTGTCCCACACACTGTGCTCTGCATCTTGTCTAAAGCCCTGGACTGGGATCACTTTACTTTGGTTTGATGCTGCCACAGACACCAATGCTGTGCCACTTCCACAAGTTGCTTTGCTCTTGTCTCAGTTTTCCCATGTGACCACAGAGAGCATAGTAGAAAATACTCATGCTGTTGTTATGGAGAATAAAGGACATGAAAAATATAAAATGTTATGATAAGTCTGACACTCAAGAGACTTTAAGTACTTTTCTCCTAAGTTAAAACTGTCTTTTTGTGTAGTAATTTTGTGAAAAGATACCCTATGAAATTTTCATATCCTGCTGATATTTTTGAATTTTTATCTAATACTGATTTATGAAACGATATTATAACACTTCTTTATTCTTAGAACAGTAATTATAGTATTTATAATGTTCCATCCAGTGACCTGTTAACAATTATACTGTCATTTAGAAGTCTAAAGTTGATATATTAAATCCTAAGACATTTGTCAACTCACACAACATACATGGCAAAATCACTTGGCTCTTTCTCTTGATCCTTTGAAGGTTGATAATTATTTCCCTCTTATGAGAAGACTAGAAAATAGAATGAAACAAAAAAGTAATAATTTCTAGTTTCTATATTTTTAAAATATGTATGTATCTATTTATTTGAGAGAGAGGGAGAGAAATAGAGAGAGGCAGACAGAGAGAGAATGAGCTTGGGCACACCAGGGCCTCCTGCCACTGCACACGAACTTCAAATGTATTTATTTGCCACTTAGTGCATCTGGCTTTATGTTTGTACTGAAGAACGGAACGTAGGCAGTCAGGTTTTGCAAGCAAGTACCTTTAACTGCTAAGCCATTTCTTCAGTCCCACCTTTCTTTGCCTCCCTCCCTCCCTCCCTCCCTCCCTCCCTCCCTCCTCCCTCCCTCCCTCCCTCCTTCCCTCTTTCCTTCCTTTCTTCCTTTATTATTGAGAGAGACAGAGAGAGAGAGAGAGAGAGAGAGAGAGAGAGGCAGAGAGAGAGAGAATGGGTGTGCCAGCAGCCTCTCAGCTGCTGTGTATGAATTCCAGACATGTGCACTCCTTTGTGGGCACGTGTGGCAATGTGTGCTTTTTACATCTGGCTAAATGTGGGACCTGGAGATGGAACAGGCATTCTTAGGCTTGGCAGGCAGGCAGGCACCTTAACTGCTAAGCCATCTCTCCATCTCCCACCCTTTATTTTTATTTGTACTTCTAGACATCTCTGAACTTTGTAACTTGTGTTTCGTTCAGTAATATGTTTCTATGATAACCAGAAAAAAAGACTTATGGATATGATTGATTTAGGAAATAATCTCAGAAAGACCATCAGTATTTTTATTGTAAACTGTGTTGCTATATTGAAATTGATGTTTTTCAGTGTTACTTGAGTGTATTTAGAAATACAACTGATTTTTAACACTGATTCTTAATTTCTTGGTAAACTTACTTGATTTTGTGTAGAATTTTATAATTTTTGGATAAATAATGTATGGTAAAGATAATTTTATGTATTTCTTTCTAAATTGAGGGCTTTTATATTTTCTCTTGTTATGTTGCATTGTAGAGGACCTTCAGTAAAAATGAGGTGGTAAGCAAACCTCTCCTGAATTCTTATGCATAGAGAGAAAATGTTCAAAACAGATTGCTAGATATTATGAAGTTTTAGCTCATAAGCTTTCAGATTGAGATTGTTCCCTTCTCCTTGTAATTTTCTAAGAGTCTTTTTTTTTTTTTTAATAATGAATGCATGTTGCATTTTACCAAATTTTACCTTGTGGCTCTATTGGAAAAATCATCTGGCATTTTTTCTTTATTTTGTCAATTTAATGCAGATTATTGATATACTTGCAAATATAAAACTTGAACATAGATTAATTATAACTACAATGAATACTGAATTATGATGTGTTCTCCTTTTAGTATATTTTTTGATTTAATTTGCTAATATTTTGTCACATTTTTATATCTATATTCATAAATAATATCAATATTTTATTATTTTTCTTGTAATTTTAACTTATTAGTTTTTTCCTAAGAAGTACCTTGTCTGACTTTGGAACTGAACTTTTGTTGAATTTTAAAATAAGTTGTAAAATTAGTCCCTTTCCTTCATTTTCAGAAAGATTTTTCTACGACACTTTAAAAAAAATCATTGAGCACTTTAATACATGAACATATTGCAAATTGGTCCTCTTCCCATTGGGTTACACTCATATGTTCCTTCTCCCAGCACCCATTTCACTGAAGGCCCTCCTTTGTGGATTCATCATTATTCATGGTGAGGTATTGAATGCCCCAGTCAGTCACTGTGCAGGGTAATGCCTCAGAGTACATGTTCCCACTCTGTTGTTCTTATATTCTTTCTACCCCCTCTTTCATAATGTTCTGGGAGCTTTGCTGAGCATGTTAGAAAGGAGTTTAGTGATGAGCTCAAGGAAGCCTCTGATTTTCTGCTTTATGTGTTTTAAGTGTGTTTGTTGTCTTCCCCCATTTCCTTAGGGAAGGTTCTCAGCTAGCAGTGAGAGCAGCACTCATATTTAAACCTCCACTTCCTCTGAAATATTGTCGGGGCCCTAACAAATGTAATAATGATGAGTCATCTTGTGGTAGCCATTTGGCCTTCTTTTTTTGTCATTTTGATAGGTCTTGGGTCTCCCTGTTATTCACTGCCATCTATATGAAGCAGATTCTCTAGCCAAGAGTGAGAGCAATGGACCAAAGGGGATAAACATAGACATTTAGAAGAAGTTTTGATGTGTGTAACCTCTCTTTAGCTTCTCTTTAGGGACTATGACAAAGCAATAGTCTTCTGACTTGGTTCAAAGTACCAGGTATGAATTGCCCCCAACTACTCAGGCCTCATATCCAATTAGATAGCAATTGGTTCATAACCTATATGCCACTATTGCACCAGTGAGTGGAACTTGACTGGATGCTTAAATTTGTAGCTTGCAGAATTCATTGATTGTTCATGGTTTTGTTATTCTACTATTATCCTCTAACAATTCACATACCAGTATCCAACACTGTGAGAGATATCTAACAGGGAGCTGTCTTCCATCTCAGTTCTAGCATAATTTCTTAATTCCTACAACATAGCCTGTGGTATCTTCAGCAATAGGGTCTTCCATTTAATTTGGGAAGATAATGAGGTACTTTGGCAATGTCCTATATTGTTTTAGGGGCATCATGGGCCTTTCTGACCATTGTGGGGTGTAACCCAATTCTGGCACTGGGAATTACCAGCAACAGCCTATGTAGATTTAGGATAAAGCTGTCTTCATCTGTGCAGGACACTTCTGCCCAAAATAATCTCTCTCTCTCTCCCTTTGTGTGTGTGTGTGTGTGTGTGTGTGTGTGTGTGTGTGTGTATGAGAGAAAGTGTGTGTTATATCTTTCAGTTAGCTAGCAAAGAGGTAGGTTTCTTTGGTTCTGATTCATGTTATCATTAGTTTTGTGTATCTCCCCCTGACCTACCTCTCTTAAACCATGTCCCCATCTGAGACTCTTCCACTCTTTGTATTCTGTCCCTCTACTTTGGTGTCTACTATCCTCTCCTCTGATCTCTTCCAGGTTCCCTACTCTCTAGACTTCAGTCTAGCTTTTTAAAATTTTATTTGTAGTTTATTCATTTTGAATAAATTTTTTAAATTTCAGTTTGATGTCATGATCTTTTCCTCCTATTATAATGATCTTGTGTAGGTAGTGTCAGGCACTGTGAAGTCATGGATATCAAGGCCATTTTGTTGAAGGGTTTCCCCTACTTTTTCCTCTAGCAGTTTCAGAGTTTCAGGTCTGATATTAATGTCTTTGATCCCTTTGAACTTAGTTCTTGTTCATGGAGAGAGATAAGGATCTATTTTCATCCTGCTACAGATACATATCCAGTTTTCCCAGTACCATTTGCTGAAGAGGTTGTCTTTTCTCCAGTGAGTATTATTGGCATTTTTGTCAAAGATCAGGTGGCTATAGCTACCCAGACTTACATCAGGGTCCTCTATTCTGTTCCATTGATCTACATGTCTGTTTTTGTGCCAGTACCATGCTGTTTTTTTTGTTACTATGGCTCTGCAATATAAGTTAGAATTAGGTATGGTGATACCACCAGCTTTATTTTTTGTTGTTCAAAATTGTTTTAGATATCTGAGGGTTTTGTGTGTGTGTGTGTGTGTGTGTGTGTGTGTGTGGCTTCCAAATGAATTTTTGGATTGTTTTTTCTATTTCTGTGAATGCCATTGGAATTTTGATGAGGATTGCATTAAATGTGTAGATTCCTTTTGGTAGAATTGCCATTTTCACAATATTGATTCTTCTAGTCCAAGAACAAGGGATGTCTTTCCATTCCCTAGTGTCTTCTGCAATTTCTTGCTTCAGTGTTTTCATTGTAGAAATCCTTCACTTCCTTGGTTAGGTTTATCCCAAGGTACTTTATTTATTTATTTTTTTGATGCATTTGTGAGTGGGAATGATTCTCTGATTTCATCCTCTGTGTGTTTTTTATTAGCATATTGGAAGGTTAATGTTTTCTGTGTGTTTATTTTGTATACTGCTACATGGATATAGGTGTTTATCAGCTCTAACAGTTTGCTGGTAGAGTCTTTGGGGTCCTTCATGTATACAATCATATCACTTGTAAATACTGATAATTTGATCTCTTCCTTTCCAATTTGTATCCCTTTTTATCCCGTTGTGTCTCTTGCCTTATTGCTATGGCTAAGACTTCTAGTACTATATTAAATAAAAGTGGGGACAGTGGAAACCCTTGTCTTGTGCCTGATTTTAGTGGAAAAACCCTCAAGTTTTTCTCCATTTAGTATTATATTGGCTGTGGGTTTGTCATAAATAGCCTTTATTATGTTGAGATATGTTCTATTCCCAGTCTCTGTGGTACTTTTATAATGAAGGGATGTTGGATTTTGTCAAATGCTTTATCTCCATCTAATGAGATGATCATATGATTTTTGTTCTTCAGTTCATTTATATAATGTATTACATTTATCAATTTGCATATGTTGAACCATCCCTGCATCTCTGGGATAAAGCCCACTTGGTCGGGGTGAATGATCTTTCTGATATATTCTTGTATTCTGTTTACCAACATTTTTTGAGATTTTTGTTTTTTTGTTTTGGTTTTTCGAGGTAGGGTCTCACTCTGGTCCAGGCTGACCTGGAATTAACTATGTAGTCTCAGGGTGGCCTCTAACTCTCAGTGATCCTCCTACCTCTGCCTCCCAAGTGCTGGGATTAAAGGCGTGTGCCACCACACCCAGCTTTTTGAGAATTTTTGCATCTATGTTTATGAGGGATATTGGTCTGTAATTTTCCTTTTCTGTTCTATCTTTGTCTGGTTTTGGCTTCATAGAAGGAGTTGGGTAGGATTCCTTCCTCTTCTATTTTATGGAAAAGTTTAAGAAACATTGTTGTTAGTTCTTCCATGAAGGTCTGGTAAAATTCAGCAGTGAATCCATCTGGGCCTGGACTTTTTTTTAGTTGGGAGATATTTTATAACTGCTTGGATCTCCATACTTGTTATAGGTCTACTTAAGTGGTTAATCTCATTTTGATTTAATTTAGGTAGTTCATATAAATCAAGGAAATCATCCATTTCTTTCAGATTTTCAAATGTAGTTGAGTCTATGTTCTTATAGTATGTCCCTATGATTCTTTTAATTTCTCTGGTATCTGTTGTAATGGTGCCCTTTTCATCTCTGATTTTATTAATTTGTGTCTCTTCTCTCTTTTGGTAAGATTTACTAAAGGTTTATCAATCTTGTTTATCCTTTCAAAGAACCAACTCTTTGTTTCATTGATTCGTTGGATTGTTTATTTTGGTTTCTATTTCATTAATTTCTGCCCTAAACATTATGATTTCTTCCCATCTACTGATTTTTGGTTTGCTTTGTTCTTCTTTTTTCCAAGGCCTTAAGGTGCAACATTAAGTTGTTTACTTGCGACCTTTCTAATTTGTTAACATAGGCACTTAAAGCTGTACATTTCCCTTTTAGTACTACCTTCATTGTATCCCAAAGGTTTTGGTATGTTGTGTTCTCATTATCATTTGACTCCATGATTTTTTTTTTATTTCTTCATTAACCCACTCATCATTAGTAGTGTATTGTTTAGTTTCCATGATTTTGTGAATGCTCTATAACTTTTCTTGCTATTGATTTGTAGTTTGATCCCAGTATAATCAGATAGAGTGCATGGAATTATTTCAATTTTTCTATATTTGTTAAGCTTTGCTTTGTCTATATGGTCTATTTTAGAGAATGTTCCATGTGCTGCTGAAAAGAATGTGTATTCTGCAGCATTTGGATGAAATGTCCTGTGTATATCTGTTAGGTCCATTTGTTTTATGACCTCATTTAATCCAGAAGCATCTCTGTTTATTTTTTGTCAGGATGACCCGTCAATTGGTGAGAGTGGGGGGTTGAAGTCACCCACTGCAAGTGTGTTTAGTGTGAACTTAGTTCTATTAGCATTTGTTTGATGAAATTGGGAGCCCTCATATTAGTTGCATATATGTTTAGGATTGTAATGTCCTCCTGTTGGAATGTTCCTTTAATCAATATAAAGTGACCTTCCTTTTCTTTCCTAACTAATGTTGGTCTGAAGTCTACCCTGTCAGATATTAGGATAGTGACCCCTGCTTGTTTTCTAGGCCCATTTGCTTGAAACACCATTTTCCAACCACCTCACCCTAAGATAGTGTCCATCCTTTGTAGAAAGTTGAGTTTCTTGGAGGCAACAAATTGAAGGATCCTGTCTTTTAACCAAATCTGCAAACCTATGTATTTTGGTTGGGGCATTCAGGCTGTTGATATTAAGAGTTATAATATTTATAATATAATATATATAATATATATATAATAATATATAATAATATAATATAATATAATATAATTTATAATATAATATTTTTTTTGCCATTTTTCCTGTTTTGTAGTTCTTACAGTTTTATCTTTGCTCTCATGTATTAACTAGTATTGGCGTATGGTTTGTTTTTTCCAGGTTCCTTATATGTGTGTTTTTCTTTCTCTTCAGCATGGCAGATCCTTTCAATATTTTCTGTAGAGCTGGTTTTGTCTTCAAATATTCCTTTAGCCTACTTTTGTTGTGGAATTTACTTATTTCACCATCTATTTGGATGGATAGCTTTGCAGGATAAAGTAACCTTGGTTGAAAGTTGTTATCTATCTTTCACAATTTGGAAAATATCACTCCAAGCCCTTCTGGCTTTTTTTTTTTTTTAATTGAAAACTTCTATACTTACAAACAAAAAACGTATGATATTTCCCTCCCTCCCCATTCCCCTTTAGAACTCCAATCTCCATCTTATCCCCTCCCTCTCTCCATTAGTCTCTCTTTTAATTTCATGTCATCATCTTTTTCTTCTATTATGAGGGTTTTGCGAAGGTATTGCTAGGTACTGCAAGGTCAATAGTGGCATGTCTGCTCTTGGGGTAACCAACTGCTCCATAATTGGACTGAAGGCCCTCTCTATGGGAGGGAATACATACTTGGTACTGAAAAACCTAAGCAAAAGTCTATGGCAGGAGAGGTCATGAGCCTTAGGGGTATAAAGCCTGTGCTTGTCTAGTTAAATGTATATATTATTCCCACCAAGCTACCCTGAAAGCACTACACTTAATGTTCATATTCACATATTAATGCTACTCTCACTTCTAGTTAGAGAAGCTTCTCTTTTCAGATGGCGATGACCACTAGGATGACCCAAAAGGCAACATAGTGCTGAGAAGAAGGGATAGAGGAGTGTCCAGCTCTGAAACACCTCTGTCACACCCTCCAAGGCTCAGGGACCATTGCGGATGAGGGGGCAGATAGAATGGAAGAGCCAAAGGAAGGTATGACTCCTTATAATGCAACTGCCCAGACAGAAATTGGCCTCGATAACCGTCTGTCTTTTAAAGTTTGTGTTGAGTAATCTGCTTTGATCCTGATGGGCTTGCCTTTGTATGTGACTTGATTCTTCTTTCTAGCTGCTTTCAATGTATTTTCTTTGGTTTGTAGGTTTGGTAGTCTAATTATAATATGGCAAGGGAGGTTCTTTCCAGGTTTTGTCTGTTTGGTGTTCTAAAGGCTTCCTGTATCTGCATTAGCATCTCTTTCCCAATTTGGGGGAAATTTTCTTCTATGCTTTTGTTGAAAACACCTAACTATGCCTTTGGAGTGAAATTCTTTCCTTCTACTATATCCTGAATTCTTATGTTTGATCTTTTCATAGTGTCCCAAATATCTTTAAATTCCCATTAATACCTTCCTATTAATTTGTCTTTCTCTTTGTTGGACTGTATTACATCTGCCACCTGGTCTTCTAGCTTAGATATTCTGTTCTCTCCTTCATCCATTCTACTGGAGAGATTTTCTAGAGGTTTTTTTTTTTAATTAATTAATTTATTTTTTATTATTTCATTGACTGTGTTCTTCATTGCTAGTATTTCTGACTGGTTTTTCTTTATTATTTCTATTTCCATATTCATGTCTTGTATTTACCTCCTTATTTCATTAAATTGATTTCCTGTGTGTTCTGTGATTCCTTTGATTTCCTCTTTGAGTTCTTTGAACATATTTATAATCATTCCTTTGAAGTCTTTTCCTGGCATTTCCTCTAAATTAGTCTCACTGAAGGTCATTTATGATGCATTAATACTTTTTGGTGGATTTATATTGTCTTGATTTTTTTGTGTTTCTTGGATTTTTGCATCTTGGATCAATTTCATGCTTGGGTTTTCTAATTATCTGCAGTAATATTAGATGTATCAATAAATCTGATGTTATATATCTTCAGGGTAGGAGCTTAAGGTGCTAGGTGTGGCTCTTCAGACTCTCAGAGTAAACAGAAAAGTGAACCTAGGTGTTGGGTTTGCCTGCTATGAGAGTATTCAAGTAGGCTGAATAGAACAGAATACAGACAAATTCTAAAAACTGAACAATGTACACATTCAATGAAAAACACCACAAAGCATTTATGCAAAACTAGGTATTATGACAAACAGATCCTCTAACAATGTCACAGTCCCTAAGGATGTGTGTTTCCCCACACCCTTAATCCTGTCAACTGGGAGGCTAAGATTTCTGGTCTGTAGAGGGTTCCAAGGACAGTTTATAACCAAGTGAGACCCTTCCCCAATGAATGACAAAAGAGGAAACAAAGGTACTATAAATCAGGAAGCAACAAATGAACAGCCCAAAATATAGCTTATTTAAGAATGTCAAATCCATCCATCCATCCAT
This sequence comes from Orientallactaga sibirica, assembly GCA_036365145.1. Lineage (NCBI taxonomy): Eukaryota > Metazoa > Chordata > Mammalia > Rodentia > Dipodidae > Orientallactaga > Orientallactaga sibirica. The sequence goes on from JAEOAD010000060.1 coordinate 5,990,655, forward strand.
CAGATTTAACATATAATTTTACATGACATGGATGGTGCAACTAGCTCTTCTGATGCAAGCCTATATACCAGGCTTATTTGGTGGGTACTGACCTGGTGTAATCCCAGTTACCTTTTGGCATGGCTTTGATTTGAGTTATGCTGCATGGCTGCTTGGGTTCCTCTTTGCCATGGTATGGGCTCAAGTAGGCTGGCTGGGTCTGTGGGTCACTGCTCTGATCATGCCAGGTGCTGTGTAGGTGAGTTTACTTCCCCAGGTCTCTGGTGCTTGCTGGTGCTTGTGCTGGTGGTGGGGGAGGGGAGGCTGTGGATGGAGGCTGAAGCCTGCCCACTGGTCTTCATGATCTTCTTCCTCACAAGCCACTCTGTTGGTCCCGCTGTCCTCCTTCCACCTTTCTTGTGTTTGTGAGGAGGCCGGTGTGAGTAGAAAATCCCTCACCTGTTTTTTTTGTTGATGTTGTTTTGTTTTGTTTTGTTTTGTTTTGTTTTGTTTTGATTTTTTTCCCTGCTGTTCAGGCCGAGTCTGGTGGCTGCGGCCACATGGAACTCACCACAGCTGCTAGAACCGCTTCTGCCTGCTTCTGTGGGCTCTAGGTGCTCTGGATCTCTCCTATTTCTTTGCTGTGTACTTCACTTTTTAGTAGAAGAGTGTATTTTGCTGTTTTTTTTTTTTTTTTTTTTTTTTTTTGCTTGTTCTTCCCTAGGCTATTTTGGCATGGTTCCTATGCCACCATCTTAACTGGAAGTCCCTCAGTCTAGCTTTTTAACCAGTACTATTGATGCTTACTACAAGTATAAACAAATTAAAATAGACCATGTTAGGATCCATATATGTAAGAGAGGATGTGGCATACATATATCCTTCTGATCTTGAGTGAAGTCATTTAGTATATTCCCCCCCCCTCAGGTACATCCATTTTTCTGCAAATTTCATAATTAATTTCTCCTTGCCACTGAGAATTTCATTGTGTGTATGTAACGTGTATTCATTATCCATTTGTCAGCTGATGGGTATCTGGTCTGATTCTATTCATAGTCATTGTGAATAGAGCAGTAACATATTTGAGTGAGTAATTATCTCTTTAGTAAAGAATAGAGTCTTTATGGTATATGTTCAGGACTGACATAACAGGGTTAAATGATAGATTCATTTTCAGATTTTTGAGGAACCTCCATACTGCTTTCTGTAGTGGTTGTACAAATTTGTATTCCCACCAGCACTTGATGAGTTTTCCTCTATTCCCTAACCCTCACCAGCATTTGTTATCATTTGATTTTTTGGATGATACTTATTTTGACCTGAGTGAGATGGAATCTTACTCATTAGTTTTAATTTACATTTCCCTGATGGCTAAAGATGTTGAACATCATTTTAGATGTCCCTTGTATTTATTCATTTGTTTTTTATTTGTTGGCCTTTGAAAACTCAGTTTCCTGTCCCATTTTTTGAGTGAGTTGATTCATTTATTATTTCTTTGCTTCTTTAATTCTTTGCATATTCTAGATATTAGACCTCTGTCAGATATATAGCTGGAAAAATTTTCTCCCATTGTCTATGCTGTCTGTTGACTCTGTTGATGGTTTTCTTAATTGTACAATAGTATTTTATTTTCATGAGATCCCAGTTGTTGAGTATTTGTCTTATTCCCTGGGCTACTAGGTTTCTTCCTATGCCAATATCTTGGAATATTCTTTCTCATTTTTCCTCTATTTGTTTCACAGTGTCAGGTCTTATATTGAGGTCCTTAATCCATGTAGAGTTGATTTTTGTGCATAAAGAAGATAGTCTACATTTATTCTTCCATCAGTGGTTATCCAATTTCTCCAGCACAATTTATTTAAAATGTTGTCTTTCCTCCAATGTAGGTTTTTGGCCTCATTGTCAAAGATAAGGTGGTTATAGTTTCTAGAACCTGTATTTAGGTCTTATGTTCTATTCCATTAATCTATATGTCCATTTTTGTGGAAATGCCATGCTATTTTTGTTTGTTTGTTTTTACTATGGTTTTGTAGTTTATTTTGAAATCAGGTACAGTGATACCAACCATACTATCCTTTTTGTTTATGATGTTTTTGGCTTTGAGGCTTTTTGTTTGTCCTTATGAATTACGAGACTATTTTTCTACTTCTGGGAAGAATGATACAGGAATTTTAATTGGACTTCATTGAAACTGTATGTTGCTTTTGGTAGGATGACCATTTTCATGTTATTAATTCTTCAATCCAAGAGTATAGGAGATCTTTCCATCTTATAACATCATCAATTTTTAAAAATACTTTATTTTTTATTTATTTGAGAGGAAAGCAGGGGAGAGAGAGAAATGGTGCACCAGGGCTGCCAGCTGCTACAAATAAATTCCAGATGCATGCTCTACCTTGCACATCTGGCTTACATGGGTCCTGGGGAATCAAACCTGAGTCCTTTGGCTTTACAGGCAAGCACTTTAACCTCTAAGCCATCTCTCTAGCCCTCATCTTCAATTTCTCTCTTTCATGTTTTAATGTATTCATTGTAGAGGTCTTTAACTTCATTGGTTAGGGATTATCCAAGACATTTAATTTGTGTGGTTATTGTAAATGCAATGGCTTCCCTGGTTTCTTTCAGTGTTTTTTTATGGGTATATATGAAGGCCACTGATTTTTGTGTGTTGATTTGATGTTCTGCCACTTTGCTGAAAGAGTTTATCAGCTCTAGGCATACTTCAGAAGAGTATTTTGGGTCTCTTAAGTATAGAATCATACCATTTGAAATAGGGCTCATCTAATTTCTTCCTTTCCAAGTTTTATCCTTTTTATTTCCTTCTCTTATCATTTGAGCTAGACTTGAAGTACAACTTCAAGTGAACACCCAGACCTTAGTGGAAGTGTTTCAAGTTTTTACCAGTTTTTTTTTTTTTATATTGGCTTTAGGTTCATCATATACAGTCTTTATTATTTTAAGATATGATCCCTCCAACTCTAGTCTCTTCAACATTTTTTATCATGAAGGGATATTGTGTTTTGTCATAGGCCTTTTCTCCATTTATTGTGATGATCATGTGATATGTGTTCTTAAGAATATTTATATGATATATTACGTTTATCAATTTCCATATGTTAAACCATCCCTAAATCATGTATCCATGGGATGAAACCTTCTTTACCAAAGTGTAGGATAATTTTGATGTGTTCTTAGAATCAGTTGGTAAGAATTTTATTGAGAATTTTTACATCTAAGTTCATCAGGAATATTAGTCTATAATTTTATTTTCTTATGGCTCTGTCTGGTTTTGTTATTAGTGTAATGCTGGATTCATAGAAGGAGTTAGGGAGTAGTCCCTCCTTTTCATTTTTGTGAAATAACTTGAAATAGTGGTTTAAATTCTTAGATAAAGATTTGATAGAATTGGGCAGTGAATCCTTCTGGGCTTAGTCTTTTTTGGGTGGGAGCCTTTAATTACTCTTTCAATCTCGGTAGATTTTATAGCTCTATACTGGTAATTTATCTTTTCTGTCTTTAGTTTTAGTATGATATATGAGTTAGGAAATTCATCCATTTTTTCCAGATTTTCCAATTGTGTGGAATATAGTTTATTTAAATATGTCTACATGATTTTCCAAATAACATTGATATATTTGTCATCTCTTACCTTGTTGACTAGTGTATTCTCTTTCTTTCTTTTGATCAATTTAACCAGTGGTTTATCAATATTGTTTGTTTATTTATTTAAGAACCAGCCATGAAAAGATATTGAATAAATACTTTTTAGTAAATGAAGAGTACTGGGTAAAAAGTATTTAATAAGTACTTTTAAGTTATATATAAATATTGTTAATCTTTTTATTAAAATGTAGTTTAAAAATACATAATCTTTTTATAAATTTTTTGAATTTTTTAGGAAGGAATTTCCATGGGTTATTGTCTACAATTAAGGAAGTTGTCAATAAAAAATAAATTAATAAAAAAAGATCTTTAACACTTTTTGTACATGAAGAAACAAAAAAATCATAATTATTTTCAAGTGGACTTTTAACAATCTTCTTCCAGGTTAGATTTCTAATATTGATATATCAAAACTTGATATATTGAGGCAAATTTTCACATCCACTCCAATTGGTGAAATTACTATTTTTCTTCATGGAATTTGGAAGGCCTTTGAACTTTTCTCTTACGATATAAGAACTCTTATATCAGGTTCCTATCAATCCAGGTAACCATCATCTGTACTTCTTGATAGGGTAATCCTCTTTTCATTGAGTCTACTGATACAATTATATTTTTTGTATTTACAAATCTTTTTCTTTGTATGACACTGTCTTGTGAATCTTGTATAGTCTGGCTTTAGAATGCATATCTACAAAGCCATTATTATTATTATTATTATTATTATTATTATTATTATTATTATTGGTTTTGAGGTAGAGTCTCACTCTAGCCCAGGCTAACCTGGAATTCACTATATAGTCTCAGGATAGCCTGGTAGCCTCAAACTCACAGTGATCCTCCTACCTCTGCCTCCCAAGTGCTGGAATTAAAGGCGTGTACCACCACTCCCTGCTACAAAGTACTTTCACATTTTATTTGTACTAATGTCTCAGCTTATATCCTGATATGTAGAAAGTGGGTTTCTTGTTTGTTTGTTTTTGTTTAATCTTTTCTCCTTTAAGTTTTTTAAATTTATTTTTTTAATTTATTTTTATTAGATATAGACATACTTAGTATGTAAACAACACATGTTGGTACCATCCTTTCCCTCATCCTTGACCCTTTTCTGAAGAGGTCCTCCTCATTGGGGATGCAGGACAACCCCATGGGGATTGTGGGTCATGCATTGTGGGGGCAGTAGTCAGTTATGGGAGAGAGGCAATGTGTCTGTGCATAATGTCCCAACTTGTGGTTGTACCAATCTTTCCACGCCCCCTTCCACAAAATTCCCTGAGCCATGTTAGGTATATTTTAAGTCTATTTCAGTGATGGGCTGTTAGGAGCCTCTGAATCTCTGCTTTGGTAGGTATTGACTGTCCTCAGTGTCTATCTCCTTTACCCTTGTGCTGATATCATGTTCACTTAGAAAGCAGCACTCTTGCTCATTTCATCAATTCCTCTGTGGTTTCAGCCGGGGCCAAGGTGGAGTGCACTGGGTCATTTATCTCCTCTGTTCCTGCTCCCCTCTAAAACAGAAAAGCAGATTCTTCAATGGAGAGTGAAGTCAGAACAGGTTAAATGGGATAACCATTATTAATTTAGTGAGAATTTAAAGGGTGTGGACCCTCTTATATCCCAAGATTACTGTGAGCTTGACATTGGAAAGCAAAATTGTTATCTGGATATGATTCTGACTTGTTTCCCAGTTCTAGATATGGGTTCCTTTCCACTGAGTGGATCTGTTAGCTAATCCAAGAGCAGTTGGTTACCCACCATGACTGTGTGCCACTATTGCACTTGTGTGAGCATCATGTCAGGATGCTTGCTTCTGAGTGTCTTAGACTTTATGTTGCTCGGACAGATGTTGGCCTCTTTTTCCTGGTAGCTCTGTCATGTAGCACCTTCCAGCACTAGACCAGCTGTCTAGAGACTGGCTCTCTTCTGGATTCCAACCAGGTCTCTCCATGGTCCGTGCTGACAGTGTATGGTGTCTTCAGCAGTAGGGTCTTACTGTTAACCTCTGGTGGGTAATCAAGTGCTCTGACAGAAGTCTGTCTCGTTTGTTTTGGTAGCCTTTGTAGGTCTCTCTAGTCAACAGCTCATGTTCTGGTATAGGGAATTACAGGCCAGCGCCAAGGGAAAAGAAAAAAAGAAAACGACAGAAAAAAAAAGAGAAACAGGAGAAATTTAAAGTTAGGCTTCATCTTACCCTCTCCAGGGCCCTTTGATGCAGGTGCTCCCCCTAAGCTCCTATTGAGGATTCATTCAACCTTTTAGTCTAACTTCCAGGATATAGGTTTCTATGGTACCAGTTCAATTTGGGTTCCGTTTTGTGTCCTGCCCCTACCCTCTCCCTCCCTTCCCCCAAGCCCTACCCTCTCTATTGTCTAAGCTTCAAGATGCCATTCAGGCATGTCACCAACTTGGGCTGATCCAGGTTTCTATGTGTGTGGACAAACACCTGTCACAAAATCCATGTGGAGGCCAGAGGACAAGCTCAGGTACCTATGTCCCAACTTCTTTGAGACTTGGCCCTTGAGGTTTGGATTCTCCTGGCTTTGCCTCCCGTTGTGGCAGGCATGTTGGGATTACAGAAGCGTACACTACTTTTTTGTCCAGCTAAGGTTTCTCTCCCCTATCTCAGTGTGTTCAAACTCAAGCACCTAGAGTATGGAGAAATAACTCCATGTACAGTCCCCCATCCCCCACACCCCTTCCAAAGTTAATGCATGAACTCTTTGCTTTGGTTTTCAGGTTTTTCTTCAGTGCTGTCTCTGGGGATTATGCTTACTTGATTATGTATTAGCATGTTTGTTATATTTCATCCAGCACTTTAGGCAATTTTTTAGCAGAGGAAACGGTCAGGCTATATTGTCCATTGTATTGGTGGCATTGGAAGATTCAGTATACTTGTGTTTCTGTGATTACTTTTGCTTCTTTGTCATGTTTCAGCTTTAGTTTAGTTCCCCCCACACACCTTGGCATATATATGTTTTTGTGGTGTCCGTTTGTGCAATTGTGTATTTGAGTAAGCCTAAATTTTTAATTATTTAAAAATAAATTCAGGGGACAGACAGGTAGAGTAGTAATAGAATATTTGCTTAAAATACGCAAGAGCCTTAGTTTGTTCTCCAGATCTTGATCTGAATTATTTTGTATGAACATACAAATTACAAAAATTGCTGTGCATGTTTATATATTATGTCTCTTTGCATTTGAAAAAAAAAGGTATCTCTCTTTGTTAAGAATAGTTATATAATACACTGAAAAAATATAGGTGTTAATGACATTTGAGACCAACCTTTTATTTTTCTATTTTCCTTTTCTAAATTTATATTTTTATTTATTTATTGGAGTGAGAGAAAATAGACACCTTTTTGCCACTGTAAATGAACTTCAGATACCTGTGCCTCCCTTTACATGGATTCTGAGGAATTGAACTCAGACTAGCAGGTTTTGTAAGCAAGCACCTTTAACCTGTGAGCCATCTCTCCAGTCTAACCTTTTCTTTTTTTAACCAGCACTGATGATAGAATTTTAGATACTTGCATTATTTATGGAGGTGAGGATCTAACACAATGTCTTTCTCAAGATCTCTCTGTCTTTTCCTGTATTTTCTGCTTAATAATTTCGTGTATTAATTTGTAATTGTGTCATTATCATGTGATAATTTGTATTCTATCCTGTCTTTGTGCTAAAAATCTGAATTTTATAAAAAAGTAAACAAATGTGGTCCTTCCAGGCAAAATGAAATAAAAGTAGACAATATATAAATATTTAGTTCTATTGCATGTATCTTTCTTAACCTTGAATGTAAGCTAGTTGTCCTTTATTTCTATAATTTTCTTGGGAATGTGGACCTCTGTGTTTAGATTCTAAAGCCAAATATGATTACATTTCTGATTATATTAAGCCACATGTTATAGCTGAAATTCTAAAAAAAAAAACTATTTTCATCTTACATTTTTTAAATTAAATTAATTAATTAATTTGAAAGAGAGTGGTAGAAAAGGAGGAAGTAAGAGAGAGAGAGAGAATGGACACACCAGTTCTAGCTACTGCAAATGAACTCCAGACACATGTGGCACCTTGTGCATATAGCTGCTGGGGGATAGAACCTTGGTCCTTAGGCTTTGAAGGCAAGCACCTTAACCTCTCAGCCATCTCTCCAGCCCTAATCTTACAAATTTATCTTCTAGAACCAGAAGGCAAAATAATATAGTACCTCTATACAAATATAATACAACCATTCTATATAGAATAATGGAGTGCCTCTATTCAAAATAATTCAGGACTTGGATGTAGAATAATGGAGTACCTGTATACAAAATCATCTGTTATCTGAGCATCTAGATTAATGGAGTCTTAGTTTACAGGCCTGAACTATCCTTAAACTATTACTAATTTTCTAATCAATGTTTTCACTGTCACATGTAATCATAAAATTATAAATTTTACTTTAGAAAGTTTTATATATCTTACTACTTTTTTTACACCCTCAGATCTACTAGCTTCTAGAAGTTAATAAGGTTCTACCTATGCATGCATGTCTGTCTTCAGTGTATGTGCATGCATGGATGTGTACATATATTGGGAGAGGAAGAAGGAGGTTATCATGCTACCTACATATATTTATTCATTTTGCTGCTCATATCCACCCCATTCACTTGAGGATGAGGCAAGTGTCATTCAAAAAACTTTCATTCACATATTATTCAGTCCTTGTCTCAAGTTCTGTCCTATTTTTATCAAATGTTAACTTTCAAGCAAATTGTACACACTCTAAGGGAAATTCAAATGAATATCTCAACCACATAAATACTATCTTAAGGGCATATTAAATATCTACCTATGTATACTGAATAATTGACATAAGTAGATACTAATTTAAATTATCTTTAGGTTTGGGAAGATGGTTCATAGATTAAAGACCTCTGTTTTCAAAGCCTGCCTTCCCAGGTTCAATTACTAAGCCACCCATATAAGCCAGATATAAAAAAGTGTTAATATTGTTTATCTGTAGTGACAGGAGGCCCTTGTGCACGTGCATGTGTGTGCACGCACATGCACACACACATGCACACACGCACACACACACACACACAAACACATTTAAAAATATTTTAAAATCTTCCTTAAAATTAGAATGTGTTTTCACATAATAGCAGAGATAGCCGAACAGACTCTCATTTTCAGGTGACTCATTGTCTACGAGAATCGTGAGACCATTTTATTGCTGCTCCTCCCGGTTTTTCATAGTTCTTTTTTATAGTTAATATATTTTTCAGGAGCCATATTCTCTCTAGTTACCAGAAAAGATAAGAAAGAGAGAAAGAGATATAGAGAGAAATGGTTGGGACAATTAAGTTTTGAAATGAAATTGGTAAGCTATTTAAGTAGATGTTTGTTGATAACAAAATAATAGATTAATAAACAAATACCAGGATGGTGATCTTTCGGGCATTGTCAAAATCATTGAAGTACATTTATCTTGATGTTCCCTGTGTGCCTGCTGGCTTCAGCTGTGGTGGCTGGGCATCAGGGAATTTTTACAGTACTTGGAATGTTGTCTAGGTGAGCTGACCTAGCAGTTTTCACAGAGGCCTGAACACATCCTATCCATGCTCACATATATATCCCTCTATATGTCTTTAATTGAGAATAATCCTATCACAACATACTTGTGTTTTTTTTTCTAACTCAATTTGACAGTGTTCATAGCCAAGGGAATTATTTAATGTTTGATAATTTCTTGTTTTGTTTATACTGAAAAATCATTAACTAAGAAGTAGAGAAAACAAAGTGGTTTGTTAAATTTATATTACCTACTGTTCTTTCTTTTTCCTGTATTTTCTTCAAATTAATCAATTAAAATGCACAGATGTTCAATTAAAACTATAAAAAATTTCCATTGCTACAGCTGTTTTGAAGCTGCATTGTTGAAAATTTAACATATCTTATAATGATTCTCTCAGAAGAAATTAAATTAATGACTCTTTGCTAGATTATTTTCCATTTGACAAATTAAACAGAAGTAGAAAAAAAGCTCTGAGACGTACTCTGCTTGCTACATTTATTAATTAGCATGATAGACTAGCAGATATTAATATGAAAAGGCCACAAAATAGAAGGTATTTTTCAAGGAAAATACCTTCAGGACTGCAGTTTATCTTATCAGCAAATGGTTACATGTTATAAATTATTAAAACCTCACCTGTAAATAGCAGACTAGTGACAAATTTTGTCATCAACTATAATAGAGATGGCAGGGATGTGATTATGCAGGGCTGTAGAACATTTTTCTTCACATTGTTGTCCACCTGGTGCATGATAGTCAGTGACCCTTAAATAATGAGAAAGACAGGATCTTTTTTTTTCTCTCAGCCATGTTGCATTGTCTCCAAGAAAATTTCATTTTTACTTTTTCATTCCCAATTTATTGCTTATTATTTGAATATTTATCAACTTTTGTTCTCATGCCAAAACTGTAGGTACTCGTGTGTGTGTGTGTGTGTGTGTTCTGTGTATAGAACTAGAGAGCTGGGGAGCACAGAGAGAAGGGGAAGGAGTCAGAGAGAGATTAGAGAAGTGACTTTCAGGATTGTACACTGGAAATCTTAGGGGGAGGGGCTGGCATCTTGGAGTCTTGGGCAGAAGTGCTGTGACACTTTTCAAAATCCTCAGGGAAGACCAGGCTGCTTGGAAGCTCAGGCAGGTTCTCTTTGTTGTATTTTAAAGCAACACACTTCTGCTATGGAAATCATCCATCTCTGCTTTTAGTTTAAATGGAGTGTATGAAGCTCACTCATGACTTGGGGAAGCAGCTTTAGAGGACTGCAAATATTAATGCAACAATTAGACTGATGTTTGACCAAAAATCTCTAACCATAGCTTAGTTATCCTGACATATGAAGTTAACCATCACATTCATTATGGAAATTTCAGAAAATAAAAGTAAGGTAAAAGTAGATATTAGAAATGTAATAAGTGCCTTCATGTAGCCCTGCTATTATTTCAAGGTGTGTCTCTGGAGTCTTTCTCTTAACATCTTTTTCCAAAGTTGAGAATAAAATGCTTATTCCATTTCATAATTCTGTATTCATTTGGCTATACACACTTCAATAATATTATTTCTTCTACAACTTATATTTAATAGCTGAATTAAAATGAATTAAAGGGATCATCAAATCCTTAGTTTTTAATTTCATATCATTGTATCTTTTAACAGTTATCTTTTGGATATATTACTACACATAAATCCACTAGTTAAGATATACACATCATAAAACTTCTGTGTATAACACTAAACTTCCTCACAGAAATGTACCAGTTTAGATCAATATTCTAGAGGCCTCTTCCCTTCTTCCTAATTATTAGATGTTAGAATAAAATATATTGCATTCTAAAAGCTAAAAAGACCTCATCATTTCAATTTGAATTTTGATTTCTAGGGAAGTTAAGTAATTTTCTCAAGTCTGATATTAGGGTCTCTTTATGAGTTGCTTACTTTGTCCAGATTCAAACATGATACTTGTTTACTGTTTTCTTATTCTAAAATCTTTAGGTAATATATGTGTGTGTATTTATAATATAAAATATTTTTTTCATTATCTCATACTTACAAATATTTCCCTCATTTACTTACCTTTCAGGTTTGAGTGTGTGTGTGTGTGTGTGTGTGTGTGTGTGTGTGTGTGTGTTTCAATGTAGGGTCTGTAGCTCAGGCTGACCTGGAACTCACCCTATAATCCCAGGTGGGCCTTGAATTTACTGTGATCCTCTTTCCTCTGCCTCCCAAATGCTGGGATTAATGGTGTGTACCACCATACCTGGCTGTCTTTCTATTTTTAAATAATTTTGTAAATACCAAAGATTTTAACATTAATTTTGAATAACCAACTATGTCCATCTTTTCTGTTAAGTTATGCTTTGGAACATTCATTAAAGATTTTTCTTTTTTTATTTTTAATTTTATTTTCTAGTTTTGAAATGGTACTCCTGAATCAGACAGCAGTAACAGAAATTGTAAGAAAAGAATTTTTTTTACAGAAACCTGTATTAATCATGCCTTTTGTTTTTATTTATTTATTAATTTGAGAGTGACAGGCAGAGAAAAAGAGGCAGAGAGAGAAAGGGAGAGAATGGGTGCACCGGGGCTTCCAGCCACTGCAAATGAACTCCAGATCCATGAGCCACCTTGTGCATCTGGCTTACATGGGTCCTGGGGAATTGAGTCTCGAACTAAAGTACTTAGGATTCAAAGGCAACCACTTAACTGCTAAGCCATCTCTCCAGTCCTCATTAAAAAATTTTGATTCCAGAATCTTACAAGTCCTAGTGCTCATTACTTCTTTTTTTCACTTCCTTCCCTTCCTACCTCCCCACCTCTAGTTCTGTTATTGTTCTCATTGCTATAGCAGAATTGCTGACAAGAAGCAATGTAAGGGTAGGTGCATGAGTCATGTTTGCTCACAGTTCAGGGGGATATATATAGTCCATCATATAAGAAGACATGGCAGCAGGAACACAAGGCAGCTGGTCACATTATGTTTGCATGCAGGAAACAAATGCTAGAGTGCAGCTGGCTTTCTCCTTTTCCCCTCATTTTCAGTTGGGGCTCTTAGCCCATGGGATGGTTGCTATCCTGTGGTGGTTTGACTCATGTGTCCCTCATAAACTCAGGTGTTCTGAATGCTAGGTTCCCAGCTGATGGAAATTTGGGAATAAACGTCTCTTGGAGGCTGTGTATTGTTGGGGGCGGGCTTAGGGGTATTATAGCCAGTATGCCCTTGCAAGTGTCTCGCACACTCTCCTGTTCCTGTTGTCCACCTGATGTTGGCTAAGAGGATGTGGTGTCCACCCTCTGCTCAAGCCATCATTTTCCCCTGCCATTATGGAGCTTCCCCCTCAAGACTGAAAGCCAAAATAAACCTCTTCGTTCTCACAAGCAGGTCTTGGTTGGGTGATTTCTACCAACAATGAGAACCTGACTGCAACACATCCTCAGTTAAGACCTCTCTGGAACACCCTCAATGCCTCCAAAGGTTTGTCTAATTAATACTATAGGTGCTTCTTAATCCAATCACTTTCTTTTTTTCCTGCTCTGAAATTGAATTTTTTTTTTTTTTTTTTTTTTTTTTTTTTTTTGGTTTTTCAAGGTAGGGTCTCACTCTGGCTCAGGCTGACCTGGAATTCACTATGTAGTCTCAGGGTGGCCTCGAACTCTCGGCAATCCTCCTACCTCTGCCTCCCAAGTGCTGGGATTAAAGGCGTGCGCCACCACGCCCGGCTGAAATTGAATTTTATGTGTGGTGTGAGGTAGGGATTATTTTTCAGTTTATACTTTTAAAATATAATTTTTCTATCTATTCTTATACCTTGGGGAGATAGCATACAAAAGACTAAAATTGCTTGAAAGGAGTTATGTATATTTCATAGAGACAATAAAGGTTATGTTGGTTCTACCACATCATTATTCTATCTGAAAACAGGTTTAAATGTAACAATTAGCTAACATTTCCCTGTGTGTAAGTGTGAGAGCTCATGTAAATTTACATAGGCATGTAAGAGAGCATGACTATTGACATGATTCTGGAACCATTTTCATCATGGCTCTATCATCTTATTAGCAAAAGTATCTTCCTAGACTTGGGAATTGATTATGTCTTCATCTTCAATCAGTGATTACACTAGGTTAAACAATACTAAAGTATTTTAAATGCAGTTGTATGTGTCTGTGCATGCAGGCATGTGTGCATTTAAATGTTTCACAGGAGACTGACCATTGCCTATAGGAATAGTTTCCTAATCATTGAATCTGGTGGCCAGTAACCATATGGAGATTTTTTTAAAGTTATGAAACTGCATTAGATATGTTAGGAAACTTAGATTTGAATCAACAATCGAACCATAAAGATGTGATTTTTCAATTGTCAAAAGTAGGTAATCTTAATAATTTGTTCTTGATAATTGCCAGTGATGTCCTTATGGACAGCTATGGATAAGAAAATGTGTCCAAGATCAACAGTTCTATACCAGAGACCAGAAGCTGTGCTAATCTGCTCAAGTAAGGAAAACAGAATTGGTACAATAGCTGCAGTTGGAGTCACTACTTGATTAAATTTCAGTCAGTTGCCATTCTCTATGATCATCTGTCTTCTGGACAGGCCAAATAAGAGAGTTAAAGGGAGATGTGCCAGGAACTACCACCCCTGCATCTTTTAAGCCTTTTATTGTGGCATTAATTTCTGTAATCCCTCTAAGGATGCACTGTGGTTCAGTATTTTGCTGGAAGAAGCAGCTCTAGTGGCTTCCATTTGGGCTTTTCAAGATCCTAGTCCTCACTCAACAAGTCAAGGAAACAATATGAAGAGTCTGTCAACTTATTGTGTATCAATCCTAATTTTGAGGCTAAGACTTGAACTTGTGTTGCACATCAGCCAATTGTATGCTGATGGCTTGGTTTTAATTTTCTGCACAGTGAGCCATATGGCTACTATGGGTAAGAGTTTCTTCCAGGGCTTCTTAGAAACCTTCAGATCATTTATGTGTATTTTAGGCTTGCAAATTTCTTTTCAGTACTTATTTTCCCCCTTTTAAACTGAAATGCTAAAAGCAAACAGCATAACAATATTTCCTATTTTTCTACAAATATTCTCATTTTATACAGAGTCACTAAAATCCTTATTCCTCACAAGAGATGAGTCAGGATCATCAAATAATCTATCTTGCATAGTTCTTCAAGTATTTCACACCATGGAATATCAATGGTCTTCTTACTACCAGGAGTGTCTTTAGTGCTAAAGTTAGAGAGCCAGCTCCAGTTAAAACTAAGCCCACTAGAAAAATTCTTCCTTACAACTCTCTTTATCTTTGTCTTTTAGTCTTGGTGGTGGTGGTGTTTTTCAAGGAAGGTTCTCATTCTAGCCAAGGCTGACCTGGAATTTACTCTGTAGTCCCAGGTTGATCTCAAAGTGATTCTCCTACCTCTGCCTCCTGAATGCTGTGATTAAAGTCCTGAGCCACCACACCTGGCTACAATTCTGTTTCTTTAAAGCCATTCCTGGTACTAAAAACGATTAGTCAGTGATTTCTAGAGGAACAGAACTGATGAAATGTATGTATATTATAAAAGAGGACTTATTGGAGTAGCTTACAGTACATAAGCTAGGCAGCCCAACAAAAGCTATGTGTAGATGTGAGAATCAGAGAACTCGGCAGCTGCTCAGGCCATGAGTTTGGATGCTTCAGCAGTCCCAGTATCTGGAAGTTTCCTAGAGAGCTGCTGATAGTCAGTACATGGTAAAAGGCTGATGAAACAGGGCTGTGATGTCTATGAAGGATAAAAGCAACAGGATAGATGTACTCACCAACAACATACATGGGCAGCCAGGCAAAAAGCCCTGCCGTCTATCAATCCTGCCTTTAAATATCCTCACAGACCTGTCCAAGTATTATGTTTGCTACTTGATTCCTAATCCAATCGAGTTGACAGCAGAACTAAACTGGCATCTTAAAATCTTTGTCATTAATTTTCATCATTAAATGCATGACAGGAAACAATAATTTAAAACTTTAAGTGGGACATATAAAGAGATATGATTTTATAATTGTCACAAGTATATAATCTTAATACTTTGTCAAAGTATTCCAAGTATTTACCTCTTTAATTTAGGCTGATTTTCTTTCTTTTTGGGATTAAAATTTTAGGAATAACTTAAAGTTGATTATTAATTTGATGTAACTTCTTATTAAAAAATTGTAGGGTTTTTATTGTGTATTGCACTGTTAAAGGTTACTATACAATAGAGCTTACCATTTTACATTTTATCAAGCTTCTTCCAGGATTTACATAGCCACTCAAGTGTGAGAAGCTCCAGATTGCTGCATTTGGATTCAGAATGACTCTTTTCACTGAAATTTTCTCATGAGATATCCTACAACAATTAAATAAAAGTGCCTAGATAGTATCAAGCACAGGGTAGGCATTCTATAAATTCACACCATTTGTTTTATATAGGTAATAAAAACAATTAGGGTGCTCTGTGGGTAAAGCACTTACTGCTCAAGTTTGAGTACCCAAGTTCAATCTTCAGACCCCACATAAAAAGCCAGAAGCCACCGTGAGCTTCTGTAATCCCAGCATGCTGATGGCAAGATGGGAGGCAGAGACAGGAGAATTTCCTGAAGGGTCTCAGTGAGTGCAGCACAAAGAACAGTAATGCCCGAGCAAGGTAAGAAAATCCCCTGCCTCAAATGAAGTGGATTGGTGAAGACAGACCCAAAAGTTGTCCTAGGACCTCCACATGTATACCACTGCAAACGTTCACATGCACCCACACATGAACAAATAATTGTGAAAAAAGGAAACAAGCAAAAGAATAGCAAGTATTATGTTGATGTATTTGGCCTATCATATATTTGTGTTTTATTCTAATGAAGTTTCCGTTTCCATGCATACTTTACAGTATATGTTTTATATTAATAATGTCTATGAGTTTAACATTTAGATAGTTTTACATTTAGTATATTGAATTTTCAATGTGAATAGGTCATCATTCTATTATAGACAATATTCTGGGAACGTAAATATACATAAGTACTACTTACATAGTCCAACAAAATCACCATATATTTACACAGCTGTTAAAGGGCTCCCTTAATTTTTTTAATAGTTCAGGTATATGGAATTATTCAAATTATATAAATATTCAAAGGTTTATACCAAAATAAGAAGATGCCACCTTGTGGTACAAAAAAAGGATTCTAAAATGGTCTTGCTCATGTCCATGTGTGTTCATTCACTTGAGGAAAATTATGTGGAATGTATTGTTTTAGGTAAGCAGGGATTTATTCAGCAGTATATAACAGCCACAGGATTAAAAAGGAATACTTCAGTGGTGTATACAATAAAATAATCACTCAGAATATATATTTAAAAATAAATGCTTAATAACAATTACTAAATTTTGTTCTGTTAGATAAAAAGAAGTTGTTCATGATTTAAAGTTAATCTCTTAAAAAATTTTACTCATTTATTTTATTTTATTTTGGTATATGTGTGGATCCATGTTATAATGCATGTGGCAAATGTGTATACCCTGTGTGTGCTGGTGTGAAGGTGAGAGGAGAATGTCAGGTGGTCAGGTATCCTCTCTTTTTAACTCATCTATCTGTGTCATTGAAGCAGAGTCTCTTCTCACTCAACCCAGAGCTTCAGGTTTTGATGTATTCTCCAATCTCCATTCCCAACAGAACTGGGGTTACAGATGCACATGGCTACACCCAGCTATTTATTTGGTTGCTGGGAAATAGAACTCAGGTGGTCTCACACCCTCTTAGGACTTCATTATTGTGCAGCAAGTGCTCGTAACCACTGATCTATCTCCACAGCCACTAATGTTAATCTTTTATCCATGTATAACATTCATGTATACTCTAATGATTTTTGGTTTAAAAGATAGTGACTATTTGACATGAATTATGAGCTATGGCATGTATCTAGGTAAGTAGTTGCATATATCAAATTATTCTAAAATTTCTGGCATCAAATCTATCATGGAAGTCAGATAGTTCCTATTATCTGTTTTACAGGTATGTAAACTGAGGCATAGAGATGTTAAATGACCTATTTCCTCCTGAGATTCCATGAAGAAACTAATTCAAAATGCATGGCCAAGCATGGACACATAGCAGGCATTGCATAGATGACCATCATTTACTCCCATGCTATGTTTTAATTGGTCTTGTGCATCTACAAGCTTTGTTTCTCAGGAAAAGAATAGAAGACAATACATTCCTCCTCTCTGAACCTTTCATTAAATGTTTAGTGTGTTGCATTTCTCCATATGCATTTTTATATTGCCATTTTCTCCTCTTATTAGAATACTTAATATAGTTCCAAATAGTGCATAATTGAAAACAGTTTATCATATCTACTTTTATTTATTAGTATAATAGTATCCATGCAATCTGGTGGCAAGAAATAACATTATTTTATAGTAATTTATCCCATCTTAAATGTTCATTTGGGTTTATGAAATTGCATACTTTTCAGAAATATACCTTCAGAGCATGTATTGGAAAAACCCTTGAATGTCAGGATTGGTTCAGGAATTTTGCAGAAAAAATATTATGAGATAGTCTACATCTAAACTTGAACAATCAGTCCAATCATTTCAAGAATTGTGAACACATGTACTCAAAGAAAAATTAATCTCATGCCTATCGATATATGCCTGTGACAAGTGACAGGAAAACACTGGCAGGGGAGTGTGGACATACCAGGAGAAGTAACATTGTCAGAATTACATGTAAACAAGCTCTTGAAAAATAAGAATTTAGCTAATTTGTGGCATTGAGAAGGAAGAAACATTCCAGGCAGAAATTATGTGATCATGTCTATTTTTCTCTGTCACAGTGATGATAAATTTGCTTGGAATTGGGAGTCTTTCTTTATGGAAAAGATTATTGAAGACAAGTAATGATGACCATAACTATTTAGTTCTTTTCTGCAGAAAATGGAAAACCATGGGTGACTTTTGATTAAGGGAGGAATACCCAGGATCTGGCATTATAGATGATGATTGTACAGAAAAGTGCTTTTGTGAAAATAGCATAAATTGAAATACATATATGTTTCCTTCCCTTAATTGAACAGATAATCTTTCTGTTCTCAGCCATATTTGGATTTGTACATATCCAAAAATAAAACATTTCTATTATCTTTATTTGAGCACTTTCTTCTTACTGTACTGACTAGAAGAGGGCCATGGAAAGTCCACACTCCAATTACAACTGATTGGCTTTTCAACAGTATCAATGTGCATGACAATTCTCACATTCCATGAACAAATGAAACAAAAATAAAAAAATGAAAAGTGTAGAGATATATACCATGGATACCACGGATGGCCTTGGCAGAAGGTCCGTTTGTATTTCCTTGAATATTTCCCAAAACATAAAGAATACCTTACTTAAACATGTCCCTGATGAGAGCAAAATAATGGTCCCTCCAAAGTAAGTCATATTATAATTCTCAAAATCAGTGAATGTGCTGGTTTATGGGGTGAAGAGAATTAAGTTTGTACCTGGGATTAAGGCAGTTTTGGCTGACCTAGACACAAGAAGGCTCTGTTAAGAGTTCCTAGGCTAAGTATGCTAGGTCTGCTTGCTCATAATGTGCCGGGGTCATCACAAGGGTTCTTAAAAGGAGAAGAGTGAGACAGGAGGATGGAGTGGTATAATGCAAGGAGTCACATTGATCTTGAGGCAAAGATTGTGTATAGCCAGGAAAAGCTGGGCAAACAAACACACTGGTTCTGTCCCAGAAACTTTGGGAAGGAAGAATACCCCACTGGCCATCTTGTTTTAGTTTAGTGAAGCCTACATCATCAGATTTCTGACCTTCAGAATAACTGTACTATGGTAATTTTGTGTGTTTTGTTTCCGTTGATGTTTAAGCCACAGGTAGTTTGTCATAACAGCAGTGGAAAATGGGTATAGTTCCTATCAAAAATCCAGTGAAATAATTACAGTGGGGAAAAGGATAAAGATGGTTCTTGCTCCTCCCCAGCCCCATCTATCAGTTCCTGTATATGGAGAGCTTAGTGTCTTGCATAGTTGTGGCTCTGACCTTTAAAAAAACTATTTGTCCCCTTTTATGTTTTAAAGTGTTTAATCAAATCTCTTTCCTCTCCATCTTTACTTTGTTCTCCTTCAAGCCCTTCTGTTTGTTATCTATTAACTTAATTTTGATCACTTTTATGTTTAGTTCACATTTTGTCATTAAATATATCCTCTGCATTTTTTTAAAATTCCCCCATTGCTTTAGTTCTTAAGTAGTTCTAATATACCATGAAATATGTTAAGTATTTATTTAGGTTGTTGTCTTCATGTTATTATTTTTCCTTAGTAGTGCTTTCAAATTTCTTTTAAATGTTAAATGACAGTCCTTACTTAAGTTTATTTTTAAATGTTATTTATTTGCAAGCAGAGAGAGAGAAAGAGAAGTGAGACAGATCGAGAGAGAATGTGCACACCAGGAAGGCTAGCCACTAAAAACAAACTCCAGACACATGTGCCTCTTGTACATTTAGCTTACGTGGGTCTTGGGAAATCGAACCTGGGTCCTTTGGCTTCATAGGCAAACACCTTAACTGCTAAGCCATCTTTCCAGCCCTTAAGTTTTTTTTTTTTTCTTTTTATTGTGAATGTGTATTTGTGTGATGTGTGTTTGTGTGGAAGCCAGAGGAAAACTTAGTGTTGATTATCTCCTTCCACTTTGTTTGAGGCAGGGTTTCATTGTTGGATGCTGTATTTGCTAGGCTGGCTGGGTACAAATGTCTGTGTGAGATGTAGCAAACATAGATGTGCAAGGTTCAGTATGGGATGCAGTAAAAATAAATGTGCAAGGGTCAGTTTGGAGTGTAGTAAACACAGATGTGCAAGGGACGGTGTGGGATTTACGAAACATAGATGTGCAGAGTTCAGTATGGGACACAGTAAACATAGATTGCAAAGGTCAGTGTGGAATGCAGCAAACATGATGTACAAGGGTATCTTGGATCTAGTGAATTTAGATGTGCAAGGTTCAGTATGGGATGCAGTAAACATAGACATATAAGGGTCTGTGTTGGATGTAGTGAACATAGATGTACAAGGGTCCCTGTGGAATTGTGGTTTAGAATCCTTCTGCTATACACCCAGGAGTGCTATAGCTGGTTCATATGGTAGTTCTGTGTTTCGTTTTCTGATGAATCTTAATACTGATTTCCATATTGTGTGTATGAGTTTATATTCCCACCATAGTTAAATAAGGATTTTTCCCTTTTCCTTATCAGTATTTGTTGCACTTTGTTTTCTTGATAATAGTCATTCTGACTGGGGTAGGACAAAATCTAAAAGCAATTTTAATTTGCTTTTCACTAATGACTAAAGTGTTGAACATTTTTTTCAAACATTTATAAGCCATTTGCATTTTCTCTTTTGTGAACTGTCTATTCAATATATTATCCTTTTCATTGATGGGATGATTTGGGACTTTTCCTGGTGATTCATTTTTGGAGTTCTTTATATTCTAGGTAATAATCCCTTGTGAGATCTATTACTGGTGAAGATTTCCTATTCTCTAGGTGGTTGCTTTCTTTGCTGTACAGAAACTTTGTCATTTCTCACATTTCTTCCTATTTTTCTACATTTTCTTACTTCCAAATTTCATGGTTTGTTTTGTTAATAACATTTAGGATTATGAATTTGCCTCCAGGTAACAGCTTTTTCAACAGCCCATAAATTATAATGTGTGGTACTTTAAAAAGATTCAGATTATGTGGAATTTCACACATCTTCAATATTAAGAAAACAGTTGGATCAACCCTTAGGAGTCTATCACTTTGCTTCAGTAATTAAAAACTTTTTGGTACTCTTTCTTCCCACTGTACCTCCAATTGTTTTCTACAGTATTTTAATATATTGTGAAATGCAGTAATATTGTTATATTTTAATTTCTCTCATATGCAAAAATGTTTATTATATATTTGTTTGTACATACATACATATGCATATACTTTTTTTCAGTATCTGTGGAATCTTTAGGCTTGATTAAAACATAATCTACCACAGATGTAGTCAGATCATTTCATCTGTATTATTTTTAAAATATTTTATTTATTTATTTATTTATTTATTTATTTATTTATTTATTTATTTATTTGAGGGGAGAGAGAGAGAGAGAAAGAGGCAGATAGAAAGAAAGAATGGGTATGCCAAGGCCTCTAGCCACTGCAAAGAAACTCCAGATGCATGTACCACCTTATATGTCTGGCGTTACGTGGTACTAGGGAATCCTGTTCAGGTCCTTAAGCTTTGAAGGCAAGCACCTTAACTGCTGAGCCATTTATCTAGCCCATATGTACTATTTTTGTTCCTGATAATATATTGGGTTTCTCTTCATGAGTTAGTATTTTACCAATTTTTTAAAATATCATAAATTATTCTCTAAATGCAAGAAAAATCTAATTTTAAAATAGCTCAATCTCTGTTATTAACTGAACTAGTCAATTCACATGTTACCCTTACTTAAATTACAATAATCCAATCCTCCATGTTCTCACATTCTTTATGATCTGTTCAAAGTTAAGAAAGTTGTATTAAGACCGCTCATGGCATTGTTTTATGACCGTTGGTTCACTATTATCTCCTGCTGATCTAGGTTAGTAAAAGTGAATGCTGTACTTTCAGCTCATAAGGTGGATGGTTCCTCTCAGAGGTCCCATTGTCATAACATTTATCAATATAAAACATCCTGTTTGGGCTGGAGAGATGGCTTAGCGGTTAAACGCTTGCCTATAAAGTCTAAGGACCCCGGTTCGAGGCTCAATTCTCCAGGACCCACGTAAGCCAGATGCACAAGGGGGTGCATGCATCTGGAGTTCGTTTGCAGTGGCTGGAGGCCCTGGCACGCCCATTCTCTCTCTCTCTACCTACCTGCCTATTTCTGTATCTCTCTCTCTCAAATAAATAAATAAATAAAATATTTAAAAAAAAAAACATACTGTTTTCCCATGTTATGCTTTTGATCTTAAATTTTATACTGTCTGAAATTAACATTGTCACCTCTACTTAACATTGATTTGTATTTTCTTGAGAAGTTTTTGCTCATTCTATATATTTTTTCTTTTCTTTTTAAAATGTTTTTATTGACAACTTCTATACTTATGTACAAAACATGGTATTTCCCTCCCCTCCCCCCCATTCCCCTCCAGAACTCCACAGTCCATCATATCCCCTCCCTCTCTCCATTAGTCTCTCCTTTAATTTGATGTCATCATCTTATGAGGGTCTTGTGAAGGTATTGCTAGGCACTGCAAGGTCATGGATATCAAGGCCAATTTCTGTCTAGATGGTTGCATTGTAAGGAGTCATACCCTTCCTTTGGCTCTTACATTATTTCTGCCCCCTCTTCTGCAATGGACCCTGTGCCTTGGAGGATGTGACAGAGATGTTTCAGTGCTGGACACTCCTCCATCCCTTCTTCTCAGCACTGTGTTGCCTTTTGGGTCATCCCAGTGGTCATCACCATCTGAAAAGAGAAGCATCTCTAACCAGAAGTAAGATAGCATTAATATGTGAATATGAACATTAAGTGTAGTGCTTTCAGGGCAGCTTGGTGAGAATGATATATAGATTTAGCAAGACAAGAGCACGCTTTATACCCCTAGAGCTCATGACCTCCCCTGCCATAGAATTTTGCTTAGTTTTTTCAGTACCAGTCATGTATTCCCTCCCGTAGAGAGGGCCTTCAGTCCAATTATGGAGCAGTTGGTTTCCCCAAGAGCAGACATGTCACTATGGCACCCGTTTGGTCATTGGGCCTGTCTGGCCAAACTTGAGTTTTCCAGTGTCCACTGTTTTCACTGCTGATGACTTCTGTGTCCCATATGGCTGCATGCAGTGCAGCTTTTTCCAGCTTTCAGTTGGCTGGTCTACAAGGAGGTTTTCTGCCCAGCACCAGCTTGCTTTCTCAGTGACCTTGCCTCTCAGGCAAGAGATGTCTTCAGCAATAGGGTCTTACCATCTGTTTCTCGAGGGAAACCAAGGGCCTTGGCAAAAGCCTTTAATGTTTTGGAGGCTACCGGGACCTCCTTGGCCAACAACTCACTGGAAGGTATCCCATCCCAGGTACTGAAAATTTTCTAGTAACAGTCTATAGCTTCTGGATGTGCCATTATTCAAAAAAGTAGGTGTACATAAATCTTATTCAGACTATCTTGAATTTTGATTGACCCTCCCCTGCCCTTTTTGTATGCATTCTCTTCCCATGGCCTCACTTAGGCCTATATTTTTAACATTTTCTTTGGCTTGCAAATTAGAAATGGCATAGCAGCAGCACACTGTCTTTTCTTCTGACTCCATCTAGGACTCTTCTATTTAGTTGCTAATTTCTCAAAACTGATAAATTTAGTCTTCTCCATATACTTTTATTTTTTTAGTTATGCACATTTTCATGTTTTCTTTCATTTCCTTCAATTTGTCAATTAATCTTATTTTTGCAATGTTTGTTGTGATTGCTATTTCACTTGAGAATTTTTTTAATTGTCCCAGATGGAAATTAGGATTCTTAATAGTTTTTGTACTCATTTTCCCAGATATCCAGCTTTTATTTTTTGATATTAAAGTCACAAATGTAATAATTTAGCCAGGCGTGGTGGCACACACCTTTAATCTGAGCACTTAAGAGGCAGAGGTAGGAGGATCACCATGAGTTCGAGACCACCCTGAAACTACATAGTGAATTCCAGGTCAGCTTGAGCTAGAGTGAGACCCTACCAAGAAAAAATTAATAATTTCCTTTTTTTAATCTGTCATATGTGCTTGCAATCCTTAACTCCTACCACCAGCAATCCCCACTTACTCAACTTATAACATTCAATGTTTCTACACCAAATTTAGTGTTTATAAGAACTGTTTATTTTTAACATCTGCATTCAGATTTATGAATATGCTGGCATGGTAGGGTTAATCCTTATAATCACTAATTCCAGCCCCTTCACCAGTTTTATATTATATTCCACATTTCCTATTTGTGAGTTTTTAATTTTAATTCAAGGTTTTACTAGTTTTGTTATCCCATTCTACGTCAATTTTTTTCATTTTTTGTGGAATATTGAAGCTACCAGATTGCTTTCTGATAGGTTTTCCTGGTTTCTACAAGATTGAGAACTGTCCAGACTGCCTAATTGATTTTTTTGTTGTTGTTGATGCTACCATATTTAACCATAAGCTTCTTCTTTTATTTAGATTGCTCAAATGAGAACTTTCTCCAGAATCATTTTTTTCCATTTATTTTTCTTTTAGCTTATGCATACTTTTGAGAGGGTGAGCAAAACAGTCTGGTTCAATGAGAAACACTTAGATAAAATGCTCTTTTAGAATTGGGGCTTTATTAGGAGAGTGTTATAGCACTATAACATCAGTAGCATTGTGGGTTTTCAAAGAAAGTAAAGAAGTCTCAAGAAATTCAAGAACAAAAGTAAGGTGTCCCGAGCTGGGCGTGGTGGCGCACGTCTTTAATCCCAGCACTCGGGAGGCAGAGGTAGGAGGATCGCCGAGAGTTCGAGGCCACCCTGAGACTACATAGTTAATTCCAGGTCAGCCTGGACCAGAGTGAGACCCTACCTCGCAAAACCAAAAACAAAAAAAAAAGTAAGGTGTCCCTTTTTATGGGTTTCTAGGAGCAAAGGAATCAGTCTACCTGAGAGAGAAAAATCACAAATCACAGAAACAGTAAAAAGAGAGTGAGAAATACAGAAAACCTTTGGTGTTCAAGTTGTCCAAGCGAGAGGGGCTCTTCTGTGCTGCTCCTGCTCTGGCAGGGATGAGGGTTGCAGGAGGCATGAAGGCATTAGATAAGAGAGTCAAGTAATTCAAGCCTGTATGGCCTTGTCTCTGTGTATTCTAACCATCACAGATGGGATCTTATCAGTTCTCTGGAGAGGAAAAGGCTACAATGGAGCATGACCTGATTTATGAGGCCGCACCTCCTGATCTAACAGTACCTTCATCTACATGCTATTTTTGATGGTTTTGGTAGGTTGATATGTCCACTTTCCATTCTAATTTCTATTCACTTAATGTGACTTTCTTCTACTAAGGTAAACTGTGTCCCTCCCCCTTTCTCACCCAAATCATTGGAATCTATTGGAACTGCAACCTTTGAGATACATGGAGAACAGTAGCTACTCAGCTCCTCATGCTTCAAGTATAGTATTAGCCAGAATGTGAGGTGCTCTAATTATTTTTCTTTTCCTCAACTATTATTATTTTTTTTGGAGTTTCTTCCGCTGAATACTAGAATAGAATTGTATGTGGATAGGAAGGAAATATCTTATTCCATGTATCTAAAAATAAATGCTTATGTAGACAGAATGGCTACTCAGTTATCTGTGCGGAAGAAGGTCCAAGTCACTGAGAGCTATGCAACAAACAATGGCATTTATAAAAGAGACCTAGAATACTTTCAAGTAGGTGTGAACTGGTCTTTTTTATAAAGTGATACTTGGATAGGCTATTTACCATTTTCTCACTTTCAACTCATGGATTTTATAATTAATCAAATTTTCCATGATTTGTGATTCAGAGTTTTGTACCATCTTGGTTTTCTCTGTTAAAATTTTCACTTTCACAAGTATATTATTGACTACTGTGACAGATAAATGGCAGGAGTTGGTGGCCAGATTCCACATTATACCAGAGTACTTCCATTGTCTATCATTATAAAAATGAGTGCATTTTTGGGGGAATTTTCCCACTTATTCATTCCAACATTCCAAGGAATAAATTAAATTAAATGCCTACTATGCACCATGCATTAAAATAATTTTCTAATATATACTAGCATAACAAATGGATTTTACTCCAGAACATTATGATTAAGACTACAACAAGTTAAGTTGAAAGGCCTATGATACACCAGAGTCAAGGCTGCTTTTCTCCTCAGGACTCTGAAGTATCTGTATAGACTATGAATCAATATCATTTAATGACTACCAATATGTATTCAGAAGTTGAGCTGAGAAGGCTGGATTCTCCCCATCCAAGGCAGAAGTGAAAGCACAGGGGTGAAAGCAAGTGGAGGATGAGGTCAGAAAACAGTGGCAATGCCTAGGCAGTAAGGCTGAAGAGGTATAGGAGGACTGGAATGGGGAATGGGCAAAGTCTAATTCTAAAGCAGTTATAATCATCTAGGCAAGTGAAATCGAGGAGGGAAATCAGAGAACAGGAGGTAAAGAACATAAGTGACAGGTCTGCAACATCTAATGTGGAGTTCCAAGAAAGAAGAATGCATAGTTTGAAGACTGCTTGCGTTTTCTGATTTGCTGATCCCTTTCAGCTATATATATGATACAAAATAGCCAGTTTGCAGTGCTACATGTCAATCTTTGACCTGCATTGAATTACCACAAACATTCTCTTATCGTTGTATTCATTTTATCATACTCCAATAATACTGATATATTTTTGCATGTGTATTTGTGTGGTGTGCATGTTTGTCCATGCCTGTGGACACATGTGTGTGAGTGTATACACATTGCTGTGTGCATGAGGAGGCCAGAGGTAGATGCTAAGTGTCTTCTTAATTGTTCTTCATCTTATTTATTGATAATAGGTCTTTCTGAGTGATGCCAGAACTCACCAAGTTGCCTAGACTAGCTAGGCACTACACCCTGGGGATTCCCTCTCTTGGCCTCATTAACCAGCACTGAGATTACAGGTGTTTTCCAGCATACCTAGCATTAACATGGGTCCTGGGATGAGAACTCCGGTCCTTATAGGTGTGCAGCAAGAACTTTACCACTGAGCCATTTCCTCAGCCCCTAATATTATTTTAGTGTGTTAAATAATGAAATTTTTAAAATTTATATATATATATATATATATATATATATATATATATATATATAGAGAGAGAGAGAGAGAGAGAGAGAGAGAAGTGAAACACTGAGAGAGATAGAGAATGGGAGTGTCAGGTCCTCCAGGTGTTGCAAATAAACTCCAGATGCATGTGCCACTGTACATGTGACTTTATGTAGGTACTGGGTAATTGAACCTTGGTTGTTAGGTTTGCAGACAAGGGCCCTAACGGCTGAGCAATCTCTGCAACCACAAATAATGACATTTCAATTGGTGGGAAAGTGAAAACATAAATGGCTTTGACATAAATCTTGAGGAATTCCTGTTTTATCTACTTGGATATATAAACCCTATTTTTGTGATTTCCAATCAATAATTCTTTTCACTAGATTTGTTCAAGAAAACTTGTTTAACTCTCTTGGACTAGGGAGACTCCTCAGTGGTTAAGGGCACTGGCTTGCAAAGCCTGCTGGCCTAGTTCATTTCTCCCAAACCCAAAGAAACCCAGACCACCCTGGAATACCCATACTCTGTCTCTGTCTCTCTGTCTCTCTGTCTCTCTCTCTCTCTCTCTCTGTCTCACTCTCTCAAATAAATAAATTAAAATATTTTTTTAAAAATATGTATCTCAGGGCTGGGTAAATGGCTTAGTGGTTAAGGCACTTGCCTGCAAAGCCTAAGTACTCTGGTTCAACATCCCCAGGACCCACATAAGCCAGATGCACAAGGGGACCAATGCGTCTGGAGCTCATTTGCAGTGGCTGAAGGCCCTGGCACGCCCATTGACTCTTTCTCTCTGTCTGTCCTCAAACTCTCAGATAAATAAATAAATAAAATATTAAAAAATTATGTATCTCTCAGGGAGCTCATGATAATTTTGTAATTTTTTATACTTGTAATAAGTCCTGTTTTTCATGAATATATTTTGTTTATATATTTCATATGGGTGTGATTAAAATATATCACAAGACAGACAAAGTAGAATTATTTCCCTAAAGAAATAAGAGAAACTAATAATATATTCAGAGAACAAAATGGTTTTATCCAAGTGAAAAAAATATTTAGCCCCCAAAGGAATTTCTACCTTTTACCCACAATTCAGTTAGATAGATTTGCTGCTCTTGTTTGAGTTTCACCCATCAAATCATTTATTTTTTATTCAACTGAAAATAAAGCACTTTCAAGCTTATTACTGAGAAGCTTTTTTAATGGTAGAGTGAACAATAAAACAACAAAAATCTTAGTCCACACTAGAATTGCTGAAACAAGTACAAGTAAGTACTCCCCTTATACTAAGCTCACCATACATTTATAGGCTCTTGAAACTGGGAACAAGCTCTCCACTTCCTTTAGTCAAATCACTTTAGAGGTACTAGAAATAAATAATACATATATAAACCCAATGTTAATAACTTGGTAGTATTATTACAGGAAATAACATTCTCATATTTACTTATTTTAGAACATAGGAATGAGCTGAGATATTCATTCCAGATATTAATTATAAAATATTTAGAGATGTACTTGTATTAATTTAAAAACATAACTTGTTAAACACTATATAGTTTTTGTTTCCAAACATTTAAAAAACTCCAGTAAAGATTCTAACACAATTGTAATCAGCTACAATCAATATGCAGAGGCTGGTTTTCACTTCCACTTTGCATTGAGAAGCAGTTTTTGAAGTACTGAAGATGGTGCTGTACTTGAAAATGGCTGAGATTTACTTGTATTAGATCTCTTACATTCCTCCTCAATGCTTGAGATATGCTTTCATTTGATAAGGACACTTTGGAACCGAATTTAAACATGAAAGCTGTCTGCATTTAGACATGAAAATATACACACTATATATTATTTTGCTTTTACAGTAATTATTGTCATTTATGAAATTCTAAATTCAATGTTAAATATTGAATATTTTGGTTAAGTGACAGCTTGTGCTAGCTTTAGGATATTCCTGTTTGATAATTATTCATGAGAAGAACAGCTGAAAACAAACTAGTTATACACCTTGGCAAATTACTGTGAATGTAATTCTGTGAAATTTCCCCATGGCCATGTGACTTTATTATAAGTACTCTAACAGTGCAGATGTCCAGAATGTTGTTGCTGTTGTCACAAATGTTATTCCTATATTCAATGAATAACTCTTTACTATATCAGAGGAAATGTGACAAAGGAGATGAAACATGCAGTATGTCTGTCCCTTGGTTTAGAATGGGCATGGTGCTTGTGTACTGAATTTCTGTAAAGTACAAAACAATGGCATTTCTGTGTAATTTAGATATTATCACAATATTTCCTATCAAATGCTAGGAACAGAGAAAAATAGCCCCAATGCATTATTCTTCAAAAAAAATAAATAAACACCAAAAATCAAATGCTATTTCCCTCCTCTCCTTCTCCTTTTCAGTTCCTTCCCCATATGGTTCCTGAAATGTTCCTCAATTTAAATGGATTTTAAAGCTCATTCCTTATAGTTCCTAGAGCATTCATTGCTTTTGAGAGAAAAAGAAAAACATTTTAGCATGTGCTATTTTTGTTATTCTAATTAGCAAAAACAGCTGGTCCTGTGCAGCTCAGACTGTAGTCTTTTCAACACATTGTTCAGATTTTTCTCCTCCTACTTCTGTCATGCTACAGGCTACCGCCTCTCTTCTTCCCACACATAGCAACCCCCAACACCTGCACACACAACCTTAAATATCACCTACATCTGCCATGAAAGGGAGAGGGAAACAGCCTTCCCTTCCTGGTTGCAGTAACAGAGCACATGTACCAAATTATCCCGAAGGTGAACCAAAGTCATTCACAAGGTTCTGATCACCCCAACAATTTTCCATGTGCCCAGTGCTGTACCCTGCTTCATAAGTGCAGCTATCCTACAGCTTCTGTTTTCTTGTTTTTTCCTCAAAACCCCTCAGAAAAGGAATATTCTCCTGTATCCTCTTATAGAATGGGAGATTGCAAAATTGGATAATCAAACCTTACACACAATTTGGTATCTATCAAAGGCATATAACTGCCAATGATCATTGGAGCTGATCAAAGTCATACTCTGTTGCTATGACAATGAATCCCCATCTTGTTTATGTGGAGGGGTACACACCACAGGAGAATAATGTTGGGACAACTAAAATTTGTATTGTTGAGAAATTAACATGTGGATGTTTAGGAGTGAGTAGAGTGAGTACCACTGTGATTTTATTTTTGTTGAAGATAGGCAGTGAGAGGAAAACATGTTATATAGATGCTGTCATTGTGGAAGAATCCAGTGAAATACTGAAATGTTTCACATATGCAGTTCATTTTTCCTGAGTTTAAAAGATATCATCTGTTCATGAAAGTGATAAGTCATCAAGTTTTTTCTTTTGATTTTTTTGGTACCTCTTTTTTGTTTGCTTGCTTGTTTGTTTGTTTGTTTGTTTGTTTGTTTTGTTTTTTGAGGTACGGTCTCACTGTAGCTCAGGCTGACCTGGAATTCACTATGGAATCTCAGGGTGGCCTCAAACTCTAGGCAATCCTCCTACCTCTGCCTCCCCAGTGCTGGGATTAAAGGTGTGTGCCACCATGCCCAGCTTATTGTATATTTTTCACAATGAATTCCAAACTCATCTTCAAAGTACAGCAGGAGTATGTTATTTTAACTTTAAAAAAAAAAAATGTTTCCTGCATGATTTGCCTCCTCAATCATTGTCCACAGGACTCTGAGAAGTTGTAGGAATATGCAGGCACAGACTCAAAAGCCCAGCTTTATCTCCAACGTTGTGGAAAGGGACTGTACATCATGGGGCAGAGCCCTGTGCTCCCCTACGCCACCTGGACAGAGCCCGGGGAGAGTGACCTTCCAGGATATCCACGTTGGATATTTTAACTTTTTATCACATTCTATCAGGTGTTCCCATTGTCACTTTACCTCATCTTCCTCCAGGCACTGTTGTTCTGCCATTTTCTCTCTCATCCCTGTGCTCCACGCAGCCTCCATGTCAAAAGCCTGTACCATAATTCTCTATCAATATGGACTATCAGTTCTCACTCCTCTAGTAACCACCTCATGTTTTGTAAGGAAAATAAGACTGTCACATGTTCAAACAGTTTTTTTCCAATGCTCTTGCTCATGCTATTTTGGCCTTACACATCTTTATATTTCTCACATTATTATTCAGGATATGCATTCTACAAACACTTGAAATGGCTGCTTCTTCCTAGGCTGGGCTGACATGTAAGATGTGATCCCACTCTGGGAGTTTATGATCTAGCTGTGGAACGAAAGAAAAGTCTCCAATGCTCACAGTCTCCTATGCCAGTGAGCCTTCTCAGCACTGGCTACATTATACTTCATTGAACCTTTTAAAAAAATATATTTTGTTTGTTTGTTTATTTGAGAGAGAGAGAGAGAATGGGTGCGCCATGGCCTCCAGCCACTGCAAACTAACTCCAGATGCCTGTGCCCCCCTGTGCATCCGGCTTATATGGGTCCTGGAGAATTGAACCGGAATCCTTTGGCTTTGCAGGCAAATGCCTTAACAGCTAAGCCATCTCTCCAGCCCCTTCATTCATGCTAGAGGCGTGAGAAAGGCCCACAGAGTAGTTTGGCAACTTACTTAAGGACATACAAGGGCAGTCTACTCCTAAGGTTTGAGGTGCCTTAATCTGAGATGCCTCTTTCTTTCTTTCTTTCTTCCTTCCTTCCTTCCTTCCTTCCTTCCTTCCTTTCTTTCTTTCTTTCTTTCTTTTTTTCTTTCTTTCTTTTTTTTTTGCTTCTCCAAGTCACATTGGACAAGAAACAAATGCACATACATACACTCATAAATACAACAAAATGGCTATTCCATGAATGCTGACCACAATGCTTGTGTCAGAAATGAAAGCTAAGCCAATGGCCTTATGTAACCAGAATTACAAGAATCATTCTGATGAGGTAGCACTTGATAAGGGACCTGAATAGTTTCATACTTGTTTGGTGAAGATGGAAGCCAAACAATTTGCCAAATATTTAATGGTGGTCAGTATATTTATGATGTATGCTCAAAGTAAAAATGATTTAGAAAACAGTTTTTTTCTTGGCTTTTTCATGCATAATGTTCACTTCCATTTTTTACTAGGCATTTCCAATTTATTTATTTCAAACACTTAAATTGTTTACAAAAAATAGTTATTCTGAAATGGGATATGGTCAAGTATATAATCACTTTTTGACGAGCTAGAAGCCCATTAGGACCTGGAACTTGTAAGTCAAATTCAACCAATAGATAAGTATAGCTACCTCGTGGATACTAGTAAAATCAGACAGAACTTAGTAACCACTTCTTCACTGATTACTTCAATCCTTTCTCCTATGTTAGAAAGGATCTCATGAGAAGCCAAAGGATAATAAATTACTATACCATACATTTCATTGCATGGCTCTTATAATGCAGTGTCCTGTGCTTCCTCAGTCCCTCATCTCTACACTGGGGATGGTGTACTGTTTTCATCACTAAAGTCATTAGTTAAGTTGTAAGGACTACTTATCTGACTTTATTTTAAGCTGAGTTCATATTAATCCACTATACCATAGGTCTTGTATAATAAAGTTATCTAGCAACCCTAAAGAGTTCTTGTGTGAGTCTCAGTTTCTATGGAAGCTAAAGTCATACACTTGCTGTCCCCCTCCCTCTCCTTTTTGTAGAGCATGGAAGCCTGCCTTGCAGAACATGATTGTGTGGCCTCCCTTTCCTCAGGATGGAAGCCTATAAACAGGGGAGACCCCCACATTGACCCTTTCTCCCATGGGAAAGTTCTTTTAGACCATTTGGATTTTTTTTCTTGAAGTACATCCTTGTAGATTTCTTCATCTCCTCTTCTTTCTCTGGGAAGACTAGTAAAGCTGCTAAATTTAGAGGAAGTAGTAAAACTTCATTTGATTTGCTGGCCATATGTGTTTAAACTGCTTATTTGATTTATCAGGTTGAGAAGGAAATAGAATCTGGTCAGCACCTTTGAGTGGGTGTATACAAACAAGGCTTTGGTTGTTCTTATGATGGACAGATTACCTAACTAGTAAGAAAGAAAAGTTTCCCTTCCTCATTCTAAACCATCATCTGCATATTCTCAGGTGAAGAAACTGGGCTAATGTCTCCTATCTCTTCAGTTGACAAGTTGATTGATTAAGTTGGGGAACTTTGATTGCATGCCCATTGAAACCATCAAGAGGCTGTTGTTATGATAAGCCACTTAGAACTATCTGGCAACTGGTAAATTCCAGCTCTGTCTCCTTACCCACTACTTCAGAGCTGTGTAGGATTATGAAATTTCAAAATGGATGATCTGTCTGAACAACAAGGTGAAGGAGGTTCTAGCTCAGCCCTCTGTGTATTATTTGGGCCTATGGATTGTGCAGGGGTTAAGGATAAAGTTATGAACTTAGTAAATATCTTTGATTATATTGTTTCTTTCCACAGTGGGTCATGTAATTAACAAGGGCATCAGGCCTTTCTCTCTTCATACCAGAAGAGTTGCTACAAATTTCAGCTTAATCTACTTTTATTCACTTAGGGTACTTTCAAAGAGTATTGGGACTTCAGTAATTGCTGAATTGCTATGGAATTGTTAAGTAGATTTTGTGTGGAGACGAAGTTTTCTGAAATACATTTGCATCATCAGAATCTGAGCTTATGTTCCTGGGAAATTCTGTCATCTCCTAAGTTTCTAAGTGGCTTTTTCACCCAGTGCTATTTTTATCTGGCATAGAGGAACAAATTCATAAAAGAAATCTGAATTTGTTCAAGCCCGATATTATGTGTGTAATGACTGGATTCGACAATGAACTGACTTTTGAATTTTAGTGAGTGGTAAATGAATGAATTGGAAACTGCTGCTTTTAGAAATGGTCTCCTTCTGTTCTCTGCTCTAAATTTCATGTAGGAAGGAAAGTTATTTTTCAGGTATAGTCTATTTGCCTGGAGGTTTGTTTTAATTTACTTAAAATGGTGATTTCTTTCCCTCTTTCTATTAAAGCTTTCTATTCAAGTACAGAGCACCAAAATACTACACCAAGTATTTAGATCCATTTTGACTTAGATTTTCTGTGTATATTCAACTTTTAGTCAGCCAGCAAGGAGTCCCCTTCTCAGTCATAGGGAGAGACTATCCAAATGTAACTGAAAATGTCAGCAAAGGTTTTGTGAATTTTATAAAGCCTTGAGAAAAAGAGAGACCACTGATAATTTCTGACCAGTCCCCCCTTTCCCTCTCCTTTTTCTTGTTTCTTTGAATGCAAGAAAGTATATCATATATAAGACATACAGCACAAAGAGAAAATTCTGGTTTAATTACTTTGGTAAAAGGTAGACAGGTATGGTAGATTGAATCAGTTGTCACTCAGAAATTCTTTGTTTTCAGTGCTTGCTCTCCAGCTGGGGGCAATTTGGGAGAGAGTCTTACTAGAGGAGCTATCTCATTGGGGCCAACCTTAAGGCATATTACCCATCCCCACTGCCCTGTTTGTCAGTGCCAGCTCAGCTTAGCTCACTCTCTTGCTGCTTCTTTCCACCTGCTGTGGAAAGAAGTAATGTCCAGCCTCTGCTCTACCATCGTTTTTCCCTGGCATCATGAAGCTTCCCTCAAGACTGCCAACCAAAATAAATCCATTTTTCCCATCAGCTGCTTTTGGAAAAAAAATTTTGAGAGAGAGAGAGAGAGACAGAGAGAGATAGAGAATGGGCTTACCAGCAGCCTCTCAGCTGCTGTGAACGAAGTCCAGACATGTGTGCCCCTTTGTGGGCAAGTGATGCATAACACACTTGCATCACTTGCATCTGGCTAAAAGTGGGACCTGGAGATTGAACAGGCATTCTTAGGCTTGGCGGGCAGGTGCCTTAACTGCTAATCCATCTCTCCAGCCCTGGACATGTGTTTTGTCCCAGCAACACAAAGGTAACTAAAACAATGAGCAAGAAATACACACACACACACACACACACACACACACACACACACACACACACACAACATTACAAACCACCTGGTGGTGAGATCTTCTCCATTGCTTCTCTGTGGCAAATAGAAGCTAAGGGTTTTGCCAGTGTTTGTATAAAGTAACAGTGCTTCCATCTACATTCCCTCTTATAAATTTGCAATATGGAAGTAAAATTCCATGTACCATGAGAGGAGGAAAAGCTCACATTGAGCATTTTGTTTGAATCTTCATCTGAAAAAGAATGTTCACATTCTTGTTTTCAGAATGTTATCATTATTAATCTCTTAGTGTCATTAGCAGAAAGCGCTTGCAGCAGAAGAAAGTAGTTTTTCATTTTAGATGTCTGCTCGTAGTAGCTGTATCACCTTCACTTGTTTGACCTAGTAATGGCACTAACATTTTATGTATATTCTAATCTATATAAGTTGGAAAAAGATCAGGAATTATTGTTCTTTACATGCATGTGTACAGTTTTTATGATCACATGTACCACTAAAATTCCCAGATATCTTGGAAAAGTAAAGATTCTCTATGTGCTAAAATAAAATGAAGATTCATGATATAAAAAAATCAGACAAGAAAAAAATGATGGAACATCTTCACAAGTTCCGTATTTTATTAAAAATAATAATAAACAAAAGAATAATGTAATTGGAGGTGGGCAATTATGAAATTAACACAGGTCCAGGATTATGTTGCATGTTTACTGGATGGATTACTATTGTCACTTGTCTCTTTCTGGCCTGCTGGTAAGGTAAATACTATATAAAATGGAACCTCATTCATTTATGCCCGTAACACAGCTAACTTCTCAGTATCCAAGGACACACTTGCCATATATTTGATGTATTAAGCAACTAGATTAAGGATTTCTATGTCTTCATGAAGACTGAGAAGATTCTGAAAGTATATGGGACATGCTGTAGTCATTTCTGGAAATGGAGGTTTACTACTATTACTATCCCACCAACACTGAGATGTTGTAAACCACATACAACAAAGTAGATAAACAAGGCAAACAACAAACCAGCCATTTCCTATGAAGTACCCTGTTGTGTTATGATGAAAATCTATTTCTCTTGGGGAGAAAGGAAATAATTCTAAGTAAAACATGGTCTATAATATTTGACTAAATATCTTGAATTCTAAAGTAATCCTCTCCAATTAAATAAAATACTAAGTCCACATTGCAAAAATCAAATTTAAGTGATAGCGGATAGATTGTCTCACTGAATTACTTGGGACCCTTCTATTACTCCAATAGGTTGAATATTCTATTTTCCAACTTCTGGTTCCCTAGAATTAAGGCTAATGGCGTTAGTGGTGTTTGGAAAAGAAAAGAATGTAGTGACCGTATTCTAGTCCAGCTGTTCTTGGGCTTCTCATCACGTGACAACTCTTGAATGTACTTAGTGGAATCAAAACATTCTTTGTGTCATTCTTTCTTTCATTCATTCATTATATCCCTACCATGTAAAAGGCATGCTAATTTTTATTTGTTATGTCAAATATATTAATAACTAACAGAATATACAAGGCTCTAGGTTCAAACCCCAGCACTGGAAAAAAAAAAAAAAAAAAAAAACATTTTATGGCTGCCTGTTAAAACATTTTGGCATCACAGTTTGCTTTGTTAAACTGAAAAAACAACACTATTTTTGTTTCCTTTAAGGATTCAAAACTTCCAATACTTCTTTTAAGAATTATTCGTACTAGAAGAAAACAGAGTTTTAAATAACGGTAATATAATGTAGAATTGGTAAATCTTATGTTGAAAGCTGATAGTTTGGGAATCAACTTCTTTGTCAGATAGCAAAGAGATTTTCATGGTAATGGTAGTATTTGAATTGGGACTTGAAAAGCTAGTAGGGTTTTCACATGTGGAGGTGAGGAGAAAGAACAAAAAACCCAGAGGTTTATGTAACTCATCAGAATGCCACTAAAGAGGGAAAGAGCATGGGGATGTTGGGGACTAATCCATGACATGTATAGAGGAATCTATGAAGAAACTAATCGATTTGAAGGGGAGAAATGTTGGTTGAGTCCTTGTCATAAAAGATTGTTTTTGACAAAAAATGTGAGTAGTTGCAAGTGTTTGAGTAGGAGTGTGTGACATGGACAAGGGAGTGACAGGAAAAGGAATCTATCTGGGCTGCCCAGGATGGACTGAAAGGGTTTAGAGACACATATACTAGAAGGTTTGAAATCATCTGGAAGATAGTGAGAAGGGCAAAGATGAGATTGGTGACAGTGCTATAGAAAGGGAGAGTGAAATGTGTTGACACTTGTATAAAAAGGTAAGTGCAAGTCACGAGCAAAGAGATGAGCCATTTGTCATCACGTCTATGCTTCCCACTAACTGATGAGTTGCTCAATTAAAGTATATTTGACTCTTCTCTGGAATTATCTATCTATCTATCTATCTATCTATCTATCTATCTATCTATCTATCTATCTATCTATCATCATCTATCTATCTATCTATCTATCTATCTATCTCTCTATCTATCTATCTATGTATCTATCTATCTATCTGTCTTAAACGTTTTGAAGTCATTCTCTCCAAGGGCCTTGTGAGCACCTGCATCTAATTTAGAAATGTGTTGTCATGGCTCCTGTGGAGACTGCTCTGCATTTGGAAGTACATTTTCTATCCTGTTTATTTCTATTAAATGCTGGACTAT
The DNA here is from genome assembly GCA_036365145.1 of Orientallactaga sibirica. Taxonomy (NCBI): domain Eukaryota; kingdom Metazoa; phylum Chordata; class Mammalia; order Rodentia; family Dipodidae; genus Orientallactaga; species Orientallactaga sibirica. Next base: position 6,028,335 of record JAEOAD010000060.1, read on the forward strand.
TAGGCTCCTTATAAGACATAACTCCTAAAAATGAAGTCAGAAAATAATATGAGTGGCCTTGGAAATGCTAACTTGCTGGTCAGTGTTGTGAAGAGCAAGACAGAAAGGGTTGACAGTGTGTCTGATAAGCAATCACTAAAAAGTGCTTTATCCAATTTTTGTCTCTGAAATAGTTCAGGTTGTTTTTTTCTTTTAAAAGGAATTATGTGTGTAGCTCATTCTGTTAACATTTCCCTGTCCCTTTGCCCCTCAAGGTAGGTTTGTGCACATGGAGAGGTTAATATTAATATTGCCTTTTTACAGCTAAATTATCTGGCTCTAGAACCATTCACAGATTCTATTAAAGACCCCTATGGAGGATTGCTTCTTCAAATAGGCATTTTAATTCACCTGGGTACAATAAGGTGTTACCTTCCTTTCATTAATAAAATGGGAACTCATAAAGAAAACCAGATTATCTTGAATTTATGATCGAGTAATTTTGTTTCTCTTAGCCTGGATAATAATTGTGAAACATCATTTTCCCATTCTTTCCTTTTCTCTTCATACACTTTGACATTCTTAATTTCTCATGTTTATTTATCTTTTTTATTTTAATTTGACAGCTAAAGCTATCTAGGACCCCAGGAGGCAAATGCTCTGATTCAAGAATTGGTCCTTTCCATCTTCAGTTTAATGAAATAATAAGCCTGTAATTGATTTATATTTATATTTACATTTGCCTTACAAATTCTGGGGTTTTTGTCACCCTTATTTTAATTCTGTAAGAAGTCACTAAATTACTTCTGATGAACTCTATTTTCTTCTTTTCCTACCCACTGAAGTATTTTATTGTAGTAAAGGAGCTTTGCTCTCTCTTGTTTCTTCTACCAGTGTTCTAACCTAAAATTTTCATTTTCATTTGAAATTTTATTGAATTATTTCTTTGTGCCTCCAATTTTTTGCCTGTTTGTTTATAGCACTTTCCTTAAGATAATAGGTCTTTGTAACTTTCTCCCCTATGACATAATAAGTACTCTAGAAAGAACAAAATGTCTGGTGTTATTAAAAAGTTAGGACACCATTTGGACATGAAAAGTAAACAAGTTGTGTTTGTGAGCATTTCAACTGACTTTGACAAAACCCTTTCATCTAAACCATTATCTTATTGGATCCTTCTTTAAAGAATGTGTTGCATTGTCCACATTTATTAAGGAGCATCTATTTTCTGGTAATAAATTAAAGAAGACTGGATATCGCTCATTTGAATATTTGAGGACAGAATATGTAAGATGAAGGCAGATACCAGCAGAAAGGACAGGCTGATGCTTTAGAAAAATATAAAACATTTAACAATTTATAATTCTATTAATATAGGTACATGTAATCTCCAAAGCACCTGCCAGGTGCTGCTTTTCCCTAGGTTATCTGACAAATCCCACAAGGTAAGTATCAATTACATCAATCTCCCATTACATATATAAAGTTAAGCTTCCCCTAAATATATTATACATATGTATATAAATTCATCTTGAAATGTAGATTGTCCAAGCCGTAACAGCTAGAAAGTGTCACCACCACTAGAGTTGTTTGTCTTGTCTTCCTCCCAAAGTCCTGGTATTATTCTCTTTATCATATTGCCTTGGTATGCTGCAAAGTATGTGTGTGAACTCTGTTCTTCCAATAAATAATTAAATTTGGTTCTGTGGCTTCTACTTAAAGAAGCCATAAAGCCATGCGTCTTGAAGAAATTCCAAGTTGGAGTTGGGGACAGTGGAGGCAACACAAAGAGACAGGATGATGTGTAGGAAGGCTGGAGAGGACCCAACCTGGTTGGAAATTGGAAATTGCAAGTTGACCTGTATCCTTAGGGTTTGGCATGCATAAGAATGGAGATGGAGTAGCAGACAAGGTTCAGAACATCCTTGGCTCCATGTTGTGTTAGGCTTGCTGGTGTGAGAACTACACTCTCCTGTGGAGACTTGAGAGAACCACTGGAGAAATTGCTATTACCAGCTGGGTAAGACTATACTCTGAGGGCTGAGTAGCACACTCCAGGTTACTTCAATGTAGAGACCTTTGTACAATGATGTCATCATCTTGTCAGGGTTCCTGAAGTGTTGCCAGAAGTAGCTGTCTCAGCTGTCTCCTTAGGGTATTATTACATAGTCTTTTGATGCTGACACTCTGCTTGGATCTCATATAACCTTCTTATTCCTTGTTCTCTTAACCTTGGCTATCTTGGTCTCTTTATTGGTCTTTTAAACTTTTAAGAAATTCTGAGATGAGAAACTGCCCTTTCTGTTCCCTTTTCCTGAGCATGTTTCCCCACATTGTCTGCTTGACTTTGTTACTATATTTGTTTATTTCTTTCTTGGTCCTTCATGCCATCTTGATCACCTTGGGAGTGTAAGCTTATAAGTTTAAGTTCTTTTTTGTTCTGTGTTATATTTTAACACTTAGCACTATGCTTAGTATATAAGAGGTGCACAATATATATGTATTTAATGTTTAGCAATTGAATTACTGTCATGGATTTCTCTGGTTCCTCTCTGAATCATTTCATATTCATAAAGACAGAAGGGAAGTTTCCATATCAGTATTTTATATTTTCTCATCACAGAGCATGAAAAATATTTTGTGTGTACCTAGATACCAAGAGTCACTCCCTAGAACCCTTGCTCTAGCATTTCTTATTTGGAAGCTTCAAAAGCCACTACATCTCTTAAAATGCTCCATTAAAAATAAAAGACTCACTAGTAAGATGCATGTTTCTATTTTAAACCTGACAACTTGTTAAGTTATATATTCTTAAAATGAAGTCATTGGCATCAAGACTTGCCTACAAGGCATTGAAATGAAGATAGAGTTATACACAGATTAACAAAATCTTATTCAAAGGTTAACAGTCCTTTCCTGTGAGAGTATTTGCAGTGTTCTCTTCTAACAAAAATTTAGAGTATATAATTAAAATAATTTATTCTCTTGCTCTAAACTCCAGGCACAAGTGGAAACTTATTTCCCTTGTGCCTGGAGTTTCCAATGCTCCAACAATTTCAAAGGTGATTCAATTTAAAATTGTGGAAGGATCTTTTGTTTAATTTTTATTTTATTTCTGAGAGGGAGGGAGACAGAGAGAAAGAGAGAGAGAATAGGCATGCCAGGACCTTCAGCCACTGCAAATGAACTTCTGAAGCATGCACCACCTTGTGCATCTAGTTTACATGGATCCTGAGGAATTGAACTTGGTTCATTTGGCTTTGCAGGTTAGTACCTTAACCACTAAGCCATACCTAAAGCCCTTGTTTAATCCTTAATGTTAAGGTGTGGTGTGCCTATGAAATAATTATGAAAAGGCTGAAGTATAATTTTAGAAACATTTATGTTTTTAATTCTAAGGAGCATCAGATTATGAAAAATATACTATCTTCTTCAAGGCTGGTATTGCTGGTTAATTCTCATCATTTTGATATTCATTTTGTGATGACATTTGCTCTGGTTGCTACTTATTCTAAATGTCTCAATGTGTGCATTCAGTGTAATTTTCTTCCTTTTTGTCTCAGTGAAACTTTTCTTACATCTACCACATAAGCACTCAGAAGCAAAAAACATGATTTAAAAATTAAGTTGCTCACATTTTTCTTGAAACACAAATATTTTCAAGTTAGTGTTTTGAGTCTCAGGTGAAGAGTGTAAGAGAGACTGTGGAAAACATTGCTTTTTGGGAAAGCTCCTAGTTTGGATCCACAGATTTAAAATCAGATTTTTTTTTCCAGGGATTTTGCAGCATATGGAAATTGACATACCCTTGAAATTTGGAGATACCAAAATAGAAAGTGAGGCCAGATTTATTTTTACTGTTAGTAATCTGGCTCTGTTACCTTGAGTAAACTAGTCTTTAGTGAAAGACTTTTCTTTTACTGAGTTAAACACCCTCATTATAGAAAGTATGGAAAATTCATAAATGAATAAATAAGAAACTAAAATGTAATAAGCAATCTATATCTAGACATAATTACTGTTGATATTTTAATATATTTCCTTCCAGTGATTTTTTTATACTTCTCAGATCTATGTTTTTAAAATTCAGATCCAGATTATGTTCTTATATTTTGCTTTTTCTTTTATCAGCACAAGTGTTTGTTGAATGAATAAGCTGAATAAAAGTCATTAAATATTTAATAGTACATTAGAAGGCTGTATATTATTCTTTACATGGGCATGATATCATTAATTATCTACTATATTATTATTAGATAAGGACAAGTTTTTTTCTAATAATAATACCTACAAGAACATTTCCTATCTGTGCTTGTTTCCTTGTTTCAGTGATGTTTTCTGTTTCTCCTATCAATTTGGATCCTTTTCTATTTCAAAGATATTTGCCTGTATCAAGACAAATTCTTCTTCTGAATGTTAGAAACAGTTTCTCTTAGAAATACTAATTAGATTATTTTTCACAATTTTCTTAGCTATTCTTTATTCAATAAATATTTATGGTATTCCTCCTCTAGGCTAGGGATCATGAACAAGATAGATAGAATCTCTCTCCTCAGAAGACACACAACATAAGTCTAGAGGGAAAGTTTTATATTTCTTCTTAAACTTGAATCTATAATCACTTTGTCAAGTTCAGAAAAAATGAAGATATTTTAATTACAATAACTCAGAACACATACATTTTTACAAAAATTAGTCTTTTATATCTGAGACACAAAGGTCTATTTATATACTCTCTCTCTCTCTCTGTGTGTGTGTGTGTGTGTGTGTGTGTGTGTGAGAGAGAGAGAGAGAGAGAGAGAGAGAGTGTGAGTGTGTGTGTAGGCACATGCATGCCAAGGTGAATTCATGAAGGTCAGAGGACAACATCAGGATATTGGTCCTCACCTTCCACTGTATGTGTCACAGAATCTCTTATATTTGCTGCTATAAATGCCAGACTATCCAGCCTGTGAGCTTTGAGATTCCCCTGACTCTGCTGCCCATTATCTTATGTGTGCTGTGATTATAGACTACTTATTTCCAGCTTTATGTGAGTTCTGGAGATCCAAACTCCCATAGTCAAGTTTCTGTACAAAGAACTTTTAACTACAAAGCCATCTACCCAGCCCTCTGTGTTTATTCTCTTTCTACCTTCAGTGACTATCTATAGAAGTCTTCACTTATCCTGCATATTTTCTTAATTGCAGTTCTCTCTAGGAACTTCAGGACCCAGCCTCCTTATTTTATTGTACACACAGGAGAAGACTATTCATTCTTTTGTATTCTAAGCTTATTTTTGGTCATTTTCTGGAACTCTTGTTTTTTGTCCCATTTAGAGACAGATACTGGAGTTGAGCTTTGTAACTACCAGTTGTGGAAACCTGGGTAAGTTATGCAAGGGTTAGTGTCAGCTAGTTGGCTGATTGTGAGGAGAATCACCCAACTGTCTTATGTAGTTGGTAAAATTTAACAAACTTCATATTAAACAGCTTATTAGTATTTTTCCTACATGTGACAGTAAGATAGTAAGAATCCAAAAAAGGCCATTTCATAAAACACTTTAAATCAGTTACTGCTTTATATCAATTTAGTTTATGTCTCCCACCATAATTTTTTCCTTTGTAAACTTGAATAACATATTATTCAGAGAATAAATCTCACAGTGGTGTTATTAACTGCACAGAAGATTTTACCTTTCATATGATTCTCTTGTTCCACTGCCTTTCAGGACTTGAATTCTTCCATGTCTAATATTATACTCAAACCTCTGCTACATTCTGATTGTGATGCTGTGATATCAAAGGACATCTCCTTCTTATCCTCTCCCTCTTCTCCTTCTTCCTTTTCCTTCATCTATTTGGTTGTGTTCAATGTACATTTATTAGCAGCAACATATACTCAAATTTATTTGTCCTAATTTTCAAATTTTGTTTGCTTTTCAAAGTAATATTGATGTTCATATTTTATGTCATAATTGATATATTTGTATGTGTGTATTTGATAGCATTTCTTGTTGTGTAACAAGGTTTTATTTTTATAAAAATAGTTTTATTTATTTAAGTGAGAGAATGAGATTGGGTGTGCTAGGGTTTCCTGCAAACGAACTCTAGACACATGTGCCACTTTGTGCATCTGGCTTTACATGGACACGGGGGAATTGAACACAGGCCAATAGGCTTTGCAAGTCAGCACCTTAACCTCTGAGCCATCTCTCTAGCCCCTCGCTTAACCATTTTATAAACCAGTTTGTTTCCTGATAATCTTTGTATTCATCTCTTGCTTTTTTTGTTTTGTTTTATTCTTTTTTATATTTTGTATTAGTTATGTATATACTATGTATACAGCCATTTTGGTACCATCATTAGTCTTCTCCCTGTCCTCTCCCCATGGGTAATGTGGGTCTTGCTTTATGGGAGTAGGCATCAATTATGTGGGAGAGGCAATGACTCTGTATATAATGACTCAACTCATGGTTCTAACAATCTTTCTGCCCCCTCTTCTGTAAATTTCCCTGAGCCAGGTTGGGTTCATTTTAGGTCTATTTCAGTGAGGAGGTTTTGTAAGTCTCTGTGTCTCTGGATATCTGACTTGGTAGGGGTTGAGTGTTCTTTGTGTCTATCTTCTTCACCCTTGTGCTGGTATCAGGTTCACCAATAAAGCAGCACTCTTGCTTATTTCCTTTATAATTCTATGGCTTCAGCTGGTGCCCTGGTGAGGTGTGATGGGCTGATTCTCTCCTTGGGTTCTGCATCCATCTGAAAGAAAGAAGCAGATTCTCTAATGGAGAATGAGGTCAGTGCAAGATACATGGATAACCATTATTATTTTAAAGAGAATTTAATAGGTGTCTGCCCTCTTCTATCCCACTATTGGTGGGAGCTTGATATTGGAGAGCAGCTTCATTTTTGGATATGGTTCTGAATGGTTTCCTGTTTCCATACCTGTTTCCAGGTATGGGTTCCGTTCCACTGAACAGATCTGTTAGCCAAGTCTAGAGCAGCTGGTAACCCACCATGGCTGTGTGCCACTACTACACTTGTGTGAGCATCATGTCAGGTTGTTTGCTGCTGAGTAGCTTAGACAGAGAGTTGCTTAGACAGATGTTGGTCATTTTCCCCCAGTCACTTAGGTAGCACCTTCTGGAACTAGACAAGCTAACTGTCTGGGACTGACTCTCTTCCATATTCCAGCCATATGGTTCTTCAGCAGTAGGGTCTTACCAATAACCTTTGGTGGGTCATCAAGTACTCTGACAGAAATCTGTCTTTTTTGGGAAACTTTGTAGGTCTCACTGATCAACATCTTATTGTGGATGTTAACCACATGCTGGTACTGGGAGTTATAGGTTAGTGCCAAGGGAAAAGAAGGAAGAAAAAATATAGGTAATATGAAAGAGAAAGAGAAAAGAGAGAGAAGAGGGAGTGATAGAGAGAGAGAAAACAGGAGAAGGCTGAGGTTAGTCTTCATCATACCCTTTCCAGGCCCCTGTGATTCAGGTGTTCTCTTTAAGCACCTGATGTAAGTTCAACCTTTTAGTATGTCTTTCAGGATATAGGATTTTATGGTACCACTTCCATTTGGGTACAGTTTTTTGCCCCCCCCCACTCTAGCCCTGCCCTCCCACCCCCTCCCATCCCTATTGTCCAGTCCTCGAGATGTTTATTAGGTGTGTCAGCATCTCAGGAAAATACAAATTAGGAGCCACAGATGAGTGAGACCATGCAATGCTTATCTTTCTGTGATTGGGTGAGTTCACTGAGAATAATCTTTTCCAAGTTTGACCATTTTTTCTTCAAATTGCTTTGTGACATTTTTCCTTACTGCTGTGTAGAATTCCGTTGTGTAGATATGCCACATCTTAGTTATCCATTCATCTAATAATGGACATCTGGGTTGATTCAAGCTCTTAGCTATTATGAATTGAGCAGCTATAAACATGGTTGAGCAATTTTCTCTGAACCGAGGCTTGGAGCTTTTAGGGTAAATGCCCAGTAACTGGGTCTGTTGGAACCTCTATAGACATCCTTTTTAGGAGTCTCCATATTGCTTTCCATAGTGGTTGTACCAGCTTACATTCCCACCTACAGAAAGTGAGGGTTCCTATTTCTCCACACCCTCACCAGCATTTGTTGTCATTAGATGTTTTAATGTTTGCTATCCTTACTGGGGTAAGGTGGAATCTCATAGATATTTTAATTTGCATTTCCCTGATAATTGGGGATGGTGAATATTTTCTTAAGTGTGTGTTTGCCATTTGTATTTCTTCCTCTGAGAACTCCCTGTGCAGTTCTCTGCCCCATTTTGTGAATGGGTTGTTTGATTTTTGATTGTATAGGTTTTTAGTTCTTTGTAGGTTTTAGAAATTAGGCCTCTGTCCAATGTGTATCCGGCAAAAATTTTCTCCCGTTCTGTGGGCAATCTATTGGCTCTGCCTATTGTATGTTTGTCAGTGAAAAAGCTTTTCAGCTTTATGAGATCCCAATGGTTGAGTGATTGTTTAATCTCCTGAGCTACTAGGGTTTTGTTCAGGAAGTCTTTTCCCACTCCTATATCAAAAGTAGAAGGAAGGTTCCTCTTACTTTTTCTTTCAGTAGTAGCAGGTTTTTGTTTTTTTCAAGGTAAGGTTTCACTCAAGTCCAGACTGACCTGGAATTCACTATGTAGTCTCATGGTGGCCTCAAACTCATGGTGATCCTCCTACCTCCACCTCCCAAGTGCTGGGATTAAAGGCATGTGGCACCATGCCCGGCTATTGCTTTTTATTTAACTGTAATTTATTTATTTATTTATTTATTTTTTTGCATGTGTGTGGATCTAGATGCCAAAGGACAACCTCAGGCATTGCCACCTTATATTTTATGTGAGTACTGGGGATTGGATTCTGTGCTTCATGCTTGCAAGGTAGGCACTGTGCACACTGAGCTGTCTTCCCAGCCCCATACCTTGCTTTTGAAACAAAGTTGTCTGAAATAATTTTTGTGAACACTGTGAAGGGGATTTCATGGCCTTGTTTCCTTTAGTTCAAGGAAAAAGGTTTTGTCTGTGCTTGTCCTTTGCTTCTGGTATATCACTATATTCTGAGTTTATGATAGAGCATCTTTTAACAATCACTTCCTAGTTAGTTGCCTTTCTAAGAAAGAGGTATGCTCTGTCAGGACAGGTTTCCAGAATATCCTATGCTGGGCTGTTCGAATCTTCTTGGAACAACTCACTGTTTTGTTTTTAGTCTTCTAAAATCATATGCTGAAAACCAAATGTCCTGCATCACCCAATCATCTAAGTTACATTCATTTGAACAGGAGAGAGATTTTCTATTCCACATTGGCCATCTCGTGTGGAATAATCCCAAGCATCACTTGGACTTTTGTATTCCAAAGGTAACATGTAAACCCTGTAGAGTCTGGGTAGCATCTCTCCCTGGACATGTCTTGGTTCTGACACTTCTATCTTGGTGTCTGTGTGTCACCACCAGATCCACTTAGTCTTACAATGCCTTGTTAAAATTATAGCCTGTGAAAGAGCATACTACTAGAGGGCCTGACAAGGTGAGAATCGGGTTGCCCAGTAATGATATATTAGCCCTAGTTATGCCATAAAGCAGCTTCTACTCAGGTTTTGGCTCTGTGCTTGGTTAGGTCTTCATGCTGCTGGGATAGGGGTGCAGAGTCTGGTGGGTACTTTTTCTTCTAGATTACTTCTCTGTCTTATCTTCTTGCTCTATTTATTATTTGAGTATATGAAATTTCTCCAGGAGTATGTCAAATTACCTATTAATATATCTAGTTTTTATTGTCACTGCATACCTATCCTTCTCCATATGAAGGGAAGAATGAGTCAGATACCATCAGAAGCCCTTGTAAGAACTCAACTATGGTGAAAGACAACCCACAGGCTGATGATAGGGAGCATACATTCAGCAGAAAGTTACTTAGTAAAGGTCCAAACTCCCAGGCTTCTCTCTAAGATCTAGAAGTAGTGGTCTCACTACCATTCATGTTAAGACATTGGAAATCATTTTTATGTCCACAGTAAAGTATCTATTAGCCTTATCATGCATAATGAGTAAAAGGTATGTATGAAGGAAATTACTAGGGAGTGTTAAGAAGCCATAGATATGGGAGTTTAGATCAGTTGATGCTATTTAGAAGATCTTTGCAATTCCATTTATTAACCTGCTTATTACCTAAATCAAATAATCCATTCATTGAGGTCTCAGCTGTGTATTGAAAATAACATTTCAGGAAAACTATTTTTCCACTCTCAAGTTTTGAACATCCCAAGGGAACAAACTTTAAAGACATCTCTCATTAATGCATAAAGCTTTTGAATTCCCACTCTTCTCCACATTCAGAACAGTGCAGCTGCTTCTGCAACTGCAGGAAATGTTCATACTTTGAGTGAGACTTGTCACTGTCATTTTACAGCCGACTGAATCCAATGGTGATTGTTAGTTCTGTAATAATTAAATATTGCCTGCTGTCATGCATCTTTAGTCCAGCACTTATTTTCAAAGCACAGTTGGGGCCACTGTATTTTAATCCTTGGGTTCTCTGCTTAGTAGAAATCTATAGGCATCTCAATGTCTCCCAGTTATGATACAAGACTTGCATATATCAGAAATCCTGGAGACAAATCAAGAATGTTGGTCAATCATCGCTTGATCAGAGCAGCTGAGCTGTGTTCATGGCATGAGACTCTTGAGAGATCAAGCCTTCTATTCACTCATGAGGATGGTGGGTAGGTTGTGGCTCATGGGGCCTCTGGGCTTAGAAGGCTCATGATGCACAAGATCTTTCAGGATATGTTCACAGGATCCCTCTTCTCCCCAACTCTATAAATAAGGTAAACAATGGATTGCTGAATGGTGCTCTTTGGTACTGTGATTGCCTTCAAGTTACCCTGGCATCTCTTCAGTGGTACAGCTTTCCTGAGATGCCCATTCTGGGTGGGACTTTTCAGTAGTGTAGATGCCCATAAGTGGCCCCAGGAAGTTCCTGGTGGTGTACTTTGCCTTTAAGTCACTCATGCTTCTGTAGTAACCCCAGTAAACTCAGTGTTTCATCAAGCTGGACTTGGACAGAATACTTTATTTGGATTATGGGTGTCCTCTGAGTCTGGGCTAAATAGATGTTTCTTTATATATCCTCAAGAAAAGTAACAACCTAGAAGCAGAAGTGATATATGTACATAAAGAAATAAGGATTGGTAACCAGAACCAAAGAATCAAGGGTTATATAGAACAAATGAATTGAAAGGCAGTACGTGCTAGAAGAATAGCTCAGGATGAGCTTAGTCCTGATCAGGATGGATTATCAGGAGACTCATAAAGAAGCCTTGTCCAGATAAGAATGTTGATAGCAGACCACTGAAGTTTAGCAAAGTAACACACATGCATCGATTTGAAAGTTCCATATTTGACAGAAACTCTGCTTTGTCAACAATAATCTTATGATTAAAACAAGGTATATATTAACTTATAATGCTGGCTGGTCACTTTATAGTTACAAATGCCCTTCCATTTATTCTGAATTGGCTTCTTCACAATTTAATGGGTAAAATTTTCCATTTTAGATTCTTATATATGATTATGCATTGTAGTTAAAGCCTCTTTTTGGGAAATATTTTACAATGTGACTTTATTTTCTTGCTAACAAAATTTATTACTGTAATTCTTTTACCATCCTCATTTAATCTTCAGACTTCTCTTTTAAAAAACATCAGTTCACCATTATGCTTAGCTACTCACACTGAGACAGGAGGGGGGGCAGTTTCAGAGTGTATACATTCTTATTGGCTTTGTCTTGAATATTTTATTCTGAGGACAGTGAAGGTAGTTTTTACAGAAATAAATCATTTAGCTATATTAAGATTTGAAAGAGTTACAAGTGGTTTATTTTCAGCCATTATTGTGAAAGTAGGAAAAGGGAGAGAAACACCCTTCACTATCATGTAAACATGTCAATTCTTCAAAATAGTGTGGGAGAAAGCTGCTGTCTTTCCCTTTTGTGAAACAATAAGACTGGGTGACAAAGTTATATAGTATATTTTCTTTTGATCTCTATTCATTTAGGCACTGTTAATATGCATATATATTTCTGAAATAGAATACATCAATGGGGAGTATCTGAGGAAGGAAATATCTCTTGCATATGCATGTCTACCTACATACTCCATTTATGTACATTTTATATAGAGAGTACTCTGAATTCATTTATTGGTTTCAAATTTAGAACTATTTTTAAAATTTTTAGAAATCTAGAAATTGAGCAAGTGGTATTTTTCCTTTGGGTATAAATTCATTCACATATGTATGGGAATTTGTTTTCAATACTGATAGTATGATGGTTTATACCCAGTGAGAGTGCTGAACTTTCTGTATGTCAGTTGTTTCCCTCAGGACTCAAGCTGTCCCAGAAAATTCCAATGTACAGTAAGACAATAACAACCTAGCAAATCTTTGCCCATCACCACTGACTGTGGTTACTGGCTTTGTAGGACAGTCCAAATTAACTTAAATTTTCAGTTCTTTACATTTTTTGTTATGAAATGGCTGATATATCTGCTTATATTATAGTTGGTCTTAAAGATAGTAGCAATGGTAATTAAATAATATTCAGCCTCTGGGAAAAGTATATCCTCATATCCTATGAAATTAAAAATATTTGATCCTTAATATATGCTAATTTTTTATTTTCATTTTGTTAATACTCACTGGGTATTTTAAACTTATTTGTGTAATTGTGCTTAAGGATACAGTTGACATTAAAAGTGCTATACAATAACATGGAATTCTACATAATATTGCACATCCACATACATATGTATAAATCATCAGTAAATTCATATTCCTCTAAAATATTTGTAAATGTTATTCAAAAATACATATTTGGTAGGCTTGTTATTGAATCTCTATATAAAATTCATCTTCTATAAGCTTTCAGAATCTTCAGATTCTTCAACATGTCTTAATAATGGTGTTTGAGTAATATTTTACATTTATAGTAGTTTTAAAAAGGCAGGTGCAATGTGACATATCAGAAGAAGCAAATTAAACTCTTGTAAAGCACAGCTGGAATGCTAAAAATGTGTATTTGTAATTTAAATATGTGACACCATCACACTGTAAAAATCAGTTCATAATTAGAAAACATCTGTTTTTTCCAATATGATGCCTAATAGTATATTTAAATAATTTAGAATGCACTAAGAAAAAAGTCAAGGAACAATAAGTGATTCATGGTCATATCGTTTCTTTTGTTTAATATCCTGCATGAGCTCACAGAGTAACCTGTCATTTGAAGCTACTTTTAGGATAGAGCTTCAACATAGTGATTAAATGCATATGCCAAACATATGTGTGCTATGACCTTATTGTGTCAGTCAAAATAAATAAATAAATAAAACCAGGTTGTGTAGGTTGCGGTGTTAACAAGGATTTGCATGCTGTTATTTCTCTCTCACCTTACTTTTTTTTTAAATCAGAAGACATTGAAGCAAATTTAAGTTGATTATTTTCACAGGAAATTTATGTGAGTGCCTTACAAATGTAGAGGAGCTGTGGAGTTGTACAAATCTGGAAATATATTTGGACCAGGCAAAATATTGAGTTAAAACTTATCAGGATCAATTCTAGTTTAGCTAATAAAGTTTGAACAAAACCACAGTTTCTCAAATGAAGTTAACATGGTAGATTAGCCACACATCTGTCATCAGTGCTCACATAGGAAGGTATTTATATGTGTGTGATGAAAACTCAAATGAGTATTTTTACTCTAACTGAAGTGTGCACTGTGAATAGTCTCTTGGTTTATTGGCAGTAAATTGTGTAACAAAAAAAAAAAAAAAAAAGAAGAAGAAGAACAAGCAACACAGTACCAGTATGTGTCAGATAAGAAAAAAAAATGTGGCTTGGAAAGTGCTGTTTCTGCATTTATAAAGCTTGAAAAGTTTAACAGATCCAAAAATTAAACAAATGAATAAATACAAATAAAAAAAACAAAATAAAACATTTATGTCAACAAGGAATGCAAATGAAAGCAATCAAAAATACCACTCAAGGGGCCTGGAGAGATGGCTTAGTGATTAAATGCTTGCCTGTGTAGCCTAAGGACCCCGGTTCAAGACTCGATTCCCCAGGACCCATGTAAGCCAGATGCACAAGGTGGCACATGCATATAGAGTTCATTTGCAGTGGCTACAGGCTCTGGTGCACCCATTCTCTATCTATCTGCCTCTTTCTCCTTCTGTCACTCTCAAATAAATAAATAGAAAACAAACAAACAAAAAAAAAAACAGTCAAGGAATACTTTGTGAGCTCGGTCTCTAAGCTGGAGTGAAGAAACAAAATGTGGCAAGGGTCTTGCCTGCCTGATGGATACTTTACTAGGGTAGAGAGGGCTAGTATATCCTAATGTATGGCTGACTCACCTTTCTGTTTTAAATGCAGCTTTATCATTTTAACTCTGGGGTTGGGGTGGGAGTGAAGCCTCCCATTTTTGCAGGGTTAGAGTACACAAAGTTAATCTGCTTCATTTATATTCATCTACTTTGAGTCGCCTGTTTCCACCTTTGCTGCAGCAACCCACCACTCACCATTCATCAGTTTATGCATTGTGAGCCAGGGCAAATAATGACAGAATATCTAGCTAAAGAAGGGGTACTTAATCAGCAATCAAGATTCAATTTGTTTTAATTTTAGCAGGTGTTTGTGAGGTACATTGATGGGAGAGATAATATGTGCTGCTTTCATTAGCTCTCTTGTTTTTGTGCTTGAACATTTAAGAGCCAGATGTTCGGAGGTGAGCTGATCAGAATATTAAGTCTCCAGAGGTTGGTTTCCATAGTGTTTTACATTCCTTTCTTTATCTCCCTCGATTCACCCTGAGCTCTGAGGTGCAAGTGCTGGCAATGACAGACTCCATTTTCATGTCCTGTTCAACTAAGGCTTTTAAATTAGTGGCTAATTCTTGGTATGAAATACTTCAGTTTCATCATCTGTCATTAATTCTTGGACTCTGGGTCAGTCTTATTTCTCATTCACAACTCTTTCTGCTGATCATCTATTTTAGAAATTACTTGTATAGCAGATGTTATTTCATCAGGATATTTTCCTGAAGCAAAAATATGGGAAACACATAGCTGACCTAGGCAATGACTCCATCATCTTATTGCATCAATATGCAAACTTGACCAGCACTCCATCAAAACTGGACAGCGATGATAGCATCATACATGGGACAATAACATAACATCAGGGCTATTCACAACTGGAAATTTTGCTGAGTTTAGAAGTCACCGTGTCTCCCAATGAAGTGTGCATATATGTACATGAAATTATTGTATAATGTAATAAAATATTACTTTGCTACAGCTTACAATAAACCATTTGTAAGACTTGGAGAAGATCTAATCAGTGGTTAGGCTTTGTTTTACAATTTTAACTCCATTGTCATTGATGTTTTAAATTTTATTTAATAGCTTTTCTAGTTACGTGTTGATTGGCTACATATATTTGTATCTTTTAAATTTTTGGTTCTGTTGGATTTTAGAAACATGAAGTTCTTTTCTATTTAAAAGAAGACCTACCAATAAAGAGTTAATTGAATTGGCTTTGTCAAGAAGATGTTTTTTCCCACTATTAATTGTTCTCTGTTTACTTTGATGTTTAAGGATTGTACTGTTTTACAAGCATATTTTCTTAATTGTGTCACCTTGTACTGTAAGTATGTCAGAGGGGAAACATTTGCAAGTGATTAGATATGGACCTACGTGTCACCAAATGTATGAGGTACATACCCTTATAGGATATAATTGTGATCTTTTAATATGCGGCCATTGACCCAGACTTGTTATTATCTATTATAGTTTATAATAATGTATCTCTTTATGATTAAATGATGATGCCCAGCAGAACACTATGATTAGCATTTCAGTTATTTATAGATTATGTCAGAGCAGTAATAAACATAAAATGCTGTTAATGTGTGGCTAATGAAATCTGGACATGAACAAGTTTATGAATTGATATAATTCATTTGAGTGTTCTAACTGAGCTGCTGGTTCTTGTCATAATTCAAAAGCTTAGCAGGGTTCACCGATTAGGTGGTAGACTAATTTGCTGCAAAAAGTCAATGGGTTTTCATCGTCTTAGGCTATCATGCCCAGCATGGCTGATTGCATAAGGACTATACAAAGTAATTCATATAAATATATTTATTAAACTTAATATGTTTTGTAAGAAAAGGACAAAATCTGCTTTTCTACAATATATGAAGAACAAAAAAAATCACAATGTTAGTAGCCTAAAAAGTTATATACAGCTAAATCATGAAAAGCTAGACAATGATTTGATTATTGAAGAAGAAAACCAAGGATGATTCAGGAGGAAAAACTGATGAAGGCTACAAAATGAGGATGCTTGTTTCCCCTAGGGATGTTATCAAATGTATATATTTTTTTGACAAATGATATGAAGTTTCAAGTTATATATTTACAGGTTGTTTGAATGCGCTACATGTCCATAGTGAAATTCAAGTCTTAGAGTTTTAATGATGCTAATATCTTTAGGGGGTCTATTTTTAAACCAAATGTAAAACCATGTTTTTTTCTTAAGGATTGGAATCTCAGAGTGTTTCTCCATTTTAATATAAGAGCTTTAGTTAGTCTTAATGACTAAACAGAGTCAACTCACCACAGTTTTATAAAAACAAGTCCTGAATTCACAGGAAGCAGTGGTCAGGTCCTTAACATGCCACACTTCTATCTAGCACCACCGGATTGCCATATCTGACAATGCTTACCATGCCAGAATGAGAAACAATGCATTGATTTTCCAGCTTCAGTTTGAATGTAACTGAATTTCATCTCTCTACTGTTCTGATGTATGTACTTCTTCCTTAATATAAGAACTTATATTCTGTGAGAAGAGAAGATGGCACAGGGGAAATTTGGGGGTCATGATTATAATCATTATTACTCATATTATTAAAACCAGCAATATCCAACATTAATGATAAATCTTTCTATCCATGAAACAAGTCTCATATGTGATGTGAATGATCTCTATAGTAATACAAATAGAAGTTAGATGAGCACATGAATGAGTTCAAATTGGATTGCCATTTTCTAAAGTTGTACCCCATGTATTTTCAGCACTTTGAGATCTTCCACTTTTTTCCCCCAATTATTGTGGATATCTTCATGTACTCTACCACATGCAACCCTCCAATAATAAAACTAACATTAATCCATACAACAGGCAAGAAATAGTTAATGAATATAGAAGATGGTCAATACAATCTTTATGGAAAGAAAATACCAAGTAACTATATACCTCGTGCATATTTTTACATTGTTATAGCCAAAGCATGTTTAAGGCAAGAAACAACTTTTCTTGTTAAATACAGAGATTTTATTACTTGTCCTGTATCAACATAAGATTTTTAAAAGATGAAATATGAAAAGAATTAGGAAAATACAATCTTTTTGTATGTTTTATTATTTTCCCTGTTGAAAATGTACCTTTCTATAGTATGAGAGCAGATTATGAACAGATTGAGAAAGGTGGTATTAGGTGAGAACCCCAAGCTGCTCTCTGGTTCATATGTGGTTTTTCAGGGTCTTCCTGCTTAAAGTCTACTTACTGTTCTTTGATGTTAACTTTTCTCCTCCTCTTCTCATGTAAGGAAATTTCCTGTTTTTCTCTAATACCAAGAACAAAGCAAATGTGGCTGCCTATATGAAAATATCTCCTGCCCCTGAATCACTGCCATTTTATTAGTCACCTTATATTGTAACTGTGTTTGTGAATATGTCTTTAACTTACCAGGAGCAAGGCATGTGTTTTATTCTCTTTTGTATATATTCAAAGGGGAAAAAAATCTCTTAATATAATATGCATGGGAGGTGGGACTAGAAAAAAAGACTGAAGCATGCTTAGTAAAGGTGGTGTTTTGGGAGCAGTGAGCACCACTCTTTGGAGAGTAGCTATAAGCAAAACTACCTGTGGAGCTGGAAAGATGGCTTAGTTGTTAAGGTGCTTGCTAGCAAAGCCAAAGAACCCAGGTTCAATTCCTCATGTAAAGCCAGATTCACAAAGTGGCACATGTATCTGGAATTCATTTGCAGTGCTAGAGGCCCTGGTGTGCCATTTCTCTCTCTTCCTCCTTTCCTTCCTCTATTTGCCTCCTTGTCTCTCAAATAAATTAAATAAAATTAAAAAAAAATGTTTTACAAATCCTTCCTGCAGTTCTAAAAACAATATGGGGCCAGATGTCATTCCTAGAGAATCAGGGGAATTCAACTAACTGGGTAAGGCTTGAAAACTTGTGTTTTAAAAATAGACAAAAATAAAAGAGCATGAGACAAATACTTTCCCAGGGAAGTGAATGCTGTTTCATTCCAATAGCGCCCCAAAAGTAGGGCCTACTATCTAACTAAGAAGTATAGTCCTGAGAAGTACATGGAGAACTGAGGTGAACTATCTCTCATTCAGCATTGAATTTTGCCTTTATTCATTTGTGACTATAAAACTACTTGTCTCTTAAAAAGGAACTGATTAATCAAGAAATATACCTGAAAAGAATATGTACATACTCTCTCACCATACATACATCGTGTGTGTGTGTGCGCGCGTGCGTGCACCTGCACACATGCAATGGACTTAATGAATTGTTATCTCACACTTTACATATTGAAGCCCTACTCTTTAATGATGGCATTTGATGTAGGGCCTTTAAAGAGTGAATAGAGTCCTAATGAATGTGATGGCTACCCTTACAATAAGAGACCTGGAAGCTAGCTGTCTTTCTGTTAGGTGTGGACACAGGAAGAAGATGGCTGTCTGTACCCTAATAACAGTGCTTTACTGAAAATTGATATTGCTCTGATCTTAGACTTCCAGTCTCTGGAAATGTGGAAAGTGTTGTTTTAAACCATCCAATTTATATGCTGTATTTGTGTGTATGCACAAATGTGTAAGTAAAATCTTTATAAAATTTCTGTTATTTTGCTTAATAAAACTATATAAAATTTACCAAATGTTGGGAAATTCTCTTGCCATTTATTGGGCCTAATAGGTAGTAATTGTTGTGAGCTATTTGTAATATGTTCAAGAATCCACTTGGAATTATAGGTTTACTGGTGATAAGGTTATCTGTGCTGACTTAAATAGTTTGATCTTTTTGTTGTTGTTGTTGTTTGGTGGTGGTAGTATTTTTGAAATCAATCTTATGTGGTAGCTCTGATTTGCTCAGCATATTCTACTTGGGAGTACATTCAGAAGGAAAGATCTGTGTAAAATATATGTATAGTATATGATGTCTCACTTGACTCAGTTGAAAGTTGTTCACATTGCTGGAAAAGTTAGTAAGTATTTTATTTTGACTTAAATCTTTAAGTCCAGCAATTGATTTGGCCTTTCTTGTATGACAATGATATAGTCTTTGTGATTATCAGTTTCAGTTTTTTAAATTAAATGAGAAGTTGCAGATGCTTCTAAATAAATCTGAAGTCAGAATTCCTTTAGTTGATTTATTTTAAAACAATTGTCCACATCTATGAAAAAGCTACAGTGTGTGTGTGTGTGTGTGTGTGTGTGTGTGTGTGTGTGTGTGTGTGTTCAGAGATAGCTGAATTTTAATTCTTTTTCCCAAATCATTGTGTCTCTGTCTTTCTCTATTTCTTCTCCCCTATCTTTACTACCCCACTCTGTAATGTTGGAATCAAACCTGTGGCCTAGGCAAATTCCCTATCACTGAACTATATCTCCTGCCCAATTATACTTTCATGCACAAAGTTATTATTTATTTTGTCCTATGTCACATTGATTTCATAGCCTTTAAGAGAGTTTTTACACATGCCCATATAAAAACATACTTGATTTACAAAATATTTCAAATGAGTTAATACATGTAGCTTGTTAAGATGAGAGGGCTTTGGGGGGGGGAGAGAATCAAAAGTCAAGATCTGTAGCAAAAATAAAACTGAAAATATTTTTAAATGACTCCCTTCATTCCAGAATTAATTTAGTGAAAAATTTTCTTCGCCTCATACAGATGTGGCATACCAGAAGTTATGATCTTGGTGTCTGTATGAGGACAAGCTCTTCTTTAGCATTCAAAATTTTGGTCCCAGAAACACTCTTTACTCAGTTAATGCTGAAGGAAAGGATTCTCTCATTAGAGTAGATAGGGACCCAGGTCTTACAATACTGTTGCAAGATTTGCCCTGTTATTGAAAAAATTTGCATTCATAGAATAAATGCTTCCAACTTTTCATCAGGCTCCTCATAAAATTCTATATTTTCCCCTTCAATACATCTGGTAAAAAGTGATTGAGTATATTTAATAAGGGCTTTACTGAAGAGCTTTGCTATATCCTTAAATAGTCTCATAAAAATATTTGTTTGTTGTACATTCCATTCCAGGAATATCAATCTCTTGTAACTAGAGTGAAAAGCTTCAGTCTCAGTAAGCTATGAAGCTACTAACCCTATTCTCCTTCAAGGATCTTTAATTAAAAGTGAAGAAATGAAGCTGTGATTTAACACAGAAGAGACCAGTAGTTATCAGTTATCCATGCATTTCTCATGCTCTGTCCAAGTTAGTGTGTATACAAGGCTAATCCACCTACTAGATAATTGTCCCAATAACAAGTGTGCATATATGTATGTGTGTGTGCTTTTTGCTATATATATGGGAGGGCATGGAGTGTGTTTCAGGATTTATTTATTACCATAGCATATATCAATGTCTCCTTAATGATAGAGTGATTCACTGTAGAATGTTTCTTTAAAGAAGCCAGACTTCCTATTTAATACGCTTGTTCTTATTAGACATGTCTATACAATACTACTAACTTCTGAATCATTGTCAATGAAACAGTAATGAATAGTGATCTATTTTTGTGCCCACAAAAATGTGATGTGATCATACCTATTATCAAAGAAGAAAATCAAGCTGGAGCAATGGGTCAAAAACCAACAGCAACAGCTGTGGCATAACTCTCCCCTTCCTTAGCTCCTGACAGATGTTAGGTACTTACTAGCTTCTGGGACATTTTTAGAGTTTTATTTGGTATATGCTAATTAATCCTTGCATTAACCTGTGAACTAGATAGTATTATTTTCCTCATTCTATACATCAGGAAAAGTAATCCCCAATATAAAACTTGCCCAAGGTAGCATTAAAGAAAGTGGTAAGAAGTTTGAAACCCAGAGAATGTGCTTACAGGACCCACCCAGATGCTAACCCCAGTAATATGTTACATAAATCATCACTTTCTAAATGAATTTCACAACTGTGGGCATGTAAATGTGCATACATAGTGATGGACATTAAGCTACTACAAAAAAAAAAAAAAAAAACCTCTTTCTCTGTTCCTTTCCCTCATCCTCTTTTTTTCTTTCCTTCTCTCTCTCTCCCCTCTTTCTCATCCTATTCTTCCTTGCTTAGAAGTTGTGATTATCCCTTGAATCCAGAGATATTAAGAGTTCTTTGAGAGGTAAAATTGTGTGTAGACTAGATTAGAAGAACCCTTGACCACAGAAAAGACCTCAGAAAAATTATCTTCAAATACCCCATTACCCAGAGGCCAGGAAGATAGCTCAGTGAGTAAGAGAACTTGCTGAACAGGCAAGAAGACTTGAGTTTGATCCCTAGAACCCATGTAAAAATGGACCTGCATAGATTACATGTATTACCTGCATGCTCACACACACAGACACATGCATATACACACAAATTAAAAAATACTTCATACTTACCTTTTTAGCATGTATGCCTTTACCATCAATGCAGGTTCTATTAGCCTAACCTTCCTTTCTCTTCTCTTTAGATCACAGACACTTTATAGAACTAGGAAGCTGGTACCCATGCTGTTCAAAATGCCCCACTTTGGCAGCTGGACAGAGCATCTAACTATCTCCACCACTTATCTTTCTCTCTCCTCTTATACATCCTTTTCCCATACAGTGAAGCATTTAGATTTTGTAGTTCAACAGTCTTAAACTTGCATCCAAGCTACACCATTTACTAGACATTTGTTTCTGGAAACCTTGTAACTGAGTCCTTCTCAGCTCCCTATCTGAACTGTGAATTAAGAGTAATCACCTTGACTTAGTAGGATAAATGGCAGTTTCTTTCACCTTTTTAGTTTTTATCCAGCTGCACATTTGCCATATTTCAAGGCCTGACAGCTTCTTCTGCTTCTTAAACCTTTCTCTGATGAAGCCAACTCACATTCTTTTATCTCTTCTCCAACTGTTCTTTATTCTTTTTCCTGGGCTTTACCAATCATCCTTCATCATAATTGGCATATAAGCTGACATCCATAATCAAATCTTATTTAGTCACTTTTTTTGGGCCTGATGGTCCTGCTGATGCACATGTTAAAGGTAAGCAAGCCTTTCTTCTGCATTTCCTATTTGCCCACACAATAGGCATCCAGCCGGTATTTCTTTAAATGGATTGTCAACTTGTTTATCTTTGCTACAAACCAACATGAGAAAAAGGTGGGAATTCAATTCTGCAATTGCTTAATTTATTTTCTGTCAGGTGCTGTCTATGGAGGCATAAGAAGCCTTCAGATGAGGAAGAGGTTTAAATAGAGGAACAAAGCAGTAAAATTACCACCATGCCTGTGAGAATTAAAATGTGGGTCCATCAAAAAATGGGAAGCAGTACTTCTGGCTTGGAAAATTAGAAGATGAATGAATAAGTTTCCATGATGATAGGCACTCTCCATTTAATTGTAGCCATCTCTAGTTCCACTGCTTCATCATCTAACACCAGTTAAAATCTGAAAATGCAGGGTGAGTACCATCTGGGCATGAGCAGGACATTCTTTCTATATAGTTAGACTCAAGGTGCTTGTTGTGAAGGCCAAAATGATCTGGACTAACATTCATGGAACATATTCCTTGAAAAACTAAATCTCATTATGCTAGTATGTTTATATCCAATTTTGACTATACATGTGTTTCAATTTTTCAAATGCTAACAGATGTTTATAGTGGAAGGTGAAACGAACACTATTAAAACCACCTGTGTCCTTTGCAATGCCTGTGTATGTGTTAACATCTTCCCTCTGTGGCCTCTGACCCAACACATGACTGTGGGTCTTGCTTCCTTACCTCCCTCTATGATCCTCTGTTCAGTGACCTGTCATAGGACATTCATTCACAAGACACACATTTCTTTACCAAAAAACAAATCTTTTCCCTTTCTCAGCAGAGTGCTTGTTGTAATCATATACCACCAGCTCTAGCCATATTTTCCTAACCCTTACCCACCCCCTTTTTAAATGTCCTAGCAATTGAATTAGATACTATAGCTTTTTATTGGTTTAAATGGGGGTAGCAAAATTTGAAAATGATTTTTATTAAGCTTATTATTTCTCTAAAATAATCCATGATTTACTTTTAAATAAATTTAATGTCTTAAATAAAACTTTGCATATATATATATATATATATATATATATATATATATATATATATATGTCAGCCCAGATCTTTTAATATTCCCATTGATAGAACCAAAATAATCACAGTGTTTGTAAGTATAATTAGCATCAATGTTGTGAATAATTTGAAAACATCTACACTAAACTTACTGTAGTGCACTTTGTCTTGGTATTTCCATATTTCTTTGGAGTGGGGGCCAGTCACTATATCACACTAGTGTTGATCTTAAGGTAAAATTCTGTTCCTGCTTATCTAAATACTCATCTGACTTAACCCCTTAGAAACCTCACCCATATCTTTATTTCCTTTTCCACTCACCAGCTTCCCTGCTCCATCAAGTTAACAAGAATTATGAGCATAAGGCAAGAGAACACTGGGCTACAGAAGTGTTTGATTTGAAGATTTAGTTGATAAGCATGGAGAATTATAACTACCCTCTTTAACTCAAATGCCATGTGTTTTCCTTACCACCCACAAAATCCATTGGTGCCTTAGAGACATACTGCTTTGTTTGGGATTTATCTTACTGTTCTAGTATGTTTTAATAGTCCAAGCATGTTCAATATATGAGGCAACTTATTTTTAATTAAATTAATTAATTAGCTGTTCAGAAATACTTCCACATTTCTATAATCCCACAATATAAAACAAGACTAGGCTTGCTAGTAGTAACTCAGTGCCTAAAATCAGGTGAAATGCAAGCCTGTAAGCCCAACATTCAGAAAGTAGAGACAGGATTGCCACAATTTTGAGGCCACCCTGATCTACATGACTAGCTAGAGGTCATTTGCCAGGATTCTATAGTTAGATCCAGATTCAAAAACCAAAGAAACAAAAACATAAAATATAGGTCAGGTAACAACTTTAAAAACATTTGATTTCTAGAAGCCTTTGTGTAAATAAATATAAGTGCTACTTTACATGATACATAATATTGTATGGAAAGCATTGCTCAAAGTTAAGTAGCCTTAAAATGGATTTAATTATGTTCAATAATTTGAAGTTGATGCCATGAGGGACCACTATTCCATCCTGTTTATGGGAGACACCTGAACCAGACAACCACAGAAACCCAGTACATGGAAAATATCCCTAAGTATCTGCTGCAGAAGCTACATAATAAAAATCATATTTAATAAATATTAGTTTATAGAGAGTATAAAGATTATATTATTGAAAACTGGAACAAATGAATTTACTACTAATAGCTGAGGGTTACTTCATGTATGGTAGACTTTATCCAACAGGTAGCACCATATTACTAATTCTGGCAAGTATATTTTTGTCATTTCTGAACAATGCTTTTAGTACTATGTGCATGACCCTTTAGGCCCATTTCCTCTTCTGTGGTCTGTATTGAGAAGACAGAGTGGTAGACACAGCTTGAGTATGTGAGTTGCTTAGCACAGAGAATGTCTTTGGAGAGATATTTGGAACTCCAGTAGACTTATAACATGAAATGAACAATTTTGTCTGAAAGCCTCACTCTTACAGAGAGGTAGGCTGGTCACATAAGATCTGTTGATGGCATAAGATGAAGCAGCTTTAGATTCAGGAATTGCTTTGAAATCTGTGTTTAACCATTCTGTCTTCTGTAATATTCTATTCAGCTGCTTACATGTTACATCAAGGCTGCACACTGAAAAACCAATAAAATGTATTTTGGTTAGTCTTGTCAATATTGAATACAAAAATACAAAAACAAAGAAAGCAAACTAACTGAGGACTAAATCCTAAGGATGGTAGCACAGAGGAGGAGGTCATGTTCACTGAGAGGAAATAAATATTAGAAAATATCTGTGGGTTTCCTACTAGTTTTCTCAGGTCCACATTCTCTGCTGATGACAGAACAAGCCAGAAATAACTCAAACATCTACTTGCCATGTAGCTTTGGTTATGACATCTTCTCAATGGAGAAAGGCATTTCAGTGATTCCCAGCAGAGGCTCTCGGTTCACACCTTGATGCCAGAAAAGGAAAGAGTCAAAGAGCTTTGCCCTTAAGCTAAATCCATTTTATACAGAAACAGCTTCTGCAGGAGATTCTCATCTAGTCATGTTACTTAAATCTTGTTATCTCTCAAGGGCCCTGTTTAAACCAGGTGTGTGTCCTCTTAAATTAACAACGTGGCAACTGTACACATCATAGTTCTAGCAAGTGACTTTAATGACCCATAGGTTTAGTAATTGTCGTGAAGCCTCCAGGAATGTTTGGCTAGAATGAGTATCCCAAAGAATGGTCTTAGCTGGGTTTCTAGGTTATTTCTTAGCTGAATCAGGAAAGCAGAATCACAAAAATGCCTCCTTCCCTCCCTCCTTTTCTCTTCCTCCATTCCCCCACTTTGTAAATAGACCAAAGTAGAATTTTATTTTACATATTTTCAAAATATTAAATTTAACAAGAGTGACCTTAGTATTTTTGTAATTACTATTCTAATGATGAAGTGTCCCAGATTGTTTAAAAGTCAGCTTGGGGGTCTTTATGTGTGCAATGTGTATGACATGTGGTGTCTACACTTCTGTGCAGATACGCATGCTTCATAAACATGTGTGTGGGAAGCTAGATGTCCTTCTCTTATCACTCATCTGTGTATTTTTAGGTGTCTTGCACTTGTCTCTCATTTGCATATTACCTTGAGACAGGTCTCTTTCAGAGATGCAGTCCTTCAGGGAGCCCCAGTGATTCTCTTGTGTTTGGGGTTACAGACATGCATGGTCATGCCCAGCTTTTTATGTGGGTTTTGGGAAGGCCAACTTGGTGATAGACTCCAGCCCTAGAGGCTCTCATGATTATGTTTAAGGCAAATTCTCTTAACCATTGAACCATTTCACTGGCCCAGCTTTTTATGTCTTAATTTAGTGAGGGGCATATTTCTTTTCTTACTATGAAAGGTAAGAATGACTTGAAAAAGAAGGAAACTGTTGAAGTGTGAAGGTAAGAAGAGAAATGTAATAGGAGAATCTTTGGAGAAAGGTGCTATGTAACTTGGGCAAACGAGGGAAGGGATATACATGTCTGTGTGGCTCAGGTTATTACACTTTCATATTGTGGAGTAGTACTGTTGCTCAGTGCCCTTATGTTTACCTTCCACAAGAAACAGGAAAAAAATATTCTAAAGCAAGGAATCCCACCAACATCCTCTTAATGTATTCAGCTATAGTGAGCAATCCACGTGTGTGCCAGCGTTTTCACATCTCTCAGCTTCTCCACACAGGGTTTCCTCTTCTCTCAGCTTCTCACACAGAGTCTCCTCTTCAGCCTCACGTCATTTAGCCATGGAAGATAGATGTATTCCCTTGAAGTATGGGAACTGCAGGCTCTCAACATCAACTCTCATTTGTAAACTGGGTTGAAGAATATGTGTCTCAACCTTCTGCCCTGTATTGTGCCATTTGGGTTTTTTTTCTATTTTGTTCCTAGGGAATTCCTGTGGGAATGAGCCTCAGATACCCACAGGGATCGTCAGCTCATAACTTACCTTAACTTGTCATAACTTTAATTTATTCTCCCTCATTCCTTCACTCTGGCTTTCTGGAATCTCATCCACATAACCCCATGTCACCTAGTCCTTGGCTCAGTTTGTTTTTGGGGTGGAAGTATCCAAAGCCCTATGTACCAGTCCCATTGTAAAATGTTTTTCAAAGTTCACCTTTTTTTGTTTTGTTTTGTTTTGTTTTTCAAGATAGGGTCTCACTCTCTAGTCCACATGTCATCGATTTTTATTTAGAGGTATTGGAATAAGATAAATTGAAATATGTTAACACTGACACACAGCTCATAACAGGGATGGAAATTAAAATTATGGGACATCCTCACTCTCTTCCCCACTTCTAAAATTATTATTGGGCAGCATAGATGCTTACTAGTGCTTTCAGGGTTACTAATTGGGTAACACAATTTATTACATAATTACATGGGGAAATGCTAAAAGTAATACATTGTTTTTATTCCCTTTTTTCTCAGACCCCACAATGATTGAGAACTGTTTAACCTCTAAGTTATTAGGGAGTTTTTTTTTTGTTTGTTTGTTTTTTTTTTTTTTCCTGTAGATATGACAATGGCTGATGATTTCTATATCCTTAGGGCAAGGGTAAATCTTTGTGTGCAGCCTGAACCAAACAGATAAATATAATTATTATTTCTGTATATTTGATGATGAAAGGGTTTCCGGCTCCACAGACTGATCTTTCTGTTGCCAACTGCATTCTACCGAAATTTTGATTCAAGGCTCACAGAAGTAGTTTATCAGTATTTGTTTGGTTTCAGGAAGTAAAATATGTGAGCTCAATATGAATGACAGACCACATCCATCCAGAGCATTTGTTTCCTCAGTCTGGGAAACTCAAATCCTTGCTGAAGATAATGCAGGAGGAAGATATTTTTCCTTCCAGATTTGCATGAGCTCAATAGTCCTCTGATTCCAGATACATTATGCTCTGTGGCCGCTTTTCTTGCTTCTATCTTCTGCAAGTGTGACTCCACTGCAATACAGACATCATTTGAAAAATAATTTAAGCTTTTGCCATTCCCCTGTCTGGAAAATGTTCACACAGATTGTAAGAGCAAAAACCAAAGTGCTGTTGAAGAAAGCCAGAATATTTTGCTGGCTTTTTGAAGGGGTGATTTTTAGGCAAAATTTTTAAAAAATGATTTGATAGCAGGATGGAGAAAGATTGAAAAAGCAAGTTGTGGTTGTGATTTTTAAACTATGTCCAAATGTTTTGGGAAATTACTTTTTGAATATGAAAATCAATCAGAAGAAGCAGATAGGCTAAGAATTACCCCTTCAGGTTCTTGAATTACAAACTACATTTAGGCATCTTGAGGACTGGACAATAGGGAGAGTATGGCTTGAGAAGACTGTAAGGCGGGGGAGAGGAGATCCAAAACTGAACCCAAATGGAACTGGTACTATGAAATCCTGTATCCTGAAAGACAAACTAAAAGGTTGAACTCTCATCAGTACTTTAGATGGAACACCTGAATCAAAGGGCCCTGGAGAGGGTGAGATGAAGCCTAACTTTAATTCTCTTCTGTTTCTCTTTATTTTTTTTTTCTTAATTTATATTTTCTTTCTTTTTCTTCTTTCTTTTCATTTGGCACTGGCCTGTAACTGTCAGAACCAGGATGTGGTTAACACCCACAATGAGCTATTGATCACAGAGACCTACAATGTTTCCCAAAAGAAGACAGATTTCTGTCAGAGCACTTGATTACCCACCAGAGGTTAATGGTAAGACTCTTCTGCTAAAGATACCACATGCTGTCAGTAGAGAACATGGAGAGACCTGGCTGGAATCTGGAAGAGAGCCAGTTCTCAGATAGCCCATCTAGTGCTAGAAAGTGCTACATGAGCTACTGGGGGAAAGTGGCCAACATCTGTCTCAGCAACTTGAGGTCTAAGCTACTCAGAAGCAAACAACCTGACATGATGCTCACACAGTGCAATAGTGGCACACAGCCATGGTGGGTAACCAACTGCTCTTAGATTGGCTAATAGATCCGCTCAGTGGAAAGGAACCTATATCTGGAACTGGGAAAAAAGTCAGAATCTTATCCAGATAAAGAGTTTGCTCTCCAATATCAAGCTCCCACTAATTGTGGGCTACAAGAGGGCCTACATCCATTAAATTCTTTCTAAACGAATAATGGTTATCTCACTTGACCTGTGCCAACTTCATGCTCCGTTGGAGAATCTGATTCTCTTTTTCAGATGGAAGCAGACCTGACAAGAGAAATGGCCCAGTGCACTTCACCAGGGCCCCCAGCTGAAACCACAGAGGAACTGGGGAAATGAGCAAGAGTGCTGCTTTCTTGGTGAACCTGATATCAGCACAAATGTGAAGGAGATAGACACTGAGGACACTCAACTCCTACCAAACCAGAGATCCAGAGGCTCCTAAGAGCCCATCACTGAAGTAGACCTAAAACAAACACAACATGGCTCAGGGAATTTTGTGGAAGAGGGGGTGGAAAGATTGTTAGAACCACAAGTTGAGACATTACACACAGAGACATTGCCTCTTTCCCATAACCGATGGCTACCCCCACAATGATGACCCACAATCCCCATGGTGAGAACAGGGCATCCCCAACAAGAAGGGTTCCTTGGGGGGGACAGGGATGAGGATAAGGATGGTACCAACATGTGCTGTTTACATACTGAGTATGTCCATAGCTAATAAAAATTAAAAAAAAAAAAACCCTGCAGTTAGGGACACAATAATGAAATTGATGCTTTTTGTATTTCTGTGAGAAGGAGTGAGGTAGAAGAGGAAGTGCCAATTAGAAGGAGTTATGGGAAAAGGAGATGATAAAATGAATAGGGGGAAAGTGAAGAAGGAAGAGAAGGAGAGGAAGAGAACACTCACATACAAACATACCACACACATGCACACACACACATATACATGCAAAGACAAATTGGTGTAGTGGCAAGAAAAACCCCAACCTACATAGGAGCATTTTCAGAACTCTCTGCTGTCAGTGGTTTTATGCTTAATGTGTCTTACCATACCCCTACAAATACAAATAAAATACAAATAGCACCTACAAATACAAATAAACTTTTGGTAAGTCTAACTTATAAAACTTAAGGTAAATTTAATATAAAATTTAAGATGTCCCCAATACATTCAGTGCTTTATTAGTTTACAGTTTGCATCTGCAGCCACTTGGCTGGAGGCAGTGTCACTGGGCAGATCTTAAGATGTGGTGGTGGGTTTAGGATTTCACTCTAAAAATATGCAAAGTGTGCCGAGTTGGAATTCCTGAGGTGTGCTGTGCTATGTGGCCTTTGGCTGTGGCTTTGCTCTCTCTCTATGTTTGGTCCTGTGAAGACAGGCCAGCTTCTTCTGCCATTGTGGAACTTGTCTTGAACCTGTAAGCTATAACAAATAAATCCCTTCCTCCATAACTGTGCCTGGTCTGGAAGTTCATCTCAGTGAACCTGAAGCTGTCTGCTACAAGGTTTTACCATGACCAAGCCTTTTGGTGTTAATAGTCTTTTCATTGTTATCATTCTCATGATCTTGAGACTCAGTCATCTTGTGTGCATATACCATGTGCACCCATGATGAAGAACACAAAAAGAAAACAGACATCACAGGGAGATGCATCCATCACTTTCTGCTGAGCAGTGGAAGGAACACAGTCAGCATCCATTGTAACTGTACTTTTCTAAATCGCCTATGGAATGGCAACTTCTTTGTTCACATCTTTTAAATAACCCAAACAGAAAAAAAAAGCAGAACATCTAGAGGGAGGACTGGAAGTGTCTTTTCAACTGTACTTTGGGTAATAATAATTATATCAAAATAACCTACACAATGTAAATTAGAAAGAAAAAAAGTGCCTTCTCTTCCTTTTATACCTTTTGGCTTTCTGTACATTTGCAATGTTATCTTTGTACTTTTAAATTGTGGCTGTCTTTTCATATTTTTTTCTTTAAGAAAAACCCACAGTCCCTTCCATATGTGGGATGAGAACACGAAGAGAGGTATATGATAGGTGCTACAGTTATTTTGAAAATGTGTATTATTTAGCAAAATAGTATATAATGATTGAGCCCATTGTGTACATCTGTTTTTGGATACTTCTTGAAAAGTGGATTTCTGATCTCATGGCCATAATAATTTTTGCAGTATACTCCTCTCAGATGCTGAATTCTGGGGCCTCCAATGTGGTTATGCTTTATTGGGTAAATAACAGTATGACTGTACTGAGGCCAAAGTTACAAATGGCACAACTGATGTGTTAGCTGCCTACAAATCTTTCCATACTTTTATTGAAAACATTTCCCAGCATATTCAGGCTGAAAGGGGAGTCAGGAATCCCCTTTGGACAATTTTAATGTCATGCTTGTTGTCCTAGTCAAGGCTTTGGTTCTTCCCTTTTCATTAAACCTGGCAGCAGTTGGGAACCATCCATGCTGTACCTCCCCTGCCTAGCAAGAGCCCTGAATCCTGCAGGGTCAAGTCCTCAAGTGCCATAGTAGTGAGTGGCTGTGAGGGTGGCTCCTTGTCAGCTGGGTATCCTCATCTTGCTGCCAGACTCTATGCTCTTACTAGGAGGACAAGGACACTAATATGAAGCATTAGGCACTAATATCAGCATTAGCAGTATTTGTGCCTCATGACACATGACTGAGAAACTGCATAGATAGAAGACAAGTCATTAGCATAAAGAGCTAATTTTGGGGATTGAACATAGGGGTAGCAAGGCTCTGCCTTTCAACCACAGGTATAGAGCTAATGACAAGTCAGTAACATCTTCAGGAATTTTAGCAAATAGCTACATTTAGGTATTTCTTGAAAAATTTAACAACCACAAAAAATTTCAAAACTGAGTGTTTTTCTGGGGAACTTATCCTTTGGCTTTTCAAAATGTGTTATCAAAGCTAACAATTTAAAATGTCCGAAGTTTTCTCTAGCTAAAGTCATAAAGACTAAATTTCATTTGACTTTTGTTTTGCCTTTTTGTTCTCACTGACAAGATTCTCTCAAATATTTTTATATGCCCTTGGAAGTGAACTATGCATAATGATTCAGTAATATGTGCAAGGTACTTAGCTTGACATTGTTGGGCATGAGTAAGATTACCCCTCCTGTATTAATTTTTACTGCTATCTTGCAAATGATCACAAATATGTAAGTGCAGATCAACATGTTATGTAGGCTATAATTTTGATGCCATGTGACTGATTGCTCTGGGTTTCACAATGGTAAAAATAAA
This sequence comes from Orientallactaga sibirica, assembly GCA_036365145.1. Taxonomy (NCBI): domain Eukaryota; kingdom Metazoa; phylum Chordata; class Mammalia; order Rodentia; family Dipodidae; genus Orientallactaga; species Orientallactaga sibirica. The sequence goes on from JAEOAD010000060.1 coordinate 6,060,492, forward strand.
GATGTCAATTGGACTGTGTTTTTTTTTTTTTTTTTTTCTTGGATTTATTGAGGTAGAGTCTCGCTCTAGCCCAGGCTGACATGTAATTCACTATGTAGTCTCAGGCTGGCCTGAAACTAACAACAATCCTCCTACCTCTGCCTCCAATGTGCTGGGATTAAAGATGTGCACCACTATACCAAATTTGAACTGTGTTCTTGACTGGAGAATCGGAAAGTTCATGGAAGAATTTAGTTCTTTGCTTTCATGTGACTGAACTCTCAGTTCTCTTGACAGCTCTCAAATCAGGGGCTACTCACAACTCCTAAAGTGACTAAATCCTGTGTCCTGTGTCCTGTTCCATTTCAAGCTTGTATCACACATCAATCCCCCTTGTATTTGGATTCTCTGTTAATACTGATGAACAGAGATATTTCTGTTTTTACATTTATTTGATATTTTGATTAGAAGTGCTGGACCTTCTGCAAGCTAGGCAACTGAACACAAAGCCATGTGCAAATACACTAGTGTGAAGCTATACCTGTAGTCTTTGATCTTTTAAACATTTTTATTCACCACTTTCATACATGGCCATAATGTCATAATTCATTTCCCATACCTTATTTTCTCCTGCTCCATTTCCCCTTCACTGAATTCCTTCTTTTCAACTAGACCAATTGCTATATGAATTATTTTAATGACTTTTTCTCCCCCCCCCTTGATATCTTAAGACAGTGTTTCACTATGTAACTCAGACATGTCTAGATCTTCTTGGCTCCACTTCCTGAGTGTTGGGATTATAGGTAAGCACTGTCACATACAGTTTAAATTTTCTCCTTTAAATAGTTTCATGTAATAAGGTCAGGCACACCAGTTAATCTCCCTATTTTAATGTCAACTGACTTGCAGAAATCTTTTCACAGCAAGAGGTATATTAATGCTTGAACAACTTGGAGAAAATATATGTACACCTGGCATCAAGAATCATGGTTGTCCATCTTATAATTGTGCCTATCACACATGCTACCAGGAAGCTTAAAATCCCTTGGAAAGACAAAACAAATATATAAAGACATAGGATTGTAGAGAGAACTATAAGAGCTACAGGAGAGCAATATCCCAAATATTAGAGGAGATTCAAAGGAAGATGAAAATGCTTTTGTAGTAAAATCTATGGAAGTTTCACAAAAGGTATTTAAAGGAACGATAATACTTATATTCATGGAGATAAGGAAAGGATACACCATATATAGATTTGTGGCACAAATAATGGCACAGAGAGGAAAAATGAAAAGTTTCACGAAAAGGTATTTAAAGGAAAGATACTATTTAAATTCTTAGAAATAAGGAAAGGATACCCCATACATAGATTTGTGGCACAAATAATGGCACAGAGAGGGGAAAATGAAGCACATGAGGTAAATAACTGACATCCCTGGATAGACAGTAGGGGGAAAAAAGTTTATAGTGGATGGAAAGGGAAGTTCTCTTGGAAAGGAACTTTGAATGCCAGGCAGATGTGTTTGTTTTCCAGTTGGTAGGAATGGGCAACACTGAAAATTATTTAACCCAGAAGATATGTGATGGGAGCTCTATTTTAGAAACACTGGTTGAAGAATAGGAATTTACATTTAAATAGCAGCTTTGTGTTAGGAAGCTTTTTTGTTGTGAAAAAAATATTTGAGGAAAAAAATTAGAGGGACTGGAGAGATAGCTCAGCAATTAAGGTATTTGCCTGAAAAGCCTAATGCCCTGGGTTTGATTACCCAGTACCCATGTAGCTTTAATCAGATACACCAAGAGGCACATGCATATGGAGTTTATTTGCAGCAACTGGAGGCCCTGGCACACCCATTCTCTGGCTCTCTTCTCTATTCTCTGCTTGAAAATAAACAAATAATCATAAGGAGGTAAGCTTTATTTGTCGTGTGCTGCAGAGATATAAGTTCTTGGTCACTTGGTCCATCATTATAGGCTTGAGGAGAAGCAGAACATCATGATGTAGTGTACGTGGCAGAGCAAAACTATTTGGCTCGTGGGGACCTGGAAGCAAAGAATCCAGGATAATATATACCCTTCAAAGACATGTTCCAAGTGACCTACTTCCTCCAGCTTAGGTCTCATCTCCTCATTGCCTGTTAAGCTGTGGATCACTGATGATGATGAGGTTAGTGCCTTTGTGAGCAAGTCACCTGTAAGTAGTGCCACAGGCCAGACTTTCAACACATGAAACTTTCTGGGTGATGCTTCATATATAGACTATAAGAAACTTCCAGGGAGGGTCTCCATTTAGAAAGCAATGAGGACTTAGAAAGTAAAGAGATTATCATAGATAAGAAGGACCTCAGCTCTACTAGGAACTAGGGAAAGTGTGAATGGAAGGAAAGTATGGATGCATGTGATGACAGCTTCTGTAAACCTAAAACACAGATGGAAGAGATAAGAGTGAAGGATGGGAAGTTGACTTCACTTTGAGTCAGTTCTCATAAGGAGATTTAGAAATATTAGCATTGTTGGAGAAAATACCAGTGAGGCAAGTTAAATATAGTAGAATATGAGTGGAATCATCATTGAAAGTATATGGTGACATAATCCTGAAAACAAGTTTTCAGGAAGTAGGGAGTCATGGCCACAATGGACAAGGGGTTACTGAAAATACTTGTGCTCTATCATGACATGAGTGGGCCAGTTATAAAATTTATTATTCCAGTGATGGCAGCACACATATGCTAGATACCTGCTAATGGATATACTTACTGTCTCAGGGGATATTATGATATAATTTATAATTTCCAAAAGATCATCATAAATATACTGATCTTGTGGTCTGCATGGTGTCAATGTAGTGATATTTCTTAGCCACCCTGGAAACAAATGGTACTGTGGTGGTTTGAATTAGATGGCCTCCATAGACTCATGTGCTTTGGATGTTTGGCCTTCAGCTGGTGTAAATTTGGGAGGTGGATCCTTGCTGAAGTAACACCTGTGTTACTGGGGTCAGGTTTATACTTGTTAGTCAGCTCCCCCTTGCAAAACCTCAGCTTACCTTCTTACTGCTTTCTGCCAGCAGCTATGGCAAGATGTGATGCCCAGCCTGTGCTCTACTTTTTTTTTTCATGCCATGCTAGAACTTATAAGCCAAAATAAACATTTTCCTCCTATTGGTGCTTTTGATTCAGTGTTTTGTCCTGGCAATGCAATAGTAACTACAACATACACAATTTACAAGGTAAAGATATTATATGTTTACAATTGAAAGGGGATGACAAAACAATGACAGCAATTTAACATAATGATTTGGAGAGGATTGTCAATCAAAATGATCTGGCAGTAATACATGATAGATAACAATGTTTGCTAAAGATATGGTTGAATATAAAAGAATGCACAATTATAAGAAAATCATGTTTTAACAGAAAATTTTTCAATTCAGGGAAAATATACTATAAAAGAGTGTGAACAAGTCAGGCATGGTGGTGCACATTTTTAATCTCAACAATCAAGAGGCAAAGGTAGGGCTGGAGAGATGGCTTAGTGGTTAAGGTGCCTGCCTCCTAAGCCTAAGAACGCTGGTTCCAATCTCCAGGTCCCACGTTTAGCCAGATGCAGTGACACAAGGGTGCAATGCCGCACTTGACCACAAGGGGGCACACACATCTGGATTTCATTCGCAGCAGCTGAGAGGTTGATGGCGCGCCCATCTCTATCTGTCTTCCTCTCCTCTCTCTCTCTCTCTCTCTCTCTGTCTCTCCCCCCAAAAAAGAGGCAAAGGTAGGAGGATGACTGTGAGTTTGAGGTCACCCTGATACTACATAGTGAATTCCAGGTCATCCTAGGCAAGACCCTACCTTGAAAGACCCCCCCCCCAAAAAAAAAGTGTGGACAATGTAATCATAAATTTGTAAGTCTACATATAAGTGCATATAGAAAATTAAATAAATAAATACACAAACATAAAGCCATTGTGTCTAAGCTAATGCATGCTAAATAGCCAATAAATATTCAATGATTGAAAAAAATACTTTCTGGTAGGCAGATAAAACATGGTCTGTGCCTTAAAAGTGTTGGAGTCTTCAAATTTTAGAAACATAAGAAGCATTGTCCTAAACTACTTTTCCTTAAACTTTTGGTGGAGAGGAAGGAACCAGTAAAATTAATGCAGATGGTGGTCATAAAGTTCAGGAGAACACAGATAAGAATATGAGTTAGGGACAGTGAAGAGGGAGTTAGGATCCTCCTCTTGAGAAGTAATGTCTTAGGTTGTTGGTAATGAGTGTAAGATGCTTTGGAGTCTATAAAAATCAAAACAAAACAAAACATTGTTCTTCAGGTAAAAATGAAAGCCCTGTCATGTAACCTTTCAAATATAGGCTTATCCTCTTATACTTTAGGACTTATGTCTCCAAACTCTTCCTGTACATTTTTAATTGGCAATACCATGTTTTGTGGAGGCTGGAGAGATGGGATGGGTCTTTCCATGGAATGTTAATTCATAGCTTCTTGTCAAACCCCTGCAGTAGAATATGGTGGTAGACACACAACATACCAGTAGGTCGGAATCCCTGTAGGCAGTGTTAGCAGGCAAATGAGGAAGGTGAGATGCCAGTGGGAGATGTTAGAGGCTCTGCTACCAACCAGAACAACACAGCTGGAGGATGGAGTTATACAGGAGACCATGAACTTGTGTGAATGCTAAAACAAATCCAGTGATGTGGGAAAGTAAAACATGGTTGAATGGGTAGATTGGTTTAAAACAGTTGGTCATACCCTTAGCTGATACCAACTTTTCTTTCAAAGGTTGACATCTAAGATATACCTACCAAGTTACAGAAAGTTTTACAGTGGCAGGTTCTTTTTGAACATTCTCTAATGATTCTCATGTCCAAATTTCTCCTCTAATTTCTTTATAGGCATATACTTAAGCAAAGATAATGTTTGTGAATTTTTCTTAGCTTTTTCAAGTGGCTTCCATTTATGGTTATATGACTCCTCACCCCCTGCTACTTTCCATCTTCTAAAGCATTCCTTTATGCCAAAGGTTTCTGAAACCTGACATTTACTGGGCAGATTATATTGACAGGACTATGGAATAGTTTTTAACTTGCTCTTCCAATCTAGAGACCATGGCAGCATTTGTTCCCTGGATTCCCCCCCACACCATTTGGTTTTAATTATATGAAAAGAGGCTTTATGAAGCTATTATTTTCAATTGTACACAAATATTACTCTATCCTCAACAAATGGTATATATGGAACACATTTAAAGCTTTTAATCTCAGGCAGCATGATTTGCTCATTTAATTTAACATATATTTCTTGAATACTCACTATCTTTCTAGGGCTATGATGTGGTGATAAGTGACATGTGTATCTATAAGTGCAATTCTAAAATGTGTTTCTGAAGGGATGAGATCCAAACAAAGGAATAACATTAATAAAGGCAGAGACAAATCTGCAGGAATGGTGTGGGGTACCCCGTGGCTGGAGCACAAGATACCAAAGAGAATGGAAAGGTAAGCATATAACCTGCAGTGTGTGTTGTACAGGAGCTAAGTTATTCTCAGCTATTTGAAGTGTTTTCAGAAGGCAGTGAAAGAGCCACAGGTTTCCAAACAGGAAAGTTAAAAGACTTCGATCTCTTTGAAGACAGGGTCTGGATCATTAGCAATATCCCACGGTTTCTAATGCTTCAGACTTAGTAAAATTACTTGGTGAATTAAATTATATTTAATTCATGTGAAGTGCATATAATGGAGGGACAATATGGGGGTTGTGGTAGAATCTGGGGCACTCAATGGCACTGTGAGTATACAGATATAAAATGGTAGAGAACATAGCATTATCAGTGACTTTGCTTTTGTATGTCTGATTATTTTAAAGATGCATTAAAATGCTGTGAATGGTGCTACATGCCTTTAATCCTAGCATTTAGGAGGCAGAGGTCAGATGATCAGCATGAGTTCAAGGCCACACTTAGACGACAGAGTGAATTTCAAGTCAGCTTGAACTAAAGTGAGACCCTACCTCATAAAACAAAGCAAAACAAACAAAAAAGACAAGATGCATTAAAATGAACATACATTACATTTGTCATTACAAAAACTCTATAGATCTTATGAAAGAAAATAGAAGTAACCAACCAAGAGGAGGACATTTTTTAAAACACTGGACTTGGATGAAATAGGGATCTTCTTCTGCCTCATGTGTATGTTTCATGTGCCTTTGAGTTATCCCATTGGGGTTTTATTTATGCACTCTATGGAGTCATAGTGCAATCCCCCATCTCTGAGGATTGTTAGGGGCTGACAACTAGGGAACTGAAATTCCTATGTAGGGCAGTGAAGTTCAGAAATGGACCTTAGCTAGGCTAGATGACCTCAGTCTGATCTTACTTACCAGGGAAGCCCTTGGTAGGAGACAGTAGTGCAGGCCTTGTAGTATCTCCTTCAGAGAGAGGGAAGACTATGTACTACCTTCCTGGCAACAAGTAGAAACCAGGACAGGACATCTACCCACTAGAGGACTACAAGCTGTAGTTGACCAAGCTATATTTTATGTATTGGACTATTAATTTGCCTTTCTTTCTTTGTACTTATTTTCTTTCTAAACATTTCATACTAGAATCTTGTTTTCCATTTTGTTTGAGCTGAGCTTTGAGGAACTGAAGAAAACAAATGGATTCTATCATTGAACTTGTAAGGTTCGGGAGTGACCACAACCATGCAAACCACTGTGAGGCAAAGATGAAAGCTTTTATTCAGGAAAGGCATGAGCTGCCAGGGCTGGCTCACAAGAGAGTCCACCTGAATTCCTCAGGTAGTGGACTTTATAGGATCTTCAGCTGGGGTAAGGTGAGGAAAAGAATTTCTTTGTTCTTTACCTTAGCCATTTCAAAAAGCTTGGTTGTGAGACCAGAACAGTGACCAGGTGACTTACAAGATGAGGGGCAGGAAACCATGACCAGGGGCATTGTTAAGCAAGGAAGGGATAATGGCTGGGTGGTTTCTTGAGGAATGTGGATAACTCATTTCCTTATGTCTCTGGTGACTCCATTTTGGAAGCCCATCTTGACCTTACACTCCAGTACTTTTTGTTAATGACAAGGGACAGTGGTCTCTTCTGTAGTATCTTCATGTTGGCCGTAGGGAGTGAGGAACTCTTATGGGAGAGGATGGATAATGTGGTCAATGGGTCTCCCTTCAGGGCAGGTGATGAGGAAATGGTTCCTTGGTGGCTAGAGGCTGTAGGAGGTAGAGGAGGGGCAATTCAGTACAAGTTGGTTGAATTTTTGGTGGGTGAATTGGTCCACCCAATTTTGGATGCATCTAAGAAGGCAGGGAGCCAGGAGAAGTAGCAAGAATAGTCCAGATATAGGCCCTAGGAGTGGCAGAAGCCAGGGCCAGACTGTCCCAAAGGTGTTCCATGACCCAGAGGGAACTGGTGTTTGTATCTGAGGCTGGTCAGCCAGGTTTTTTAGTTTTTTAATTTTGACCTCTACCTTGCCTTATTGGTTAACATAGTAACAGCATTCCTCATTCAGGAAAAGGCAGGTCCCTCCTTTGTCGGCTGTCCAGAGGTCTAGGGCTCAGCAGTTCTGTAGCAGGACTGAGGCCAGAGAGATAAGTTGCTCTTGTAGCAGTTGCAGGGTCTTGGTGGACCCCTGGACTGCAATGCTCAGGTCTGTAGAAAGCCTTTCTTTCATAAGAGATTAGGCTATGACTCAGGCCTCCATCAGCCAGCTCTCTGGCAGCTATAGAAGCTGCCAGGCTTACCTCTATCATCATGGGCAGGTGGACAGCTTTTTTTAACTATGAGCCTGCTTGGGAAGAAGGACTGCCAGCTCTCCCTCTATACATGGTGAGGCTAGGTACCAAAGTGAGTGGGGTGGAAGAGTCTGAGTGCTTTCTCAGAGAGATGCAAGTGTACAGCATGGAGTCACACCAAAAATAAATTCCCTTAGATAAGGCATGGTTTTTAACAATAGAGTTATTCCTGAAAGCTCCAAACCAGCATTGAGAGATGTCTTATGCCAGCAATCAAGGCAGTTTGGAAGAGAAAGTGGGATAGGGAGTTTGGAGAGAGGGTGCCAGAAGCAGGGAGTATCTGAAGTAAAAGTGACATTGAACAGGGACACTGCAGTAACAAGAGGCCGCACAAGTGAAGTGCACAGGAAGCAGACAGTGTGATTGGTAAGACTGAGTTAATTGAGGAGGAAGAGAAAATAATTAAGGATAGACATCCAGGAAGTGGTGGAGACGGGTAGATCACGCAAATCCTCCTGGAGCCTGCCATGAGCTTGTTTGATATCTATAACAGTCTGGGTGTGGACATTTTGAGCAGTGTTAGGGGCATTTTTGGATGGATCTATATATTTCTATTCAGCTCCCAACAGCAAGAGTCCATAGTGTATTGGGTTGCCACCCCTACCATCCCATCTGGCCACTTTTGGTCCCATGGGTCTATGATGGAAAAAATTGTGAGTACCCCCTGAGATTTGAGCTGTGGCAGTTGGATGTCATAGGATTGAGTTGGGTGGAAATGGTGGTGCTGACAGGATGGTAAGATCAACAGTGAGCGTTCTCTGACAGAGCCAGTGTAGCATGCTGTAATGACTTGGTCCTGAGAGAAGCGGAGACTTCTCTCATACCATTCCTGTATTGAGCTGGCTTCAGGGCAGTAATTGGTGACAACTGTTATAAAGAAGGTAAGGGAGATGGGCACCGCACACCCCATGAGAGGACAGAAGAAAGAATTAAGGAGCTTGTTATCCTTGTCAACAGCTATGACATCAAAATGCCAGGTGCAAAGGTGGGGGGAGGAGGAACACTCAGAGATGACGGATTGAGGGTTTGAGGCAAGGGAGAGGAGGCAGGGGGGCATAAGTGTCAAGAGGAACATTTGAAGATTGCAGGAAGAGTGGGAACACAAAAGGATTTAAGTTTGGGAGGGCCCTTTGGTGTGGCAGTGTACTTATCCCTGGATGAGGTAGGGTAGGACAGAGGTGACTTGATTCTCTTTAGCTGTGATAGATGGATCTGATTGGGGATGCCCTGAAGCTTTGAAGCCATGGGCATGGTTAGGATCACCAGATAAGGTCCAGCCCATAGCAGTTGAGACCCTGTGGGCAAGACTGCTTAAGGTAGACTTGATCTCCAGGGCTAAGTGAGAGAGTTGTGGCTCCTTCTGGTGGTTAGGGAAGAAGGAGGTCAGCATGTTCCTGGAGAAGTTTCTGGATAAAGGTGAAAGTTGGTCAGTACCCATGTAGAGGAGTGGTAGTGGGGGAAGGTTCTTTAACAGGAAGGGGCACCCATACATGAGCTCAAGAGGGCTAAGGAATGAGGGAACCAGAGGGGTAGCTCTGATTTTGGCTAAGGCAAGTGGGAGGAGCTGGGGCCAAGATAGATGAAGTTCAGAAGTCAGTTTAGACAGGTGAGTTTTGAGGATGGCATTTGCTCTTTCTACTTTGCCTGAGGACTGAGGCCTATATGGAATATGAAGTTTCCAATATATCCCCAAGGCCCTGGGTATTTCCTGAGTTACCTTGGAAATGAAGGCCAGTCCAGTGTCTGATTGAATGGTAAGGGGAAGGCCAAAGTGTGGCAGAATGGACTCAAGAATGTGGGAAGAAACTATATTTGCAATTTCCTGTCATAGGAAAAGCTTCAATCCACCCGGAGAAAGTATCCACCACAGTGAGAAGGGATTTAGATTTTTTGTGAGGAGACATGTGAGTAAAATTTATCTGCCAGTCCACCCTGGGAAGTGAGCCCCTGTGTTGGTGGGATTTGAAAGAGGGAGGGGGACAGACTCCCCCTTGTAGAGAGGCCATGGTACAGAGTGAGCAAGGCTGTGTTGTGGAGGAGATTAGAGAGGAGAGACAAGGATGGAAAAGGAGTGGGGTCAGGAATCTTTGTATAGGGTGGGCTCCCACATGAAATAGATTATGTAGGTGGATCAGGATGGTAGTAGCTTTGAGATCAGACAAGCAGTAAAGGTCCCTAAGGAGTAGCCAGCCTTGTGGTCCTGGGATAGTGCCAAGTTTTGTCAGAGTTTGGTACTGTTCTGGAGTGTATGAAGGAGTAAAGGAGGTAGGGGCAAGGAAAAAAGCTGAATATGTGCTGTGGAGGCTGGATTCCCTGGCAACCCTGTCTGCAAAAGAGTTTCCCGTGGCCACAGGTGAAGTTAGATCCTGGTGTCCCCTACAATGAATGACAGCCACCTTTACAGGAAGATAGGAGGCATGTAGCAGTTTAAGGATAAGGGGCCCATTAGGAATGAGGCTTTCTTTAGCTGAAAGGAAGCCTCTCTCCTTCCAGATAGCAGCATTGTGATGTAGAATATGGAAAGCATATTTAGAGTCAGTATAAATGTTAACTGTCTTACCTTGTGCCAAGGTTAGGGTTCTAGTGATAGCAACCAGCTCAGCTTTTTGGGATGCACTCCCCTTAGGCAATGGGCCAGTCTCTATTACCTGGTCATCTGAGCAATAGAATACCCTGCTATCTGAGAGCCCTGTGAGTACTAGAAGAGCTGCCATCTATCTACCAGGTGTGATCAGGGCTAGGGAGAGGAGATAGGGAGGTTCTAGGATTATAGTAGATGAGTTCCTCCAGGATATCTAAGCAGCAGTGTCTAAGTTGTTAGGGTAGAGGCAGGAGGGTGGCAGGGTTAAGTGGGGGACAAGAGTCAAAGTGATGTTGGGGTTATCAAGGAAAGTGATGTGAAAGAGTTGAATTTTAGATGGGGTCAGAGTAGACAGGCAAGAGTTGGAGAGTAGATCTTTAAGTCTGTGGGGAGGAGAGAACAGTGAGTTGTTGCCCAAAAGTGAATTTGTGTGCCTCTTGGGTCAGAAGAGAAGCTGCAGCAAGAGAGCATAGAAACAACAGCCAGCCCTGGACAGAGGTTCTAGTTGTTTAGAGCTAGGGTACAGGGGCAAAGGATGGGCCCTTCTTCATTTGACCTAGAACTCCCAATGCCATACCCCCTTTTTTTCTGTGGAATAAAGAATAAAAGGCTGCTGAAGGTCTGGAAGCACAAGGGCTGGAGCTTCCAAACGGGCATTTTACAGGCAGGAGAAAGCAGCACCTGTCCCTGATTTAGGGTCTAGGGATTCACGAGGGCTTCCTTAGCTTTGTTGTAAAGGGGCTTTGCTAGGAGGGCAAAGTTTAGAATCCACATTCTAAGGAACCCAGAAAAGCCAAGAAAAGAGAGGATTTCTTCCTTGGAGGTAGGCGGGGAGAGAGAGTGAAGATGTTGTTTGTGGTCTAGGGTGAGTTGTCGTGAGGTGGGGTGTAAGGAGAAAACCCATGTACCTAACTGGAGTTAAACTAAGTTGAGCTTTTTGGGGAAAACTCTATATCTTTTGGATCTGAGAAAGTTAAGAAGTTTGTTGGTATGTAGTTTGGATAGAGAAAGAGAGTGTGAGCAGAGCAAAAGATCTTCAACATATTGTTAAAGTGTGCTGGGCGACAGATCCAGGGACAAAAGGTCGGTGGGGGCTGTCTCTAAAACCCTGAGGAAGGACAGTCCAGGTGAGTTCAGAGGCAGTATGCGTTTTGGGGTCCTCCCACGTAAAAGTGAAGAGATTGTAGGAATCAGCGTGGAGGGGGATGGAGAAAAAGGCATCAGTGAGGTCAAGAACTGAAATAGTGGAGGAAGGGACGTGAGAGAGGAGAGTATAGGGGTTGGGTACTACTGGATGGATGCGTATAAGGGCAGCATTGACTAGGCACGAGTCTTGAACTAAGCAGAAGGTCCTGTCAGGTTTGATAACAGGCAAGACCAGAGTAATGCAATGGGAATGAGTCAGGCGAAGGAGGCCAGCTTGGAACAAATGAGAAATAATAGGTTTGAGACCTTGGTGATGTTTAAGTGAGATTGGTTATTGAGGACAGCACGGAGAGGATGTGGGGTCTTTGAGTCTGATGAGGACAGGCGTGTGATGAGAGGCTAGTATCAGTGAGGAAGTGTCCCACACCTTGGGATTAACTTCAGACACAGGGAGGGGGAAATCTGTATCCTTTGTAAGGGAGTGGGCTGGCGTGAGGAGGGGGAACATTCTTGTTCATCAGGAGTGAGAGTGGAGGAAAGAACTACAAAGAGACCATGCCAGGTTAGGTCATAGGCCTGAGTGAGGTAGAGAAATTCTTTGATATAACGTGTTGGATCAGTGGAGAAAGATCCTAGATGTTTCTCAATCTGGGATAGATCAGACATGGAAAAAGGAACATGGATGTGAATGATTCCTTCAGTGCCTGAGACTTCACATAAAGGATACATTCTGTCCCTGCGAGAATGGGTAGGCTGGGCTGGAGGGGATAGAGGAGGAGAGGAGATGAGATGGCAGTGGGGGGCACAGAGATAGAACAGAAGGCAGCGGAAGGGAGGGAGGAGGGGTGTGGGCATCAGGCAGGGTATTGGGAGAGACTGAGCGAGCTGAAGAAGCAGGAGAAGCTGTTGGGGCCAGGTCGTCTATGGTGTCTGGGTGGAAAACAGAGGGTGAGGATGAGTATGGGGGAGGGTAGAATTAGAGCACATTCCTGAGACTGGCTAGAAGGACCTGGCAAGAAGAGCAGGTAGAGCAGGGAGAAGGCCAGGCAAGCAGAGTAAAAAATGCTTGAATATAGGGTATTTCGGACCACTTGCCTGTACTTTGGCAGAAGTTTTCTAAATCAGTGAGAATTTGGAAATCAAAAGTACCATGTTCAGGTCATTTGGACCCATTGTCCAGCTTATAATGTGGCCAGGCAGAGTTGTAGAGAAAGATCAGATGACAAGTTTGATGTCATCCAAGAGTCATAGAGGCTTTAAGTTCTTGAGAAGACAAGTCAGGGGGTAGTAGAAATTTGTTTGGAGGTTTTATTTCCAATGGAAGCATGAGAGCATAGTAAAAGGGCGAGTGAGAGGAGACAGAGAAAGAGCAAGACAAGGGTGCAAGAAAGAAACCAGGGCTTAGCTGGGTTTACACAGAATACCAATATGACCCCTTGGCCTATTAGAGTGAATGGGGCCTGTACCTCCACTTGGGAAGAGGCTATACAGGTCACAACTTTGGGCTTTTTAGCCTATTAGTGGGCAAGGCAGGAACCTGTGCTCCTGATGGCAAAAGTGGCTGGCAGTGAAAGATGGGACCTCAGGAGGGAGAGGAGGGAGAGGAGGGAGAGCAAGAGTGTCCTCAGATGGTGCAACTGAACCCAAAGGTGCCGCTTAGGGTACAGTAGACCAGAGAGCAAGAGACCCAAGGTGTTGAGAGTACGTCTTTCTCAAGACCTGGGATTGGGGCCCAGAAGTGGATGAGGGGTGTAGCCTGGTGTGCTGGCACAGCTTCCATGAGGAGGGAGGAGATGAGAAGGGAAGAAGAGCAAGACTGAATTGTGGTGGGCATGAAAAGCTGGTACCAGGCAGAGATGGTCCAAAGCTTCAGAGGGGCAAGGCAGCTCAGTGGTCTGGTCAGGGGAAAAGAGGTCTGGCCACCCAAGAAGGCAACCAGAAGCCTCCTATTCAAGGCGGGCCACCAGGTGTAAGGTTTGGGAGTGACCACAACCAAGCAAACCTCTCTGAGACAAAGATGAATGCTTTTATTCAGGACAAGCATGAGCTGCCAGGGCTGGCTCACAAGAGAAGAGCACAGCCCGCCTGAGTTTCTCAGGTCGTGGGCTTTAGTGGGTATTCAGTTGCGGGAAGGTGAGGACAAGGAAAAGAATTACTTTATGCTTTACATTAGCCATTGCAAAAAGCTGGGGTGTGAGACCAGAATAGTGACCAGGCAGTTTAAGAGATAAGGGGGCAGGAAACCATGACATTGTTAGGCAAGGAAGAGATAATGGCTGGGAGGTTTCTTGAGGAATGTGGATAATTCACTTCCTTATGTCTCTGGTGATTCCATCTTGACCTTACAGAACAAAGCATAAAATGGGCACCACTCTCCACAGCCTTAGCCAAACAGTTCTTAGCCTGTATTCCTAAAGAGAAGGTGAATATCATAGTATGGGTGGGAGGCTGTGAGTTCCAGATATCTTTCCTCTGTGATGATTCTCTTGGTTCATTACTGTGTCCTTGGACATGTTGAGGAGGAGCTGCAATTGTCCAGAGTGGCAGTGAAACCAGAACTAAGGACATCATAGCCAATTAGAGGACGAGAATGCTAGTTCTCCACACACCATTGCATTAGGATCAAAATCAGTCACTACAGGGCTGTGGATATTTTCTGGAACATTTATGTTCAGAGTTGGATACTAAATACAAAGGTTACCTAATACCTGTTATTGTTACTAAAATGTTACTGATGGCTCTATATATTCTGCTTTCACCTTTATAGTTCTGCTATTTACTATTACTTTTTTGTGATCTTAGAAGCACTGTTAATTATGTTATTCTCAGACCTAAAGCAAAGATTTATTTGAAGAACTCATCATTCCTTAATAAAGAGCACTTTAGTTCTTTGGGAAATCTGCATTTAGGTTGTAAAATCTAAAGCTTAATGATAGTATGATCTCAAATATGACTAATGTTGGCTTCAGTCTTTGAAAATTTTCTTATTCTTTAAAATCTGGCAACTTTTGAGTTATATAAGAGGACTGAGAAAGCTATTCACATTTGGATTTGGAGGTAGGAAATAATTTACTTTTCAGCACCAAAAAAGAAAAAAATCCTGACTATTCCTAATACTATAAAGCTTTCTTTTTTACATTCAGTTTTTCTGGATAAATTCCCATTTTCATGTGTTTGCATCTATTTGCATGTTCAATTCAAGTGACTCCCACCTCCATGTATATAAGATGAAACAAATTATCTGTTTGTTTTAACCCAAATCTGCTCATCTAAGATTATGCATTAGGTTGGTAACTCTTAAGTGCCTTTGAACCTGGAGAAAGTATGGATGTGGGAATTCTGGGTATCATGTTTCAGCCTTAGGTCTGAAAAAGTGAATTCACAGAAGGCTAGAGCATGTCAAATTGGACAACAATGTCCCCAAACAAGGGTTTACAGAACACTGGCTAATTAAGCAAAGGGGCTCACAGATGAAGACGTGAAGACACTGCCACCTGAAATCAGGGATGTAAAACTAGTTCAGACAAAGCTTGTCCTTAGGCCTCTGCCTTGTCATTACAGCATTACTTCAGTAATCCTTGGACATTTCTGTAATATAGTACAGATCTGCATGATAAAATACTTGGTATTTTTACAGGTTTACTGGACACATTTTGAAAAAGAAAAATCTTCCTTACACATTCTCCTCTAACATATTCTATATATCCCTAAAGCAATAGAAAATAAAATATTAAAAGGCAGTTTGTAAAAAAAAAAAAATATTTGCTGGGCGTGGTGGCACACTCCTTTAATCCCAGCACTGAGGAAGCAGAGGTAGGAGGATCGCCACGAGTTCGAGGCCACCCTGAGCTTATATAGTTAATTCCAGGTCAGCCTGGACCAGAGTGAGAACCTTCTCGAAAAACAAACAAAACAAAACAAAAAATCCTATCCTGAGGTTAGGTGCTCTGAGCACTGCTCTAAGGACAGCTCTTCTTCCTTTCTGGGAAACCCTCTCCCAGTGCTCGCTCCCAGGGCTTGTTCCCTACATGTGGCTGCAGTTCTGCATTGCTGGGATGAACATCCAAACCCCATACAGTTTATGGGAGGAAGGGGTTTATTGAAATCCTACAGATCCAGGGGAAGTTCCATCAAATGGGGAAAGAACCTGCTCCTATTCATAAATCTGAGCAGAGAGCAACCACCAAACAGCCAGCATGACAAGAAAGCACAGCCAGAGCTCAAAACCTCTCTGCATACCTTTAGGCTAGAATTCAGATCCATCCCCAGTGACACACCCCCTCATAGCAGGCGCCTGCCTAGTGTGGCTGAAGCTGTATACTCAATTTTAATAAAACATCTGCTTCTATGGGACCATATATTCAAACTGCCACACATGCCTAGCTCCTTACAGGTCTCACTCCTTACCTAGATTAGTTGTCACTTACCACTTACGCCCATGCTACACATAAAATTCAGTTGGACTTCATTGACATGTTGTAAGTGTAAAATACACATCGATTTTTGTTTAAGGCTCATGAGAAAAAGAATGAAAGCATTCTCATTAACAATTTAAAAAAATATAGGTTAGATTTTAAAAATAAATTTTGGATATACTAGGTTAAATAAAACATATTATTTAAATGATTTTTGTTGGTAACTATTTTTTTAAGTGGCCCCTAGAAAATGAGAAATGACCTAATGTGGCTCAAATCCCTGTCTCGTGTAACATTTCTGTTGGGCAGTGCTGTTACAAGAGAAACCTCTCTTAATCCTCGTGGGTGTTTCTTTTTTCAAATATTTCATTTATTTATTTGAGAGAGAGAGGAAGAGGCAGATACAGAGAGAGAATGGTCCGCTAGGGCCTCCAGCCACAGCAAATGAACTCCACATGCATGTGCTCCCTTGTGCATCTGGCTTACATGGGTCCTAGGGAATCAAATCAGGGTCTTTTGGTCTCTCAGGCAAACACCTTAACCGCTAAGCCATTTTCCCAGCCTCCCTGGTGCGTATTTCTTAACTGAGAGTCCACACTGGGGTGGTGGGAGCATTGGCCACTTGTTACCAATGCTGTCGGCCATGATTGTAATGTGAATAGCAGAAGTCTTGAATTCATGTTAGGGCAGATCATGTCTTCCTTCCCTTTCTTCCTTCCCTGTCTCTTCTATGATTCAGCGCAGAGGTAAGAGAATGCCAGTGGCCTCCGCTTCAGGCTTATGGAAATGGATTTTACTTGAAGCACAATTTCTCCTGATGTCTGGTAAAACTAATTAGATTTTGTCATTTTATTCACTGGGAAATCTGTCTCATGGAAACCTTGCTACTCTACTTAACCTCCTCCTCATGCACAACTATCTGGTGCCATGTTAGGTTATGCTTTTTTGTTTAAATTAACTTCTAGATAATATAGCACAATAAATACAGGAGAATGAGTGGAGGAGCAAAAGTTTTCACTGTTTGTAAAAACACAAGACTGATTTTATTATATTACCAGAGAAATAAGTTAGATTGCTCTGGCAGTCTCAATAAATCACACATGAAGTCATCTTTTTTTTTCTAAATTAAATTTTTATTTAAATAAAAGTGTTATGTTTGTATTTGAGCTGACAGCTAAATCTGATAATTAGAGTGCATGAAGTTGGCTTTGATTGGCATTGTAATTGGATTGTCATTGGGCTGAGAACCTATTATCTTTGGATCATGCCCCATGAAATCTGTTGAAGAAACTTTGCTGCCAGTCATTAGAGCCACCATCTTGGCTTACAAATTAGCTTTGAAAGGCTTCTTACCACTGGGAATGTAATTTAAACCACTGCAATTGCACTCCCATTAATTAAAATTATATTAAAATTATGGTTCATTTTCTAAATATTTTTTTCATATTTTATTAGACATACTTATTACTAAATGCTTAACAAATTACATAGCAGTGCTTAGTAAAATTATGTTTTATAGATAATCCATCTCTTCGGCACATGTTACTCAGCATCAGTGGAATTAGTCAGTTTTAATCATTAAAGGATACACTATTTATGTTTTTCATTACAAGTTTCATAAAGAAGCATTTCCATTATTTCCACATAAAATGTAGTACCAGCAGTGTAGTGTAAATTAAGATCAGTTCTATCGATAAAAAAATATGTAGCTAGGCTTTAAGGAGCTGTTGCCTGTTACGGGGCCATTTTTCCTGTCTTAATTTCTTTCTTTTCTAAAACAACAGAAGGCTATATAGGAAAACCTTTTTTTTTTTTTTTTTTTTTTTTTTTTTAATTTTCTCCCCTCTCTTTCTTCTTTGCATGGAAGATTAGGGAATAGAAAAACCACACATGCCCAAGCCTATGTCATTCTTTATTCCTATTATTGCCTCCTGAAAGCAGATCAGAGCTGATTAAGACAGAAAGAGAGTTTATGAGGACTGGAGATCAGAATGAGGCAGGAGCTGCTGGAATGAGGCTTGTCTCCCATGGCAGGTCGAGAGGGGTGCTTCTGCCAGGCCCAAGATGCCCACTTCCATACACTGTTCCTTTAGGCAGGCCCCATAATCTCAGGACTGACGGGCAGTAGCTATGTGTTGTGTGTAGATGATAAATGCTCATCACCAACATTCTCTGGCCATGCAAAGGGGCCCATACAAGGTTCCTCACTTTTCATGCATGTTTTTCACATTAGCCTCTGACAAGTCTGGTAAGGTGTGCTTTTACAATTAGTCTTCCCTGCACCATGTTGAAATGAGTCCCTGCACTTTATACAGTATGTTCAAGGGTCAAGTTTCATGGCTTTGGAGGGTTTAGACTATTTCTGACCTGAGGTATCTCCAGCTCCAGGGCCAGATGTATACCAAAGTCACTGTTTCAAGACTAGACAACCAGAAGCCATATCAAAACTGGCTGTAGGGAATTATGTAGGAGAAATTCGTGGTAACTCTAGAAATAATGCTTTCTGTAGGTCTAGTGCATGTTGTAAATTGATTATATAAATCAAAATCTGTAAAACACTATTACTGCAGCCTGGAAACTTATGTCCATGTTTCCATTTCTAATTTGTCCATTTCTTTAGCTTGTCTTTTGACTATTCCTGATATCTTTCTCTCAGCTTCTGGTGGAATTTTATTTCAAGGTTTTCTTCATCTGTCTTTTTTCTACTTTTCCCTACAATGAACATATGCATTTGGTTTATTTTCTTAAGATAGCCTTTTGAACTAGTTCAGATATGCCTCAAACACATGACACTCTTGTCCTGGCATCCTGGGAGCTGCATTTATATATGTAAGCCTTTAATTCGTACATGGTAGATTAAAATTCTTGAGTCACTCAGGTAGCATCTAAAGTTTCAGGTGGTATGACTTGTGCAAATCATGAATCTCCACTCTGATGCATTTCCTCTTGTATTGCTTATGGGCTGGATCCCTCTGCTCTCTTCCTTGCCCATAGTCTGTAATTGGCCCTTGATACCATAGGAAGGAAAATGATTTCTGGAGGCCAGGATTGGCATGTTCACTGTACTGCTGCAACAGAACATGGATAGGATTCAATGCCCTCTACCCCATTTGTGAGCAGGGATGTTGCCCTAGAAGAGGAAGCAGGACACCTAGGCTTAGTGTAATGTTGCCTAAGGCTGAGTGCCAAGTTCTTGAGGAATAAAGGACGGGATGCTAAAGGTCTGAACTCAAAGAAATGAGGAGAATGAAAAGCATACCCTTCTCCTGGAACCAGTTGTCCTTTGTCTGTTGGCAACCTTGGAGGTGAACTCGTTGGGTCAAGAGAAGCCTCCTGTGCACATGCAAATGAAGGTGGAGAACACAAGAAAACAAACCACTAGGCCTTCTGCACTTCCATCCATGTGTTGAAGGTTTGGGGCACTTGGTTATTTGAACAAAGGGTCTAGAGATAAATCATTACCTAAAACGTTACAAATATTTGGTGTGTGGGACACATGATATGTAAATTACCTTGAAAAGAATTAAAAAGGAAGAGTGTTATTCATAGACTGCAGTCCTGGAACAGGACAAGTGGGATGGGAGGTCAGCCCACTTGGAGACTAAAAGAAAGAGCAGAGAACGACCCAAAGAAACATCGTATGGGTCCAGCTCTTCCCTTGTCTGCTTGTGTATTTCCAGGTGAGAGAAAACTGGAAGTCTTGTTAATTGATTTTTGGCCACATAGGTTATAAAGTTTTGAAGAATTAAATTTCTTTTTTTTTTAATATATATATATATATTATTTATATTATTTTGAGAAAACATTGTCCTCCTCCCTGTCCTCCCTCTTTCAAAATCTTGTTATGTGGGTCAAGCATTGTGAGGTTGGAAGAGTTCTTTTAATGCCCCATAGGTTATAAAGTTTTGAAGAATTAAATTTCTTAGGGAAAATTAATCATGTAAAGCTAAGTGATGTTGAGCTGGGGAAATTGCTCAGTGGTTATAGGCACTTTCTTATAAAGCCTGCTGGTCCAGCTTTGATTCCTATGTCCACTGAAAAAAGATAAGCAAAGCCAGATAAAAGTTAGTACTAGTGGTATGTTCACCATTCGATGTCCTGCATTTGAGGCTTGATCTTGACATGACCATACTCACTCTGTCTCTGCTCACAAATAAATAAAAATAAAAAATAAAACTATTGGAGGTTGCATATCTTAGACTGCCCAAAGGGAATACATAGAGATACAGCTGTCTTCAACAGGGTCTTGCCATTAACCCAGAACTCCCCTATTTTGGGAAACCTTGTAGGTGTTTCAGATCAACAGCTCATTGTGGAAGTTCACCCCATGCTGGCACTGGGAGTTATAAGTCTATAGGAAGATGAGGGAAGAAAAAGATATATAGAGGAGAAAGTGAGTATAGAGAGGGGAGGGAGAGAGAGAAGAGAGAGAGAGAGAGAGAGAGAGAGAGAGAGAGAGAGAGGTTCTAATGGTTCGGGTGAGACTACGTGGCCTGTTATAATCCCACTCCCACCCTCTCGTTCCCTCCCACCCTTACCCTCCTCCCTCCCACCCTCCCTTTTGTCTAAACCTGCAGAGTGCATGTGTATAGTTTTTGGTATTTACATCTTCAGTTTTGCTAGCATTCTGATTTCCAGGCTGATAGAATAGAACTCAGTTCCTTGGTGAAAGTCAGAACTGCTCTGCAGTTGCCCAGTAAGGGAATAATGTCCTGAGTCAGAGGGCAATTTCTTGACATACAGTGATGTTGAGCTGGGGAAATTGCTCAGTGGTTATAGGCATTAGCTACCCACATAAAGCCAAGCCAAAACTCCTTGACCATGATTCTCATTCTATCTATTAGCTGTGTGACCTTAGTTAAGTTTCATCAACTCTCTGCAACTATACTTATCTATACAATTGGACAGGGATTGTTTGCTGACAGATCTATTAAATAGTGCATAGGACTGTGCCTGGCACAAAGGAAGTTTTGTAAATGCTAGCAATCATTGCTGTTGTTTGTGGACACATCAAGTTTCATATACTGGAGGGCATGCCAAAATGAAAAACACGTGTTCCTTTTCTTTAAATACATTATCTGAGATGGATATTTTCCTCTATTTTGCCCATTTCTTTAGTTGGTCTTTTTTACTGCTATCAGTGTCTTTCTGTCAGAATTTCTGAGCTTAAAAATTATAATTTTTTAAAATATGGAATTCTTTCCATATATATTATTTTTATTCCCTAAGCAGGATAGTTAGTTCCTTTCAAAGCAAGTCAAGACCAAGCAGTTCAGTGCCTCCAAGGTAAAACAGCCCCTCCCCAGATAACCACAAAGGGATTCCAAATAAAATCCTTTGAGTGTAGTGAAGGTTCTGCTAGCTCCTCTCATGGTAAATGCAATCATTGTCTTTCCTTTAAGACTAACTTATCTGGGCTTATCTGTCTCCAACACTTATATCTAGTTAGGAAAGGAAACAGAATTATGTACAGTCATAGCATATGACCCCAGAATCTTACAAGATCTCACTCCAAAGAAAGCTGAGTCCTCACATGCAAATATATTTTTTGTTCTGAATTACATACTTTTCCCAGAAATTAAAAAAAAGAGTAGAATATATATATATTATTTTTCTTTTTCTTTTCAGTACGTGTTAATGTAGACTTGAGCCTTTATTGGAAAAAAAATCCAATGTGCATGAAGCTTGGACTATTTCCAACTTAAAATAAATATGAATTCAGATGCTTTTCATGTTGGTTTTTGCCTCATATAAAGATGTGCTGTTTAGTGGGAAGAATAATTAGTCATTTATAGGTTCATTATATAGTGTGGTTAATCTTGACCTTCTCTTCCCTTTGGCTGGCTGGTAAGAGACCTTTCTCAGTAGGTCCAAACCTACATAGCACAGTCTGGTTTTTACAGCTCTACTGCCAGTCTCTTTGAGTTCCTGATTTTACATTAAGCTAGGAAGAGCTCACATGTCATTCATGTTTTAATTCTTTGTACAAGATCTCTAAATGGGGCATCCATTCTCCATCCCACCTTCTACAACAAAAACGGCACATTGTTATTTAAAGCGAAGGCTTTATAGATTAGTTGTTGAGTGAGATATTCATCTCATGAATAACTAATAACATAAAATAAAGAACAATGAAAATGCAAATTGTCTGCACATATACAGTGGCAGTTAGCACTATGAATAGTCCTTCTGAATTCTTGCAAGGTAGGTAAAAGCCAGTCAAATTTCTGATTGTACCTAGTCCTTTGAGTTGTTGAGACAATATCAGAATTCATCCCTCTTAGGACTCATTATTGAGGCATGAAAAAAGAGATGGAAATCTGGTAGAATTTCAATTCCTTCGTTAGCATTATTAATAAACAAGAATTGGCAGGAGCTAAACTGATTGGCACATACATCTGGAATAACAGAAATAAACTTTCAGCATGGAAGGAAGGGTTGCTACTAGAAGGATTTTGAGCAGAAAAATAGCACGTGTGTAAGGATAGCTTCCAATCTATCAAAATCTTAAACAAATCTCTCTGTGTACCATTTATAGGATGTAAGAAAGAGGGTGTCTTTCTCCATGAGACACTTGCCTTGATTTTTTTTTGGGGGGAAAAGAAAACATGTTAGGGAAATGGAAGTGCCACGTTGGTTCCCACAGCTATAAAACCATCCTGTGGAAACTCAGAAAGGGGTTTACTATACTACGCATCGAACAGGCTGGAACATTATTTGTTGGATGGAGTCCTAAGTGGACATTAATTGTAAAAGAAAGTACGTTCACCTTCTGAAAGTTTATATTAAGGCATAGAATTGAGAATGATTTCATGTGTACGGAGGGATTAGCCCTAGTCATTTGACAAAGGACAAATGTGTAAAAAAAATTGAAATTTTCATTCTTTCAATAACTTCCTAGTTTTTACAGTTTATGTGCCTACCATGCATGTAGTTCACTTGGGAATTGATTTGATGAGGGGAAGGTGGATTTTATATCATTCATAGTCTACAACTAGAAGACTCATAGTCTTCGCTTCAGTGCGAGCTTGTCTGGTATCAATTTACTACAGATCCAGTATAGCAGCAATGTACTAAGCTGTGGACAGTGGAGGTGTGAAGATTATGGGAAATGTCTTTCTAAGACATTAAATTACATTCATTTTTAAAAAGAAATCATCTTTAAAAGGCTGGTTCAAGCTGCCTGTATAACACTGAACACTAAACTCCTGAGCCTACTGCCTCAGCCTCATAAAACCAACATTCTTGGCTCAATTCCTTCTTCTGTCTAGTGAAAGAGGAAGATGAAAACCTGAGTCTGAAGACTAAAGAGGGCCATTTAGAACAACAGGCCACATGGATGACTGACCCAGATACCTGGTAGTATGGACTTGAGGCCATATTGTCACAAAATTGAGGCCCTAGATGTGGGCACTGATATCCAAGGTGAAACTGTTCCCCTACTTTACCGTCGTCAGCCTACTAGAGGGTATTCGCAGCCCACTCACCTAGAATACAAGTCTCAGTATTTCCTCAGAGTCTCGAGGGAAGAGACTGACTACACTGAAGAATTTGCAGCATGTGTGAAACTTCCACCCTGAATCCCACATGGCTTATGTCAGTTCTTTTCACCCAGTTACACTCAAGTACTCTTAATGAGATGAGAACTCAGTACATGCTGAATCAACCCACAGCCAGAAAGCCATATCTTTTTGTTTTAAAAATGCATGGGAAATTTACATTGCATCCATAATATGTCTGTGTTTTAATTTCTCAAAGTACTTAACAACCATCCCCTGTTTAACATGCTGAACGACCATGACTGCAAAATTTTAGAGAAAAAGTGATGTTTAGTGTGGTCTCCAAATCAACAGTGTCAACATCATCTGGGAGCTTGTTAGAAATGCAGATTCTCAGAATTAAAAAAAAAAAAAAAAAAGAAATGCAGATTCTCAGACACTTGCTTACTGATTCAGAAGCTCTGGGGGTGGAGCCTACTGGCTTGATTTTTCATGAGCTCTCCAGGCAATTCTGATTCATGTAAAGAGATTAAGAGGCATATAGCAAAATGCTCTGATAAATATATATTTCCCAAACTGTAAAAGAAAAATATAATTAGTTGAAGCAAAGGTTCTCTGGCTCTTTTTTGTGTGTGTGTGTGTATGTGTGTGTGTGTGTCTACTTGTCTGTATATCTCTCTCTTTGTGTTGCTGTTGTTGTGATTGTTTTAAGACAGGGTGTCCTTATGTAGCCCCAAAGGGCCTCATTTACAATGTAGCCATGATGGTGTCAAAATGTGCAAACCTCCTCCCTCAGCATCCCAAGTGCTGAATTTACAAATGTATGCCAATGGACCTGGTTTGTGGTTGTTATAAGGGCATGGCTATGTGTAGAAAACTTTTAGAAACTGTCTTGTATCCACACAGAATTCATTCAGTTGGAAATTCCACAAATATTTATTTAGCAGTTGCTATGTAGACATTCTTCTGCATATTGGACATATAACAGTGGACAAAATCATCATGGAACTTATGTTCTTCTGGGGAGCATTGCATGGTAGTCAATAAGTAAGTATGATTTCATACTGACAATAATAAGTGCTATGGAGAAAAACTATAAAAAAGCTATAGGATATAAGGATTAAGAGTGTCTGAGTTGGAATTGTTCTTTTAAGTAAGTTGGTCAAAATAGTTATTTCCAAACAAGCATCTTTAGATCAAGGGATGAATGAAATAAGGGAACATGTTATGAGACTATCTGGGAGGAAATGTTTCAAGGCATAATGTGAATTATATCCTGTCAGGGTTTCTTGTCAGTTCCATCTGAGCTGTAGGTCCCTGAGAACCACACACCCAGTGATGCATTATGCTGAAGGCACCTTCTGTAGGGAGAGGTGTTTTATTCTTCTGGCAAATCTACATAGTTGCCATCTTTGAGTGCATCTTCTGTATTATAGGTCCAGGCCCAGGTTCAAGACATTGGTCAAGTATGGCATCAAGTCTCCTTGCAGCCCTCTCTCTCATTTCCCAAACTGATAGTGTAGAGTGTACTGTACATGGTTTCTACTTTGTGAAGCACCACAAAGCTGCGTTACCTTATGTATATAGGAAAAGTATATCACTTATAAACTTTGCATTTACTAGTTGTAGCGCCATAGGACTTGTTTTAGCCTCAGCTAATAAGTACTTTTAGCACAGCACAGTCAAAAGAAAGTGGGAACTCCTGGCTTGGAATATCCCATGTGGGAGGTCAAGCTGACAGATTCCTCCCCAATTTGTGGCTATTATCCCACATTTCCACAGAGATTCACATCCCACCCTCCCCAAACTGGATTTTTTTAGAGTAACTGTCATTAGTTGCAGGAAGCGTGGGCACAGAAGTCTAGTCCATTCTGAGCAAAAGAAAACATGTCAGTGAAATGTTCTGTTAGTAGTTTAATTTCCACTTTCAGTTGCAAGATATTATGGAGCTGAGATTGACAAAAGAGAAACAAAAATTATTGGTCTTTCCTCAAATCATGGCCTTTTAATGGATTTGAATGCTCAGTAGAAGGGCTTACTTAGCCGTTTTTACTATCCCAAAAGCCAGCAGTATTTTTCATCTAGTTGAGAATGCTGAGACTTCCCGAGGTAGTACACTGAGTGGCAATGAGGATGGTCCAACTGAGGTTTGACTTTCCATTGAACTGAAAATCCATCATCAGTGAGACACAATTGTGTTACCACATGCATAAGCACAGTGCTATGATCCCCTGGGTATGTCTATGAATTCCAGAAAAAGGGTAACACCTTTAAACTTTTTTACCCCAGGAAAAGAACAGACATTCCCCTCTTTTTTTTTTTTTTTCCTTTGGTTTTGCAAGGTAGGGTCTCACTCTGGTCCAGGCTGACCTGGAATTCACTATGTAGTCTCAGGGTGGCTTCGAACTCTCGGCGATCCTCCTACCTCTGCCTCCCGAGTGCTGGGATTAAAGGCGTGCGCCACCATGCCCGGCTTTTCAGACATTCCCTCTTGACTGGGGCCTGGTTTGCTTTTGTCTCTTTCTTTCTTCTTTCCTTCTGATTGCTTTGTTTTCCTTGCATTTTATTTCCTTAGTTTATCACTTTGCTTTCTTATCTTCTGATACATTATGAAGTTTGAAACCTCTAATAGTCATTTCCTTCCAAGAAATCCTATAGATTTCACAATGGAATGTCTTTGGAACTGTGTGAATAAATGTGCTGAGAAGGCATAGATGGTTTTCAGGGAATTTTTGCAGACAGAACTGCAATCCAATTCTGGACCTTCAGTTAAACCATCTGCAGAGATAAACATCAGAAACAAATTTGTATTTATGGGGGAAATTGTCCTTTGCCCTTAACCCACCATTGAATTTGAAAAATTCCCAAGCTGTATTACATATAGAATTGGCTTTTAATGCTTTGAGGTGTGTGTCAGTGAGTGGGAATAGAGCTGATAAATGTAGTTACATTCTTTTATCCATTGGTGACCCAATTTTCTACAAAATCATTTTGCATGTACAAAAAAAATAATAATGGGCAGAATGAAATCTGTATTGTCATGGCAATGTATAAGATAATTTGGCAAGACAATATTTTGGAGAGATTGGAGGTAAAGCAAAAGGCTCTTATGAAAAATATGTTAAAAGCTATCTCTATTTTTTCTAAATCCTGATAATAACAATATAACAATCTTCTATTGTAAATGGCTTTCCTTGTTTTGGGTTTCTGGGAGAAGAAATGTAGGACAGTTCACTGTGGTTCATCTCCAGATGCATCCCAGCAAGGGATTCATGGGAGCGCCCTGGAAGTGCTGTGAGAATACATGGACATGGAACTCTCTCTTTACACCAGCAACTGGCTTTTTTGACAGATAAAGAGGTAGAACATTTCAGTTCTCTACCCTGTCCTATATTCCTAAGGGAATTAAGAAATTCCTACTCTCACTTTTCTACTTGCACCTGGTGTAGTTCATGCTAATGCCAAATTGGACACAAGGGGGCACCGAAGTGCCACAGATTTTGCCCTGGGACCTTTCTCCATGGACACATTCCCAACAGCAGCAAAGGTCAGGAAATCGAGCCCTCCAGAAGAATCTTCCCAAGCACTTGGCAAGACCATTGCCATAGTGGCCTAGATGGAATCAAAGCATCATACAGTTCCTGTTTGCCCCAGCACCCATCTTGGTGCCAGTTTTCAAACTCCTCCACCATGGAGGTAGAAAACCATATTAAACTTAGTTCCCTCCCTCCCTTTCTTCCTTCCTTCTTGTCTTCTGTCCTTTCTTCTACCATTTCAATACTGCATTGTGCTGCTTTAAGAGAAAGTAAAGATCCACTTGAGAAGAAACCCTTTCAATTTAAAAAAAAAATGATAGTAGGCTTTATAAAGAATTGTTGTCCTGGATAAACTCTGAAGAAGTAAATTATTTTTCTCCTAATTCATCTATATGCCAAAGGAGACAGTCATTTGTTGATTTATTTCCTCTGCTTTGTCTTTCTTCCTTTCCTGGAAAGTAAAGAACTAGCAGGGTTCTTGCCCCAACATGAAGAATCATGGGGTAATTCCTGGGGTAACAATAAAGTTAGGTGTTAGTTTCTCTCACTTAAAAGGAAATGGAGAATTTGACTATTGATTTCAAATTTTCTCTTTCTGAGCAGGAGAGCTTGCATTTTATTAAACGTAGTCAATTTTTGATGAAATATTCTTTTTATTTTTCCAGATAGATTGCTGATTTACTTTAGAATGGTGGGAAAATAAGTGTGTACCTGCTGAGTGCTGAAGACAAGTGCTTGTTTGCTTTATTGATTTGGTCCATTTTGTGAGTTGTTTCTATGTATTTCTCATTTGGCTACAAAACCTAGCCATAAATGGTCCTGGCTGTTGTATTGCATCCGTCTCCAGCAGAATCTCTCCAAAGAGAAACTTTGGAATTTGCAAGTAATTCTTTTGTCAGACAAACATTTTGTCAATGGAAGCATGTCACTCACAGATAATCAAGCACTTTAACACTGTGCTTTTTTTGCTTGTTAGGTTCTCTTATTGTTTGAGGCTATGCATGAAAGAAAGTTGGTGTTTCCAAGGTAGGATCTGCCTGCAGTTCTGGTAGGAAGTGCAGCATGTCAAAGGGTCTAACATCAATGCAAAGGATATTAGATTTCAAAAATAAATCCTTCTGTCCTCAACTTCTTTATTGTGCATCAGTGGATTAAAAATCTCTTCTTTGAAAATAAAATTATGGTAATGCTTCCAACTGAAAAATTCATTCATTAAAAGATAGGCCTTTTAAAGACCATTCAATCATGTGGAGGAAGAAGAATGAGTGAGCTATGGTGCTAAGTGTAAACATGTACTGTGCATGCTCTCAGTAAAATGCACATGTGCTTTATGTATAAATAGGAACACTTTTTAGAACAAATAAGATCAGATTTAAGATGATAGGTCCTTCCTGAAGAAATGAATCCTATTAATTTTATAATGTGGTTTATATGGAAAGGACATTGGATACTTTTGCAAGAGTGACACATTTAGGTACTTGACACTATATATTGTAAGGCTGGTAGAAGTTTTTTTATTTTTTATTTTTTATTTTTTATTTTTTTTTATTTATTTATTTATTTATTTATTTATTTATTTTTACTGCTGTGTTTCTCCAAATCATATCTAATTCCACTGGAGATGACCATTCTTATTTTATAGAGGAAGTCAAATGAGATTTTTTAAAAAATCTCCACTGGAAGGATAAAAATGCAAATTTGCTACAGTTTAAATTGTGGATAATATCCCTCCAACTAAAAAAAAAAAAAAAAAAGACTCAGGATTCCTTGGCACTTTTGATGTCATAGATAATCAGGTAGAGGAAAAAATTCTAAAATATTATAAAAAGTTATATACTAACCTATACTAAATATAGTTTAACCTACATAATAAATTTTTATTCACTGAATGTCAGGCTATAAAGAAATACATATTTAAAAGAAACCTTATTCTTACTACACAAATTCTTTGATATTTTAGGAGAAAAGTTGTATGCATGCTGTACATTTGGTTCGTATATATATGAGGTCAGATAACCTTCTTCAGCTTTTAGTCAAGCATAAAAGGGTAACTAAAGATAGCAGATCAAACCAATGTGTGCCTAAAGGCCAAGATGCTGGGCTTTGAGGAAATTAATGTGAATATAGATGCAGAAGTAGGCCTGTTGATTTCCAGACTCGGGGAAGAAGTTAGAAAAGTGATTTTGTTTTGGATGGAGGAGGGTAGGGAGGTAATTCTCTTCAAATAATTATGGGAGCTGAGTAATATTCTCAGAGCCTTTCCCAAGATCATTATTTGGGGATTCAGTTTTCACATAATTCCAGTCACCTCAATTTCCAAGTTTTGTTCCATATTTTCCACACATTGGTCTACCATTTCCTGTAAATTGAGGCAAGGACACTAGGAGGTGGGACTTCTGATATCTGTGGCTATGCACACTGTACACATTTCCAGGCAGTGCTGGTGGAACCAGCCTAGGAACATTTGCTACCATTGGTTTAAAGGCAGATGCCATTTCAATGGCAGGGTAGGAAGCTGTGAATGAAATATGCAGATGTATAATCTTGTAAGTCTTGCCAATTTTCCATTTTAAATTGTTTTAAAAGAAATAAAAAAATTAAAATGTCATAATGCTGGGTTTACAGAACAATGCATTTCCACTTCTATCACTTTCATTTCATCGTGAAGAACAACCTGCTCATCTCTACTATTCTTTTCATATCCACATTAGGTATCTCTTTACATTCATTTGTGATTTGATAGATACTGAAATAATATACTTTCACAATTGTGCTGTTTTGTTGTTTTGGAAAATACTCATGTTTTAATAAATATTTAGTATTGATTTTTTTTCATTTAATTAAATTTTTCCTGATGCAGTTCACCATTAGTGTTATTTTCAGATCACTGTTCCTTCTATTTGTGGCTCCTTTCTCTTTGAAACAGATAAAAATAAATGTGAACAAATATTTGTCAAACAATTTTTTTTACTTATATTGACTTATAAGCATTTCTTTCAAAGAAATTCTTATTTAGATACCTAGAAAGTCACCACACAGAGTTTGTTACTTCAGGTAGATAACTCAGACTTACTCCTTTTTTTTTTTTCTCCCAAGGCATTTTTTAAAGGAGGATTCTCTTTGATGGGAGGATACTGAGTCTCCTTTCCCAAATATGTAAATGAAAAGTGGAGATGAGTGATTGACTGAACTTTTCACTCATATCCAGATGTCTTGGCATCCTGCCGGCTTAGAGCTGTGTGTGTGTGTGTGTGTGTGTGTGTGTATGTGTGTGTGCACACACACGCACACCAAGTGCTGCATGCACAAGCATATGTTGAAAGCCTCCAGTCCTAGGTAGAAATGGGTGGGACTAGTTTGAGGAGAGTGATGAGGTCTGTCAGCCTATAGGGTGGGTACATATATAGCTTCAGCCTGTCTCAGAGATGCTCAGTTATCCTGCCAAGTATGGATGTGTTGGAATAGGATGCAAGACTATCAAGTAAAGATGGCATCTATACACACATTCCAGTGATGCAAGAAAGCCCACCCTAGAGACTGCATTTGTGGTCTCACAGTGGGTCTCTGACTTTACTCTGTGTTCTGTGGAAAGGAGACTCTGCATGTGTCATTTCATGAGATTATTCTTCACATCTCCTTCAAAGCATCTGCTGTGTAGCATTCCTGGAAAGATTCCTATTTGATTGGGGCAGTGGTGGTCTAGCAGTGGCGAGTAAAAGTGATCCTTGCATGCAGAAGTTAGTGCAACAAAGGTGACTTTGGACGGTGGTATAAATGTAATATTAAAATTCATTTCTTATATGGTAACCCATAGCTAATTTAAGAAATTGATTTTTATCTACCAGCATCCACAATATCTTTCTGTATGCATTTCCCTTTTACACAGATACATTCTGTTTTTAGAGATTTTTCTTTCAAAGCTGGGAACATCACCTGATGTCTGCATATGAGTGCTGTACTCCAAATCCCATCTGCTGATCTACCTTTCAAATATCCCAGTGTCCTCCTTGTTTCCCGTTTTTTACTGTTCAGGCCCTTCACAGAACATTATTGTCCCAGCAGACCTTTTATCCAAGGACTGTTGATCACAGCCCAAGAGCTGTCATCCTATTTGCATTCTGTAGATGCATCATTATTCACAACATTTGATGTCCATAAAAACACATTAAAACCATTTCCTTGAGCAAAAATAATCAGCTCTCTGCTGTACATATCATCTGTATATTCAAATTGTAAAATGTAAATTGATATATAAGAAAATGGCCCATTAACTTTTTCATTAATGACAATAATATATTTTGTACACCAGCAGTAGGAGGATCTTGTTTGCACATTCGCAACCTGAAGGGTAAATGGAGCCCTCCTTCTTTTCCCTTTTTAATTTCACAAAAATGATGGATGTCATCGAGCAGAGATTCTTTTTGGTATCTTATTTGTATTGAAATTTAGAGCTGTTGATTAATTAGAAAAACAAAACCATTTTGGAATATAAGAATGTCTTCTTTTTATGAAAAAATTATTTACCATGGAATATGCCTGAAAGGCCAAGTCTTCACTGTGGTTAATATACAATTGTCTTCAAATGTTGATTATATTCCCACTACTTAATTATATACCTTGATGTTATGTTGAAAGGATTAACATTAAATATTAAAATATTTTAAAAGGACATGTTTTGTGGCTAGATCACTGTTGTGACATGCCAATCTACAACCAATTTGAAAATACTGAATAAAACTTTTCATTGTGAGATATGGGCATTTTTATTAAATTTCATTTGAATTTACTTTGATTACTTTTCTCTGAGATTTTAGTGCATGCTTTTTATTCAAGTGAACAGAGAATTAATCATGTGCCTTTTTTCAGGTATTAGTAGTTCTATTCTTTCAGGATATACTATTTGACTACTGTAGTGCCTACAAGACTAGATGTCAGACCTAATATTTGATTAAAATATAGATTAATAATATGTCCATCACTGGATATATCATGCACTAAAGATAAAGAGCATCTGATATTAACTGAGAAATAAAATCTGCCTTCAGTAAATTGTGTAGAAAAATTACACAGTACATTTAAATTACCATTTGCTTAGCAACATGCCCTTGTAGCCATTCCAGTGGGGCTATAAAATGATCGATTTACTTTAATTTTCTACTGAATCCTAAAAAAAAAAAAAAAAAAAAATGGCTATCAGTAACCTATCCCTTCATCATACCATGCTGATTCACTCTGTGTATTAAATTTACTGGCAAGGAGCAAGACGTTAACAAAAAGTAACAGATAATGTGAACATTTCATGCATAATCTGTAATATGAGATATGTATTAATAGGGAAATTATGATGCATTCAATTATTCTAAAATGCCTTCCAGAGATGTTTTGATTTGGCTGTGCTTGGATCGTAGCAGCGCAGCAGGGAGCATCTCAAGTGATGAATAACCTAATCTCCTAATCTCAAAATGGGCACTATTCACAGCTAGCCTGGGAGAGGCTGATGGGAGGAGCTGCACTTTGCAGACATGGCCACTGAGATGAATCCAGCAAAAATTACACTCCCAACAACAACAACAACATAACCGTCACCCCAGCCCGCCACCCTTTTAGAAATCAAGAAATGAAATGCACACCTCTGATGAATGCTCTTTCATCCCTAGTGGGTACATGAGTCTAGATTCTAATCTGAGAAGCACTTTTCCACCCTTGTCTGCAAAACTTACAAGACAAAAGGCTATAAAAATGATTGCACTTACATTAATGCTGTTAGGCCCTCAGTAATTATAAGATATTATGTATGCATAAGAACCCTTCCTAATTTACCACATTTTATGCACACCTGGAGTGATCTTCCCCACATATACATTTTCCCCTTTCCTTAATTTCTGAAGAAAGCACATCACAAGAAACTGTCTATTTTGTATCATAGCCCTATGTTCTCTAAAGCTGCCTGGGTGTAATTAAGCAGCTATATTTACTTCATGGAATGGGGAACAATGGTCTGGCTCCTGGGAGAGAGGTCAAGGAGGATTTATCTTATTGTTTAAAGTGTCAGAGCAATGGAGGAGGGTGACAAAATAGTTGCAGGTCATTCCTGTGCCATTTTTGTGGCCCTCTGAATGTCAGAGATGGGATTATATATATATATATATATATATATATATATATATATATATATATATATATATATATTCCTCTGATTTACTTCTTTCTTGGGATCATTGCTACAAAACTATTAGGTAATACTCTGCTGGAAGGAAAATAAGTTCCCGGAAAAAATATGCTATGCATGCATGCCTCCCCCACCCTTAAATTACTTGATTGCAGCAGGCTCACTTTTTGATTAATGCAATTTTGCATAAGGTAATATTACACGAGTGTATTACTTTTCAGTAATTATTCAATGGAGTTAATATGGCAGACTTCTTGAAGAAAAATTAGAACCGTGGCGTCTCATTTCTCTAAATCCCCAGCACTGTTCAGTAGGGTAACAATAATAATTATGTATAAATAAATAAATTTCTTTTATCAATGTTCACTTGGGCTGGAAATAACGGGCAGCCTCCTCCCCAACCAGAGCACTAACGGCTGTACTTTTTAATTAGCAGTGTTCCGAGGGGCAGGCATGATTTTATGTGCAGTTTTGTTAGCCTGCAGTTGGGGAGTGTGACACAGTGATTTGTTATAACAAGGATCTTTGCAGTTTAATCATTGTGTGAAATTATGTGTGCTATTTGGCGTTTGCTTTCCCTTGCACCTTCGGGTTTGAGCCTCTCCAAAACTGAGGAGCAAAGGCCGGTAGACTCCTCTCCCTAAAGCAGTTTTCTCTCCTTCAGGTTTGATTTCACATGAGCGTCATTCCAACTCCAGCAAGATGCTATTTAACTCTCCCTTGCTTACCGAGGTCCCTACTGCTACATTTCCTTACCATGATGCATACTTTCCAATGCTTTTTCCTCACTAATCATGGTTTAGCAAACAAGGAAGGAGAGGGCCTGTTTTATAAAACTTTCTGATGAGTGATGTTCAGTTTATTTCAATTTTTAGTATACTAGAATGTACAATTGCTCTGAAGATAAATAAAAGATTCAGCTGAGTGCCGCTGGAGAGCCGAGCAGCATGTCTCTGGCATGGCTTGAGACTTCTCTGATTTGGATTTGTATACCTCATGGGGAATGGCAAAATATTGGAACAGACGGCTTGATATTTCCGAAGAATATAGTGGGCTTTATTAGCACCAGTTTCGCTCCCTGACTGACGGCTTTTTCAAATTTTTTATCTTATTAATCCGTGCTACTGTATGTAAATGTTATTCCTCTCTGCATAAGGGAGGCAACCAGCGATTTGTAATAAATGCTTATGAGTGCCTGAGGCTGCACTTAAACTTTAAAACATCTATTATTAAGTTGCAAAAAAACACTGTAATGGCCAATAGTGACCTCATAGGAATTTTAAACTGTGGTCTGCTCTTCTGCATTAAAAACAAAAAAATTGCCTCAAGTTAGAATTATGAGCAATGCTATTTTAAAGCTGCATTTTGATTATTACAGTGTGTTTTACAACTGAATTACAATTCTTTTATGGACTCTAGGTATAAGATTTAAAAAGGTCATTAAACATAGTCGGGTTTTGTCACAGTGGGTGTCATTGTATACAATGGACATTATACAATCTATTTTATGTCACTACATTTAGGATTTAAAATAGCATGCAAGGGCTTTTTAGTTTGTTTAACCATGTAGATTACTATAGACCTCTCAAGAATTTTGACAGTTTGCAGTTTGAGATGACTGCTTTCATTATTATTTTATTAATTTGACAAGAAGCCCTACAGATTTCTGTGTATCACTGATCCATTTGTCCCAGAAATAATTAAAAATGCCAGCCTGGAGCAACAGACAAGAGATACACTTCTGGCAAATCAATGTTAAAAAATGCATCACTTGTACTGTAGCCAACTCTAGTCCTGAAACATCTCTACATTTTGTCCATCTGATCATATGTGGGCTCATTGATAGTAGGTATTGACCCCCCACCCCAGCATAGGTTTTCCAAATGTAGGACGTTTGCACTGACTGATCCATTATGTCAGGTGCTGAATGCTATATGTAATGTTTACATCTCTGGCTATACAGATACGGGATGAAGTTGCAGAAATTTCCCAGGGCTGCCTCTTCCCTAAGCAGCTCAGCAAAGCAATAAATGTAAACTTCAGTTTGCTTTGCCTGTGCCCTGCCTGTTAGCTACTGCCATGCCAATCTTTAATTTTCTTTTCATTAATTTGGCATGGTGTTATGTCTGTACTAGCTGATTCATGGAACTGATTTCTGGGTGCTTGATTGCTGATGAGAACATGGGCATAAAGGTGTGATAAGGAATATAAAATCCTCAAAATATTTGACAAAATGTCACAAAGGATTGTATTTGCATGTAGTACCATGGATAGGACATAATGATTAGTGTGCAGTGTGTCGCTGGCTCTACGTATCCGAGCACATCCAGATAACATGTCTGCTGCACGGTTGTGAATATTGTATATGGACTTTGAACATATCTATGACCAGCAAAGCTGTCATTCTGTTGAAAAATGTAGCTGCACGAATGACAATACTGGTTTAATTTTTTTTAAAGAGGACATATTCTAAATAATTATTATCATGCTAATAACATTTGTATTCTTTTGTGTATAATTAAGATCTGCCTGTCTAAGCATGAAATAGGGTTGAAATTGTGAATGAGTCTGCTATCCTTAACCTATTTAGTAAATCAGTTTTAATTTGGCTTTCTTTAGGTTAAACCATAACAATAGACTGTTGTATTCAGAAATCCACCATTTCTGGCTGTAAACAATCTTAGAAATATTTAATACTTCACAATGCTGCCCACCAAACTTAAAGATGCCCCTCTTATGAAGAATGTGGTTAATCAAAAATATTCAGCAATTGCAAATGTCATGTGTCTCGTAAAGTATTAACTCCTTATTTCTCAGAAAAATAAAGATTCAAGAAATTTTATATTTTGACTGCTTTGGCTTTTGCATGTGATTGTTTTCTTATGTAATACAGATTAATTTTGAAATTCACATTCTACCTGCTTCCAAGAGGATGCAATGCAGCAAACAGGATAAAACAGTGAAAAATAAACTATTTACATTCAAAACATAACAGATTATCTAATTTAGTGGTCACAAATTGTTTTGGAATACATCTTGTCATGTTGTTCCCTTAAAATAGTAATACATGTTGTTGATAGCTTTTTTCTTCCTTCTATAATTTTATGGTTAATACCTAGGCAGGCAATTGTGGTAAAATAAATTATCTTTGTTATTTTGCAAGGTTTATTCTTTATTTTCAAGGTACTCATGGCTTCTATAAGCTAGCATATTCAGTCTTCCCCATCCCGCTCATAACTATTTGCATGCTGTGATTTATAAGGTTATTGGAAAACACCTCCATTTATCAATTATGAGGGACACAGACTTCTCAGGAACAGATCAAGCAGCATTCTGGCAAGCACCTATCAAAGGAGGTTTGGTGGGGGAGAGAGGAAGAAAAGAAGAAAAAATGGCAACAGGAGGAAAGTGGGAGTGCACAGACTCCTTGATGTTTCTACTTTTATTTTCCTGCTGGGCCCCACTTGCCCTCCTTCCCATAGCTTTCCTGGTATTGTGCACACAGGCAGGCCCTGGCCATTTGATTTTTCTGTCCATATTTTTGGTTCTCACACTGTATTTCTGTGAATCTGTATTTGTTTTTCAGTCATCAGCAAATATGTTTTGAGTGTCTTTGCACTGTGTACACAGTGCTGAGGGTCTGGCATCATGCAAAGCCCTGGGAGGAATATAAAGGGAGTGAGGGAGGCACTTATTCTCACCTATAAATAAATCTATGTAAAAGTATCAAAAAGTAGATGAGACAAATGTGGGTACGAAGTAAATGGCATTATATTTATAAAATGGTTTGCCCCATAGTATTTGACATGACATGATTTCTTGATAACTGTCAATAATAATTTTTGTAGCCAATGCTGATAACACAGATGCCAATAAGGACTTTAGGAGTGTTCAAAGAGACACTGATGAAAATGGAGTAAGCTTTTCTGCCGTTGAGGAAACCTTTGCATTGAATGGGTTTTCTGCAGTCTACCAGGGAAGCTACTCTGTCCTCATGTGTCCCCTCCTTACAATTGTGCCTGTTACTCCAGCCCCAGCTTTCCCAGATTCTTGTTCCATGTCCATGGCACATTTTCATCTACTGTCCAGTTTGTCATTTGCTGGCTTTGGGTTTTGTTGTTTTATTTTGTTCGGGCTGCCCCACCCCATCTGGAATGTCAGCATCATGAGGACAGGGGTCTTTATTTCTAAGTTCTGTAACAGTATCTATTATAGAACTTAGTTACCTAATTCATAACTATTTTTGAGTTTTTTTTTTTTTTTTTTGAGGTAGGGTCTCACTCTAGCCCAGGCTGACCTGGAATTCACTATGTAGTCTCAGGGCGGCCTCGAACTCACAGTGATCCTTCTACCTCTGCCTCCCAAGTGCTGGGATTAAAGGCATGCGCCACCACACCAGGCCTATTTTTGAGTTTTAACTGCAGGGGCGTTTGCTCATCTGATTTGTCCTCCACCTCCCTCTGCTTCTGATGTCAGGACTTGCAAACCCTTATCAGGCAAGAGATTGAGAAAAGAGGAAGATTACCCAACATTGCTGTGGTTTGCAGTAGGATTCTGGGAAGATCTAGGATATCCAGCTAGGGCCTACTTTTCACATTGCACATTGAATCTAGTTGTCTGAGTTAGTTTTTCCTGATAGCCCTTTCCCTGAACAATTCCCTCAAATATGCACAGTGCTTAAGTGAAGAAGTATTGGAACCAAGTGGACATGGGTTTGTATCCTTTGCTGAGCTCCATTTCAGCCCCATTTAAACTTAAAATTTTAATTTGTAGAAATGAAATAATAAAGTTAGCCCTTTAAATGATTTTGAAGGATTAAATGAAATGCTATATAACTCTTCACAATGCTGTATAAACAAGCACTCAATAAATATTATTCAAGGAAATAATACTACTAACCTTTATCATTAGCTTATAGGTATGGTTGTAATATATTTTGGTAGCAATTTATGTTGTCAAAAATACTATCTCACATTTTGTGACTCATGTTTACATTAAGTTCCAACTTCCCTTATTATCTAATCACTTCTTTATTTTTCCCCTACTATCTTTGGGAAGTAAATTTTAAAATTTATCATAAAAAATGAAACTAGACTAGGAAAATGTTCTGACATTCAAAAAAGGACTATTACTTTAGAATTTTAAAGGAGATTTTTGTTCATGCAATTCATGATTATCAATAGAGAAAAAAGTAAAAATAATGTGATTTAGATGAACAATGTAGGGAGGCAGGTAGAGAAAGAGGCAATAGGAAACTATTCACTTTCTTTAGTTTTTAAAAATTTCCATGCACTTAAATGACCAAATCCAATTAGTCATGCCCCTGACATCTTTACTTATCTATTCATTCTTAAGTGTGTCTTTGTATCTAGATATACTAGATGTACTACTTTGTCTAGATATATAGAAAATGAATGTTTCCAATTTAAGTATTACTTTTCAGAACAAAATCTAAATGTAAAAAATGATAGTTAATTTTGAAGAGTGTGATATGGTATAGTTGCCTTAAACACATAATAAAATTATAATAAAAATGTCAATTATATGATAAATTGAATAGAAATGATATAATAGAAGTTAAGTATATAAATTAAACTTAATATAAATGTTTTATCTAATTAAAACATTTAATTTAATGAATAATTAATAAAATTACACTGGAAGTTTAATTATTTGGGGCCAAAATTTTAGTGTTCTACTTCACATAATTTATAAGTATACATTAATGATTAATCAAAAATTTAAATCTAGGCTGGAGAGATGGCTTAGTGATTAAGCACCAACATGAGGGCCTGATGACGCTTGAGAGACCACTAGAGGTTGCTCCCCAGGATCCACATAAACCAATGGGCTTCTGTCACCCATTCCCATAGGGAGCAGAAACCCAAGAATCACAGAGTTGAAAAAAAGGCAAGTTTTGGGATCATTAATAGATTCAAGCTCAACTAAGGATTGGTGATAGAGTGATGGAGAGGACAATGTTCTCCTCCCGAAACCACAGGTAAGCTTACCCTGACCCAGGCAAGCACATAAGTTATGCCACATATGCAGATTCCCACCCCTCCTACACACACACACAAGCAAAAATCAATAAATAAGTGAGTCTATAAGAAATATCTAGATGGAGTATGTTATCATTTACAGATGTAACTATAGGAAAAAGCCACTTTAGCATTAAAAGAAAAGAAGATATACAGAGAAAAGATTAAATAGGTTTGATGGTCTGAATATTGGGCTTTTTATTATTTGCATTAACAACTCAAGACAAAAAATAAGTTCATGCACCTCTGGGATTATAGTTCAGTCATAGAGTTCTTGCTTAGCAGGAATGAGACCTTGGCTATATATATATATGTGTGTGTGTGTGTGTGTGTGTGTGTGTGTGTGTGTAGTCATATATGTAAAAATAAATGCTAGAGAAATATTTTGAACATTTATGAAAGATAAAATGTTAATAGAGGAATGAGCAGTAAAACAACAAAATTCTTGGGGCTGGAGAGATGGCTTACTGGTTAAGGCACTTGCCTGCAAACCCTAAGAACCTAGTTTTGATTCCCCATTACCCACTTAAGCCAGATGCACAAAGTAGCACATGTGTCTGGAGTTCATTTGCACTGGCTAGAGGCCCTGGCATGCCCATTCTCTCTACCTTCCTCTTCCCAACCCCCCCTCTCAAATAAATAAATTAAATTTTATTTTTATAAAATACCAAATTCTGCTAGAAACATGTGTTTAAAGTCACTTTAAAGCAAGCCAAAGTATAGACATACAAGCATTCAGGTAGTAATGGTGTGACAGAAAGAAAGGAAAGTGAGCTAGAGAACTCCCAGGATCAGGGATAGAAGAAAAATAAAATAATATAGAAATGCAAGGTCAGTGGACATAACAGAAAGATAGGACACTCTGTGGAAGCCACAGTGGAGGGTGGAGGGCAGAAACAAGATACAAATGAAATGAAATAGGAAGAAAGATAAGATGCATCAGAAAAAAAAGACAGCATAGGGCTGGAGAGATGGCTCAACAGTTAAGGCACCTGCCTCCTAAGCCTAAGAACACTGGTTCCAATCTCCAGCGGTTCCAATCTCCAGGTCCCACGTTTAGCCAGATGCAAAGTGACACAAGAGCGCAATGCCGCACTCATCATGAGGGGGCGCACACATCTGGATTTTGTTCGCAGCAGCTGAGAGGTTACTGGCGCGCTCATCTCTATCTGTCTTCCTCTCCCTTTCTCTCTCTCTCTCCAAAAAAAAAAAAAAAAAAAAAAAAAGACAGCATGAAGACTCACCATATGTTTATTTAAAGTCTTTATGGAAGCAAACATGATTCTAATGATGTGAAATGATTAATTAGAAATACAATTGACAAAATTTACTTCAAAATTAAAAATATGAATCTATATTGAAGGAGCACCTTCCCAGAAATGACAGCTCATTTTAGTCAACACCATGAATGTATTTGCAAAGCTGTAGGGTTTAAGCAGAAAGGCAAAAAAGCATTAACTCATTTGTAATGGGTTAAAAATTAGGCTGCTTACAAATTTCTCTGCAGCTATCTTCAGTTTGCAAAGATAATACAATTGATATATAAGTACTTTAGAAAGTGTGAGTGAAGGATGGAGATGATAACCTAAGTGTTTTGAACAACCACGGCAAGGTTCATTTTTCCAATGAGCTCTTCCAGAGGAAATTACTAGAAAATGAACATTAACAAAATCAGAAAGAACTTAGGAAAGCAAGCAAGAGGACTAACAATGAACAGTGCATATTTCTTTTAACCAGAAATATTACTAAAACTGAAATGGAGAGTGGACTAAAACACAGAATAGTATTAAATGCTAGTGATATTCAGACTTTAAAGAACATAGAAATTATTGTTGCAGGAGCCTGTTAAAATGTAAGTTCTCAAAAGTTAGGACTGAATCAGTCTGAAACTCTATTTTTCAGTTTTTCTTTCCATTCTTTAAAGGGAGGATGTTTTGAAGAGAAGTTTCTGAAACTTACTATGTAGC
This sequence comes from Orientallactaga sibirica, assembly GCA_036365145.1. Classification (NCBI taxonomy): domain Eukaryota; kingdom Metazoa; phylum Chordata; class Mammalia; order Rodentia; family Dipodidae; genus Orientallactaga; species Orientallactaga sibirica. Next base: position 6,101,648 of record JAEOAD010000060.1, read on the forward strand.
TCAGGATGACCTTGAACTCCTTGCCTTCCTGCATGAACTTCCAAAGTGCTGAGATCACAAGGGTGTTTTAGCACCCTACCCAGGGAGGTTCTGTACTTCTAACAAGCTCACAGCTGGTGTTAATGCTCTTGATCTCTAGACATATTTGTAGTAGCTGGTATAACCTTATCATAATGACATACAGAAAATATTATGAGAAAAAATCAAAATGAAAAAAAAATATATATATATATATATATATATATATATATATATATATATGTTAGATGTGAATTGATAAATAAATGTGTAAAGGTATAATCACTTAGCTCTACCAAAGCAAATATAGAATAATAAGGACAGGGATGTAGTACAGTAGCACAATGCTTGCATCTATGAGACCTGCATTTGTCCTATCATATTACCACAAATATATCATATATATATTAGAATACCATAGAAAAAACACATACCTTTACAAGTTATTATATTAGGTATCATCCCCAACTTAGAGGACAAGAATGGCAATGCTATAAATGCAAATGGCAGTGCTATAAATATTCTAATCATGGAAATTCTGTGAATCAAAATCAATGACATCTGTCCAAGCAACTCCTAGTCTAAGCTACTCAGCAGCAAACAACCTGATGTGATGCTCAGACAAGTGCAATAGTGGCGCACAGCCATGGTCGGTAACCAACTGCTCTTGATTTGGCTAAGAGATCTACTCAGTGGAATGGCACTCATAGTTGGAACTGGGAAACAAGTCAAAACCATGTCCAAAAAATGAGCCCATTCTCCAATATCAAGCTCCCGCCAATCGTGGCCTACAAGAGGGTGTACACATATAAAATTCTCTCTATAATAATAATGGCTATCCCCTCTATCTGGTGCTGACTTCTCTCTCTGTTAGAGAATTTGCTTCTCTTTTTCAGATGAATGCCAAATCTGAGGAGAGGATCAGCCTATTGTACCTCACCAGGGCCCCAGCTGAAACCATAGAGTAATTGGGGAAATGGACAAGAGTGCAGCTTTCTTGGTGAACCTGACACCAGCACAAGGCTGAAGGAGACAGACACAGAGAACACTCAACTCCTACTGAACCAGATATCCAGAGACACAGAGGCTCCCAAGACCCCATCACTGAAGTAGACCTAAAACGAACCCAACAGGGCTCCAGGAAATTCACAGAAGAGGGGGTGGAAAGATTGTTAGAGCCACAAGTTGGGTCATTATGAACAGAGACATTGCCTCTTCCACATAACTGATGGCTACCCCTACAATGCACAACCCACATTCCCCAATGAGGAGGGTCCCTTCAGAAGGGGGAAGACAGGGAGGAAGCTATCGAAGGCACCAACATGAATGTATTCACATTATGAGCCTAACAAATAAAATAATAAATTAAAAAAACTCTTTTCCCCCAAAGAACAAAAATAAATAAATAAAAAATGAATTTTAAAAAAAGAAATAGATAGTTTATTAAATTTGTATGCTTCCCAATTACAGGACTTACACCAAGTAAGAACCCCTCTTTTGATTTATTTTATGTCACAGAAGACATAGTGAATTCAGTATGTTACTTTTTATTAAGTATTAATAAAACATTTATACCATCAAAAAATCAATGATTAAATGTTCTTTATTCCAATTTGGATCACAGAGCATGTGCATTTTGTGTATTAGAGTTGTAACCCTCACCGATATTTATTGCCATTCGGGACTGAGGAATTATAGGTGTCACTGAGGACAGGGCTGTCCTATGCATTATGGGATGTTTAACAAGTCAGGATTATACCCACCAGATGCTAGTAACACAAACTTGTCCCCTCAGTTTGGACAACCAAAAATGTCCCCATATATTGCTAAATAGCTCCAAGGATATGGAAAGGACAAAATAATCCCTAGTTGAGTGCCAATTCTATATAGAAATTATACATAGCTAAATAATTTAGAAAAATTTATAGGGTAAGTAACAATATAACATACAGATGTAAACAGCAAAGATAGTAACATGGTAATAATATCAAGTAAAAAGGAATTCAGGCCAAAGTAACTATTTAAGAGAAAGATGTTTTTTTGTACTACTGAAGGATGAAATTTGCAATGAAGATAAACTTGTTATAATTTTCTATGCACTAATACCATAATATCAACATATAAAAGTAAGATGTGCACATAAAACTAGAAAATAACATTTCACCTCTTACAGTCTATGATTAGATAAAGGGTGAAGGTAAGTATGACATCCTATTCCATAAAAATAGATGATATTGTTTTCCAATATTAATGAACCCTTACCTGATGATGTCCTAAGCTCAAAAGCAAACACAACTCTGTCTAGATGCATGTATTCTTATATCAAGCAAGAATATAGAATAATGAACAAAATCAGGGAATAAAATTTGCTACCTGCTGGAAAAAAATGTATTAAATTCAGGGTTAAAGAACCAACATTTCAGAATATAGACAAAAAGAAAAAGTCTATATAACACTAGTTGTTACAACTGATAGGATCTAGCTAAATTTTTAAAGAAATGCATAGCCCAGAATTCTTTTATAAATAAATAATAAAAACTGCAAAACAACCTGCTTGATGGAATATGGGACAATAAAATACAAGAAGAATGAATTAATGATTAAGAAAAATAAACAAGAAATGAAAGTCTTATATTTCCATTTTTAGCTAAATTATTCAAGATAAAGCTAAATATAATATGAAAAAATAAGAACAGTAGAATTCAAAACTGAGAAAATATCAGGAGTGTTCTTAACTGCTAAATGATTTGCATGTAAGTTTAAGTAATATTAGAGAAATATTATACATAAACTGACTAAAATAATGATCAACAGAACTTTGCTCCAGGAGAAGCAAAGAACATGATCAGTTCTCTGTATTTCCCTGCTTTCTCCAGAATGAAATCAATTCTGATGGCATCACAGGAAACTACCACCAAACTTCTTTATAAAATAGACAATTTCAGAGTTGCTTAAACTATTGCAGATCACAGATGAGAAAGAAAATTCTGAAATCTTTAAGAAGTTGCCATAATACTGACAGCAATCATAACCAAGGTTGAATTTATACAAGAAAGAAATGAGAACATTGTTTCCAGATCTTTCTCTACTTTGCATTCCCCATAGAACCAGGTCTCATCTTCATAGATTTGGCAGGGTCTCACAGTATAGTTAGTATAGGCTCATGTCAGACTCATGGTAGTTCTTTGGCAGAGCCTGGCACATTTCCAGGCATACAACATCATGCCTTGTACCCTCCCAGTGTCTGACATAATGATTTAGCACATGTTGGATGGTTTTTGTGAAGTTCCCTATTATTTATAATATGCAATCCAATCCAATTGAATAATTACTGTTCTAGACCAATATCTCTTTAGATCAGTCCAAAAGTCCTAAAAAAAATATATTTGCAAACTAGCAGCATACTCTAAGAATATCATATCACCAGGATGATTTGACGTTAGAATATGTAATATTATGAGAAAACATGCAATTATTTTCAGACACTTAATAAGCGTCATCTTTCACAAGTTTATATTTATTCAAATTTTAAGTTTTTCAATAAAAAACCATTATTCTCATATCATAGCCTAATCCTAATGGTGTATGAGAAATCATTAAAAATATCAATTTTTTTCCTGTTTGAAACAAGAAAAAAATGTCCACTCTCAGTGCTTGTTACTCCTAAGTGAACTGGCCAATGCAAATAGAGGAAAAATAAGTGAAAACAATTCAACTTGGAAGTGAGCAGATAAATGTAATACCTTCACAATTGTATAATGAAAAGTTTTAAGGACCAATGTAATAAGCTAAGATTATTGCAGTAATAAAAACTTTCAGATGTCAGAGTACTAAATTAATATGTAGTTGTCAAATCCTCACAAATATATAATAGCAAGTTAAAATGTATAATGGGACAAAACACTTGCTTTTCAATGACAAAAAAACATAGAATTTATAGATGAATTTAACAAGAAATATAAAATGTATATTAAGAAAAAATTAAGCTATTTTTGAATACTACAAAGGTGGTGAACAAATGGAAAGGCATAACATGTTCTTGGATAGGAAAGACTGTGTCATCAAGACACTAATCCTTCAGTTTATGCATAAATTTAACATGATTATGATTTTAAAAAGCACATCTTTCCCCGCACCCCAAACTAGACAAGGTGGCTTTATAATTCATATGAAAATGAACAACAATAGCCAGTAAATTTCCAGGAAATGTATGTACACAGTTAGGGCAAACTACTTAATAAGAACAGTAGTTAAAAGGGAAATAGTGTAATTTCCTTAACTAAGAGAAATATCGGCTTATGTATTATAGGTTGACAATCATAAGCTACATGAAAAAGTCTTAACTACTTATTAGTTTAGTGGTGGGGGCAATTAGTTAATCAGACTAGCAGCCAGTCTTTATTTTAGTGGCTGTGTGGATAAAATTAAATAATTATGGCACCCAACTCAAGTTAATAGTAGATTAATACATATAAAACTTTTGAGATATTGTCTAGCATGTAGTAAGCACTAAATAAATGGCAGCTACTATCTCTGTTATAATAAAATCCTACTTCCTCAGACAATTTTTAACTTTAAATATACTTTATTTATTTATTTGAGAGAGTAAGAGAGAGAGAGAGAGAGACAGATAGTGAACAGGCATGTCAGGGCCTCTAGCCACTGCAAATGAATTTCAGATGCATATGCCACCTTGTGCAGCTGGCTTTATGTGGGTGCTGGAAATTGAACCTGGATTCTTAGGCTTAGCAGGCAAGCACTTTAACCATTAAGCCATGTCTTCAGCCCACATCAGACAATTTTTAAGAGCTTTAGTGACTTTATGGATATTCTACTAAGCCAAGAAATATTATATAAAAGTCAACATGTCAATAATTGAAAAATATAATGGGAATAAACTGTAGCAGAAAGATAGAGTACCCAGGTGTGGTGGCACATGCCTCTAATCTCAGCACTCAGGAGGTCAAGGTAGGAGGATCACTTTGAGTTTGAAGCAAGCCTGGGACTACAGAGTGGGTTACACATCAGCCTGGCCTAGAGTAAGATCCTACCTTGAAAAAACAAGGAACAAAAATGAATGTTAAGATAATTGTTTTCCATTGTGATGGTGGTACTAAAATCAACAATGAGGGTAGTGGTAATACAGAAATAATCCCAGGATGAAGATCCCCCCCCCAAAAAAAAAACAAAAAACACAGAATCCCTTGCACAGCAAACAGTAGAGGAAGCACAGGACATCTGATTGTGCAGGTTGGAAGGCTTAATATACAACTCTTTACACCTTTCTTTCTGGAACATAAAAGATACCATTATGCAATATTCAGCATGAATACTTCCATTTGACCATTTATGCTATCATATTTTGCTATATCTCATAAGGATGTTCTTCTATTTAAAGGCAAAAGACAAAAGGATTATAACAATTTGTGCAAAGTATAAAAGATAAAATGACTTCTTCACATGACTCAGAAGGATTAGCCCAGGAACATTTTGACTAGAGTCATTTGTCTGCACTTGTGGCAACTTAAAGGCACAGAGGAAAATGATCAAAATGCAAGATGACATCTGGAGCTATTTCAAGAACTGTGTACCAATACCACTGTTGAGATAGTAGAATACTGCTCCAGTCCTACATCATACATGTATGTATGTATGTATGTATGTATGTATGTATGTATGTATGTGTCTTAGAAATAGATATCACATATTGACATAGACAGTATGTTGTTCTTACCTTCATATTGCTGGGAAAAAACACCTGATTAAAAGCAGCTGATGCGGGGGGGGGCACTGGAGAGATGGCTTAGCATTTAAGGTGTTTGCCTACAAAGCCAAAGGACTCAGGTTCAATTCTCCAGGACCCACATAAGATGTACAAGGTGGCACATGTATCTGGAGTTCATTGGCAGTGGCTGTTGATCCTGGTGTGTCATTCTCTCTACATATCTGCCTCTCTCTCTCTTTCTCTCTCTCTCTCACATAAGTAAATAAAAATAAAATATTTAAAAAGCAGCTGATTGGAAGAAAGGGTTTATTTTAGCTTACATTACACTCTAGAGGAAGCTTCATGTTGGTAGGGAAAGAGTGGCACAAGCATGGCAGGTGGAAAAGAGCAAGAAAGTGAGATGTACTGTGTTTTGTTCCCTGTCCTCCCTCATCCCCTATCAAAAGTCAAAGTGATGCATTGTAATGAAACAGTAGCTACTTCTCTGGGAAAATTGCAAATAAATCCTAAATTGTGTATTTTCAACATGCCAAATATGAAATAAAGTATCCTTTAAAAGTATTGATTTACGGGCCTGGGGAGATGGCTTAGTGGTTAAGCACTTGCTTGTGAAGCCCAAGGACCCAGGTTCAAGGCTCGATTCCCCAGGACACACATAAGCCAGATGCACAAGGTGGCACATGCATCTAGAGTTCATTTGCAGTGGCTGGAGGCCCTGGCATGCTCATTCTGTCTCTATCTATCTGCCTCTTTCTCTCTCTGTCACTCTCAAATAAATAAATAAATAAATAAATAAATAAATAATTGTTTTAAAGTATTGATTTACAAGTTCATATCTGCCTTGATTTTTTAAGAGAAAAGATAGAAAACAATTGTATATGCTTCTTAAAATATTTGAAGCTAAAATGCCATAAAAGAACACCTTAGGGTTTTGGTCAGCTCTGTCTAGCTCTGCACTTATGTAATTTGTTAGAGAGACAAGTAACCACTTCTGCGTGAGAATCTTATTTTACAAGCCACTTGTTTTGTGTGAGATAGAGGGAAAAGAGGTTGTTAGTTGTTTTTGCCAAATAATTAGGTATTATTAACATGGAAACTATATGTCAACAAATGGACTGGAAGAACCTCCACAGTACTTAGGTCAAAGTCAGAAATTGTTGATTGCTGGGTTTTATGCTCAGGAATTTTTTTTAAAACAACAACAAATGAAAAAGCCATGATTTGGGTTTTGAATCCAGCTTTCTCTCTAGCTATAAGGACTGTGAGGGCGTTTGTGACCTTGTTCCTGCCCTGACTCTGTAGAACGTCCTCACAGGGCTGTGTAATTGCTGCGTGTTTAGACATTTTCCTCCACAGAATTTACCTATATTGTCACCAGTGAGAGGGAATGCAGGAGAAGGGGAAGGAGAACAAAGGTGCTCTCGAGGAACCTCCAGATGAACTTTTGCATTCTCTAGCGCTCCTGGGGCAAAAAAATAAAAGCCCTGGAGACTTCCAGCTAGGTAAGTATGACTCATTAAGTACTGACCTTTAATAAATCTGCCTGGTCAGACACATTCTTTTACTTAAAGAAATATAGGTCTGGAAGAGACTGTCATAAAATTCACTTGCACTCATTTTGGTCAAGACAAACCAGAGGCATAAAGATGATTTTGGTCCAAGCCCTTCTTTGTCTTATTCTCAATGCTTACAGTGCTCATGCTGAAACTCCGTGATGCTCTGGCTTATTTCTTCTTGTCTGGATTTTCAAGATGAAGAATCACTACAGGGAAGGGATATTGTTTGGCACTCATCTAAATTTCAAGTAGTACTGGGCAGTTGATTGGTTGATTTAAAATCATTTGTTTGGTTTAATTCATGCCAGTCACTGGTAGCTTTTCCACATTGGCCAGCAGTGTCTTACAGTCTAACTCTCTTTATTTGTCATTATTTCTATTGAAGAAAATCACATATAAATACACAAACACATAGATAGCTGACATCCTGTTTAAGCCTGTGAATTTTGTAAAGATTTTCCCATATCTCTTAATTTGCAAGTGAGCTGGGGGAAAATAAATGGAAAAGAGAATGGACGAGAGAGGTGATGGACAAGGACTTGAGGAATATTTGTTTCTAATAGCTTCATGTGGGTTGAAGGCCATTTGTGTGGCATTATGGGAAAAAAGACAGCCTGATGGGATAGTGGGAACAAATTCAAGTTTATTAGATTTATTAGATAACTTGTATAATGCAATTCAGATTGGAACACCTGAAAGGTACAAAGAAGCAGAAATCTATAAGAAGAAATACTTGATTGTCACATGGTATTCCAGAAATATTGACATTATATTACCAATAAAAGCAATTGTTACTTGGGGGAAGCTACTGGAAACAAATAAGATAGAATTCATATATTTATAGTTGATTTATGGGAAACTAAGTAGACTTTTATATCAAATAGAAAAATGTGGAATTTCTCCTTTGTAAGTTTTAGGAAAGGATGTTTTATATATTTATATTTATTTTTATTTTGAGGTAGGGCCTCACATATCCTAGGATGTCTTCAAACTAGCAAGGATGGCCTTGAACTTCTGATGGTCCTGCCTCTACCTTGTGGATGCTAGGCAAGCACTCTATCAACTGACCTACATCCTCAGTCCAATTTTTCCCTCTTTTTTTTTTTTTTTAAGGCAAGCCCAACAGACTGGCCTTTTTTTAATGTGAGAGACAGAGATTGAGAGAGAGAGAGAGAATTGGTGTTCCAAGGCCTCCAGACAATGTAGTCGAACTCCAGACATGTGTGCCACCTTGTGTATCTGGCTTATGTGGGATCTGGGGAGTTGAACATGGGTCCTTAGGCATTGCAAGCAAAGGCCTTAACTGCTAAGCCATTTTTCCAGAACCCCCCTTTTTTTTGAGATACGGTCTTACTCTAGCCCAGGCTGATCTGGAATTCACTATGTAGTCTCAGGCTGGGATTAAAGGCAAGCACCACCACACTCAGCTGTCCCTCTTTTTGAAGTAGAATATTCTTCATTTAAGATTTCTGTTTACTTTCTAATGTTTGTTTACCTCATATTAAAGATATAATTCTATAGCTTTTCTTGAAATTTGTATAGTTGTTAAAAAGAAGAAAATCTCAATTGTTTAAACATATTTTTAATAAAAATAATACCAAAGAATTACTCCACTCATATTAGTTTTATCATTCAGACAATACGTAAAAACAAAATAATATAGCAAGTATTTTTTTCAAGCAAAAAAAAAGGAATTTCCATTTCTGGCACTTAATTCAGGAAACTTAACTGAAATGTGTGGGATGCTGCATATTCAATGCTGAAAATTGTAAAGCTTTTTTTAATGTAAAAGGCTAGAAAAAGCTACATGAAGGCATGTAAGACAATTGTGATAGGACATTTTAAGTTCTAGGATAGCCATTAATATTTGCAAAAACATAAAATATTTGTTGAGCTTTAAAGCAATAATGTTTGCAATGAAGGCATCCAGACAGTAAGAAGATATTTATAGTGCTATCAGTCTAATTATATTGTATATTATATATGTATGTGTCTATAATTAAGATGAAAATATATAAAAAATTTAAAAATAAAGTAGAAACCTTTTAGAAATCTCCCATCCATGGTCCCTACTTTGAGAACCATCAGTTAAAACAGGGTCTTCAGTCGGGCGTGGTGGCGCACGCCTTTAATCCCAGCACTCGGGAGGCAGAGGTAGGAGGATTGCCATGAATTCGAGGCCACCCTGAGACTACATAGCTAATTCCAGGTCAGCCTGGACCAGAGTGAAACCCTACCTCGAAAAAAAAAAAAAAAAAAAAAAAACAGGGTCTTATCCCTTCTATATAACTATCATGAGTGATTCCTCTTATGGAGAAACAGGGGGCTAGGCAGAAGAAATGAATCCATGATATAGTAATCATCATTTGCTTGTAGATTTCTAAGCAGTTGGCCAACTTGGAATTTTCATGTTGATAGGAACTGACCTAACAAGATTGTGTTATATGCAGTGGAGCATCTGAGTGAGACTCTGAGTGAGGTGCACTCACAACTTCTCACTTACTGTTCTTAGGCACACAGCTTTCAGAAAGAGATACAAATCTTGTTGTTGTTATAGCCATGGAAAGATAGTCACTTTTGGTAAATATAATGTAAATAACAAATTTTTTATTATTTTGTTTCTTATTTTTGGGGGGGTGTGGATTAAATTAATGAAAGAACATTTTACTTCAAAATACTATAATTCAAACTAGAGATTCTTGTCTATTCAGCAGTGCAAAAAAAAAAAAAAAAAAAAGTTGCCATCTATACTATGAATAAGAAAGCCCACCAACTGAGGAGTGGGTATTGCTCAAGGTAATATGGATCCAGTAGAAATGTTTGGGGTATCAAACCTGGAACATTACATTTGAAGGAAACTAACCTTTTCTATATTGATTTGTTTCATTTTATGCAATTCTATTCAAGTTGTCCCTTTTACCCAGCTCTCCCTTGCCCATTTGGACTGTGTTGTGCATTGCTTTGGGATGTCTGGTTTTCCATCTAACTACTCAGATATCAGTTCTCAAATGTCAACTTGTCAGTTACTATATTATCTTCCACAGAACTCAGCTGCACACATTCTTTCTATCCAAGCCTTTTTTGTTTCATTTTTTTCCCCCCAAAGTCAGAATTTCATGTTTAGTCAAATGAGGTAATGAATTTTTTTTAGATCCATTTACCTTTCAGGTATTTTTCTGCATTTGTACTCAAACTTGTATATTATTAAGCACTATATTTATTAAAGTAAAAATATTTTGATGCCCATACTCCATCTCCTTTCTGTGAATATGCTAGTACATCAGTCTGTTCAAAAGGAAGCTGAGTAAGGAATTGAACAAATGAGAGAATTATGCTAGAAATGCCTTCACTCACAGACTCCCCATTAACACAGATTAAAGCAGTCATACAAGGAGGATAGTAAATGCATTTTTTAAAGGTCATATATAATTTGGCTCACAATAGCATGTTCAGGAATTTCTGAGGCAATGGAGAACAGGAGAGGGTTTGTGGAGGAGCAGAGCTTATCACCTCATGCTGTCTGGCAGTATAGTGGCATAGCAGCCAAGAAACTAAACCAAGATCTTACTCAGACACTGCCCCCACCCCTTCAGTGCCTATATCCAGACAGGTCCTACCTACTAAAATTCCCAGCACCTTTCAATAAAGAGAGTTCTTGAAGAGATAATAATAGATCCAGCATTTAATCCAGCAAAGATTGATAACCATTCAATTACACAAAAACTTCTGCCTCTATTAGTTCAGATGCTGAATTCCCCCACTTGAGGGCTTATCTATATTGGCACAGTTCTGGTGGTTGGTCTTGCTATGCCAAATTATGAGAGGCTTACTTCTAGGGGGATCTTAGTACAGATCTGTTGAGTGAATGAAAATAATATCAAAGGAGACAGGAGCCTTTCCCCAAAGGCTCTCTAGATTAGATACACTGCTGCTAACGGTGATGGGGACAGTGAGCTGGCACTTGGCCCATGCCTATGCTGAAGACTGCTACCTAATCACATTTTACCTTTACAATGACTCTACTAAAAAGGGATAATTATTGTACCCATTCTACTTATCAGAAAACAACCTTAAAGATTTAACATAATGTGCCTAAATTTACAGAACAGAGCAAAGATTTATTCATAAGTCCCTATAACTCTCCAACCAAAGCCTCTCTAAATGGAAAAGGGCTTGCTTTTTCTCCTCTGTGTTACCTCCCAAGGCTAAGATTGTGCCAAATGCCTCCTCAATAAATATATACTTTTCTAAGCAACAGTCTACTAGAAGAAGGCAAAGCACAATCACACTGGGTCCACTGTGCAAAGTGTCCAAGCAGTACTCAAAAGGCTGTCCTCAATGACCACTGTGTCCATAGCGCCTCATGGAAATGAGCAGTGTTCAGTCTGCAGATGTCTATGAAGTCTGTGCCTTATTTGAATAAAGAGGCTCTCACTTTTCAATATAGGCTGCTTAGGGGGCTGTGCATGTCTTCTACCTCAGGATTGTTCTAAGAAAAGACATATCCCAAAACAACTCCCCATAGCTCCTGTAATGACCACAAAGTAGAAAAGAATTTATTATACAAACTAAGAATCTCATTTCCTAAAATAATTATTTAGAAAGACTATCTGCCAAAACATTTCAGCTAGTAACACATTGTGTAGGTATAGTTCTGATCAATACCAAAATGTTTGATTTTCCCCCAAAATAATTGTAATGGTGACCAGTATCTTTGACTTATCTTAATATTATCAGCAATGATTATCCTAAAGATGATTTGGATTCCAGATGCCATATCACATGACAGATCCTGAAAGCACCTCACTTAATCTTGGCCTTACTGGTTCACCAATCTATCTTTTAAATATTTCCAAAAGTCCTCAAAGTCTTAGCCTGACTTAACACTCTAAGCTCTTGATATTCACTCTTCCATTTAGAAACTGTCATCAAAGTCATTAAATGAGCCCCTTAACAATTCATTATAATAAAGTAAAGATTGATTCTGGTGAGCTTTCAAAACATTAACTTTCTTTATTCATTCATGTATTGTCATAACAGAGCAGACACAACGCCAACATTCCTTAGGCAAGCATGGTTCTTATTTGCAAAGAACATATGACCCCTAAGTCACAGCCTAAACTAACCTGGTGTGGTAGTTTGGATAGATGGCCCCTAATATATTCAGTGTTGTATTAGTTTATAGTTTGCATCTGTAGCCATCTGGCTGGAGGCAATGTCACTGGGTGGATCTTAAGGTGTGGTGGTGGTTTGAGATTTCATATGCAAAGTGTGCCTAGCTGGAGTTCCTGAAGTGTGCTGTGCTGTGTGGCTTTTGGCTTTTGGCTTCGCTCTCTGTGTGTGGTCCTGTGAAAGTAGGCCAGCTTCTTCTGCCATTGTGGAACTTCCCCTGGATCTGGAAGCTCAATAAATGTCCTTTCTTCCATAACTTTGCCTGGTCTGGAAGTTCATCTTAGCGAACCTGAAGCTGTCTGCTCCACCCAGGGAACTAACATATGCACATGCGCACACATACAGATACACAGACACTTACCAACAACTCCTATTTTCCTGTGAAAGCAAAGTTTACATTGATCGAGTATTCCCATGCATGTCCCTGGTATCAGGAAAGAATGACATTTTCCCTTGCTTTCCTAATTTGTGCCATCTCATCTCTTCAGCCTTTGTACATCTGCTGTTTCTCTATGACCATTTTCTTTAAGTTAGTTAGTTAGTTAGTTAGTTAGTTAGTTAGTTAGTTAGTTAGTTAGTTGAGGAGAGATAGACAGAAAGAGTGAGTATGGGTAAAGCAGGCCTCTTGCCACTGCAAACAAACTCCAGATGCATGTACCTCTTTGTATATCTGGTGTGGGTACTGGGGAATTGAACCCAGGACATTAGGTTTTGTAAGCATGTGCCTTTAACCACTGAGTCAGATCTCCACTGACATGTGTGTTTCAGCTGTAATCCTTTGTTGTATCTGAGCATCTTGGCTTCCCAAGCCTCCACCTGACCTCTAGACTCTGGATCCAGCATTGCTTGGCTGCCTGCCCTGTTGCTGATGTCCACTCTCATCACATTTTCTGTTTTTTATCATCTGGGTTTCCTGACACTTACCAAGCCTACTTTGTGTTACCCTGGCCTCTTCTGGAAAGAGCTCCTCATCATCCAGGGAGCCACTCCTGATGAGACCCCTTTGGTAGATTTGGAATAGTGATCATCTTTCATAGAAGGTTGCAGAAGCAATCTTTATTCTGGTGTGTCAGTTACTTTTTCAATTTTGGGGCAAATGATCTGACCAGAAACAATTTAGGGGAGGAAAGAGTTTTTTTCTGACAATTCCAGAGGATAGAGTCTACCATGATTGGGAAAGCATGACAGGAACAGGACACTGGCATCATATCTTCATATCAGCAGGGAGGAGGTACAGAAACCAAGAATACTGAATGCTCAGGGACATTTCTCCTTTTTTGTACAATCCAGGATCACAGCCCATGGAATGGTATTTCCATCTCAATTAACCTAGTCTAGACATCCCTCACAGATTTTGCCAAACCTTTGTTTGCATGGTGATTCTAAATTCTGTCAAGTTGACAACTAGGGATGTGCTGTCACAGATGGTGATTGTTAACATTTCAGCCTATAATCCTCTGCTAGTTTACAAATTAAATATGTATTTTAATAATAATTTTTCCAAAGTTGTTTTGTGCCAGTATTCCCACACTACCTAGTTACAATGTTGAGCTAATGATCTCCTATAAGTCTGTTAGGTCTCCTATACTCATTCTCCAATTGTGTTGTCCTGGATAGAATCCTGAAAGGAATCTTTTCTCTGTTCCCTTTACTTTCTCCTTACATCCAATAACATGAAATATTGTTCCAAGATGCAAATCATCTCCCCTCTATTCTGGTTCAGGCATTAACATCTATTTTTAAAATTTTTAAAAATATTTTGTTTTATTTATTTATGAGAGAGAGTGAGGGAGGGAGGGAGGGAGAGTAAAGGAGATACAGAGAATGGGCATGCCAGGGCCTCTAGCCACTGCAAATGAACTCAAGATGCAAGGGCATCTGGCTTACTTAGGTACTGGGGAAATGAATCTGGGTCCTTAGGCTTCACAGGCAAATGTCTTAACTTCTAAGCCATCTCTCCAGCCCTAACATCCATTTTTAACAATCAGTTGATGTTATTCTTTCAGACTAGACTCCTTCAATGTGGAAAGGAGTCAACATTCACAGAGGTCTCAGATTCCTTACTATGTTTCTTCATGATGTGAGTATTGTCTGTGCTCTCTGGCCATGACTCATTCTCTGTGTTCCTTAAGCATAATTGTCCCCATAGTTAGCTCTTTTCTTAGTGATTCTGTAATGTTCTTCATCCTGGATTTAGCTTTCTTTTTCTTTTCTTTTCTTTTCTTTTTCTTTCTTTCTTTCTTTCTTTCTTTCTTTCTTTCTTTCTTTTTTCTTTTTTTTTTGGCACTTGAAGTGTTCTTTTGATTTGAGAATGCATGATGTATTTTAATTTGGAAAATTCTCAGACATCAACTTCTCCAATAATGCTTGTGTGCACGTCCCTCACAGATCTTCAGCTTGGATGGTCTTAGTGTATACTGGAGCGCTCCGTCTCTCATGACTCAGATTTGTCCTGTCCTAGTTCCATCCCAGTTTGCTGCATTACTGGCTAATTCTTTGTTATGTCACCAGACTCACAAGTTCTTCTTTTAGCTGATGTTTGTCTAGAAACTATCCAATTTATTCTTTAAAGTTTATTTTAAAGACTATTTCAGATATCTAGAATTTTAACTAGCATTCTTTTCAACCTGAGTCCCATTCACATTTATGTACACACTTAAAAATTACAAAATTACAATAATGTTATTCATATCTGAGACACTTTGGTGATATTAACTATATTAAATTTGTTAATAATTGTCTCATTGTTTTCATTTCTTTTAGGTGTATTTTTCTTCTAACTTACTGACTTCACTAGTCTGCTCCCCTAGTTGCTGTTACATTGTACACTTAGTATCAGAATCTTGATACTAGGCTTGACTAGCATTTTTTTGTTGTCCTCCTGTCCTACAATCTTACTTTCTTTTTATTTATTTTTTTGTATTTTATTAGATATGGACATATTTTGTATGTAAACAACACATGTTAGTACCATCCTTTTGCTCTTCCCTGCCCCTTTTCTGAAGATGCCTTCCTTGTTTGGGATCCAGGTCAACCCCATGGGGATTGTGGGTCATGCATTATGGGGGGTGGGGAGAGGCAATGTTTCTGTGCCAAGTGTCCCAGCTTGCAGCTCTAGCAATCTTTCTGTCCCCTGCCCCCATGAAATTCCCTGAGCCATGCTGGGAGCATTTTAAGCCTACTTCAATGATGGGAACTTAGGAGACTCTGGATCTCTGGTTTGGTAGGTATTGAGTGTCCTCAGCATCTATCTCCATCACCATTGTGCTGATATCAGATTCACTAAGAAAGCAGCACTCTTGCTCATTTCCCCAATTCCTTTATGGATTTACCTGGTGCCAGGGTGGAGTGCACTGGGTCATTTATCTCCTTAAATACAGCTCCCACCTGAAAAAGAGAAGCAGATTCTCCAATGGAGAATGTAGTCAGCACTGTTTAAATGGGATAACTGTTATTAATTTAGAGAGAATTAAAATGATGTAGACCCTCTTATAGGCTAAGGTTAGTTGGAGCTTGACAATGGAAAACAGAATCATTATCTAGATATGATTCTGACTTATTTCCCAGTTCCAGATACGGTTTCCTTTCCACTGAGCAGATCTGTTAGCCATTCCAAGAGCAGTTGGTTACCCACTGTGGTTGTGTGCCACTATTGCACTTGTGTGAGCATCACATCAGGTTGTTTGATTCTAAGTTCCTTAGACTTTGAGTTGCTTGAACAGATGTTGGCTACTTTCCCCGAAGTAGCTCATGTAGTGCCTTCCAACAGTAGATGACCTAATTATCTGGGGACTGGCTCTCTTCTGGATTCCAACCAGGTCTCTCCATGGTCCGTGCCAGCAGCATATGGTGTCTTCAGCAGTAGGGTCTTACCATTAACCTCTGGAGGGTAATCAAGTGCTCTGGCAGAAGTCTGTCTTTGTTTTTGGGAGATCTAGTAGGTCTTTCTGATAAACAGCTCATTGTGAATATAAACCACATCCTGGTAGAAGGAATTACAGGGCAGTGCCAAGGGAAAAGAAAAAAGAAAAAGACAGAGAAGAAAGAGAAACAGGAGAAATTTAAGGTTATGGTTCATCTCACCCTCTCCAGGGCCCTTCAATTCAGGTATTCCCACTAAGGTCCTTTTGAGAATTCCACCATTGAGTCTGACTTCCAGGACATAGGATTTTATGCTGCCAGTTCATTTGGGTTCAGTTTTGTGTCTCCCCCACCCTTTCCCTTCCCCCAAGCCCTACTCTCCCTGTTGTCCAAGCTTAAATATGCTATTCAGATATGTTAGCAACTCAGGCTGATCCAGGTTAGAAACTGCAGATGGATGAGGTCATGTGAGAGTTGTCTTTCTGTGATTGTGTGAGTTCATTTAGAATGATCTGTTCCAAATTCAACCATTTTTCTACAAATTTCAATGTGTCATTTTTTTTTCTTACTGCTGAGTAGTAAGTAGTAAATAGTCATGCAGATATACCACATCTTGGTTATCCATTCATCCAATAATGGGCACCTGGGTTGATTCCACTTTTTAGCTATTATGAATTGAGGAGCTATAAACATGGTTGAGCAAATATCACTGAAGTGAGATGTGATGCTTTTAGGGTAAATGCCCAGGAAGGAAATAACAGAGTCTGTTGGTAACTCTATATTTATCCTTTTCAGGAGTCTTCATATTGATTTCCATAGTGGTTGTACCAGTTTACATTTCCACCAACAGTGAATGAGTGTTCCTGTTTCTTAGCATCCTCGCCAACATTTGCTTTCATTTGATGTTTTAATGTTCACTGTCCTTACTGGGGTGATGTGGAATCTCATAGTTGTCTTAACTTACATTTTCCTGATGGTTAGGGATGTTGAATATTTTCTTAAGTGTGTGTTAACCTTTGTAATTCTTCCTCTGAGAACTCCCTGTTTAGTTCTCTGCCCCACTTTTGGAGTGGGTTGTTTGAGTTTTTATTTTTTTGGGTTTCTTTTTTGAGTTCTTTGTAGATTCTAGATATTAGGCTTCTGTCAGTGGTATAGCTGTCAAAGATTTTCTCCCATTCAGTAGGTAATCTATTGTTTCTGGTTATGGCATGTTTGTCTGTGCAAAAGCCTATTAGCTTCATGAGATCCCATTGGTTGAGTGCTTGATTAATTCCCTGAGCTACTGGGGCTTTGTTCAGGAAGTCTTTTCCCCAGTTCTATATGGTGGAGAGTCCTTCCTATTTTTTTCTTCCAGTAATTAAGAGTTTCAGGTCTTATATTGAGGTCTTTAATCCATTTGGACTTGAGTTTTGTATATGGAAAAATGAATGGGTCTAATTTCATTTTTCTGCTTATGTTCAAACAATTTGTCCAACACCATCTGTTGGAGATGCTTTCTTCTACCAGTGTATGATATCATCAACTTTGTCAGTGATGAAGCAGAGGTAGTCACTTGACCTAAGGTCTGGATCTTCAATTCTGTTCCACTGGTCTTTGTTTCTCTTCTTATTCCAGTACCATGTTGTTTTTCTCACTATGGCTTTGTAACATACATGTAGATTGGGTATGGTGATGCTCTCAGATGTGTTTTTCTACTGAGGATATGCTTGCATATCTGAGGCCTTCTGCCATTCCATATGAATTTTGAGTTAATTTTTTTTTCAATCTCTGTGGAGAATGATGCTGGTGTTTTTTTTTTTTTTTTTTGGTATTGTGTCAAATCTGTATATTGCTTTTGGCAGAATTTCCATTTTCACAATATTAATTCTACCTATCCAGGAGCATGGAAGGTCTATCCACCTTCTCAAGCCCTCCTCTATTTCTTCTTTAAGTGCTTTTATGTTTTCATTGTATATGCCTTTCACATCCTTAGTGTTATTCCTAGGTATTTATTTTGTTTGCTATTAAAAATGGGACAGCCTCACTGATTTCTTTCTCTGTATATTTGTCCTTTGTATATAGAAAAGCTACTGATTTTTGTGCATTGATTTTGTATCCTGCCACTTTGCTGAAGGAATTTATTACCTTTAGAAGTTTTGAGATGGAGACTTTCAGGTCATTTATATATAGGATCATGTCGTTTGCAAATAGGGCTAACTTGACTTCTTCCTTTATAATTTGAATCCCTTTTATTTCTTTCTCCTATCATATTGTTTGGGCTAGTACTTCCAGTACTATGTTGAAGAGCAGTGGTCAGAGTGGGCACCCCTATCTTGTTTTCAATCTCAGTGACAACTCCTTGTGATTTTCCCCACTAAGTATCATTTGGCTTTAGAAGGTTTATATATAGCATTTATTGTGTTGAGATATAAACCCTCCATGCCTATTCTTTCCAGGGTTTTGATCATGAAGTGGTGTTGTATTTTGTCAAATGCCTCTTCTGCATCAATTGAGATAATCATGTGGTTCATATAGTTCAGTTTATCAATGTAGTGTACTACTTTGATGAATTTCCATATGTTAAGCCATCCCCATCCCTGGGATGAAGTCTACTTGATCAAGGTGGATAATGCCTTTGATGTGTTGTTGAATTCTGTTTGTAAAGATTTTGTTCAGGATCTTTGCATCTAAGTTCATTCGGGATATAGGCCTATCATTTTCTTTCCTTGTTCCATCTCTGTCTGGTTTTGGCATTATGATGATGCTAGCTTCATAAAAGGAGTCAAGAAAATTCTCTGGTCTCTGTTTATGTGCAACAGTTTGAAAAAAATTAGTTTCTGTTCTTCAATGAAGATTTCATAGAATTCAGCTGAGAGTTCTGGACTTTTCTTTTGGGGGAGTTTTTTGATTATCTTTTCAATCTCCATGGATGTGATAGGCTTGTTTGGGAGATTAATCTGCTCTGAATTTAGTTTTGGTAGGTAGTATGTGCTAGGAATTCATTCATTTTTTCCAAATTACTTAATTTTGTGAGTAGAGGTTTCAGAAGTATGCCCTGATTATTCTTCCAATTTCACTGATTTCTGTTATGATCTACTTTTTCATTTCTGATTTTGTTAATTTCAGACTTCTCTCTCTCTTTTTTTTTCTTGATCAATTTGGCCAGAGGTTTGTCAATCTGGTTTATTTTATCAAAGAAACAGCTCCTCATTTCATCAATTTTTAAAATTGTTCTTAGTTTCCAATTCATTAATTTCTGCTCTAGTCTTGATTATTTCTTTCTGTCTGGAGTTATTTGGGTTGAATTCTTCTTGTTTTTTTCCAGCATCTTTAGGTGGACAGTCATGTTATTGATTTGGGATCTCTCCATCTTTGTAATGAAGGCATTTGGGGCTGTGAATTTTCCCCTTATGACTGCCTTGATTGTGTCCCATAAGTTTGGTAGGTTGTGTTTGCATTATCATTTATTTCTAGGAATTTTACATTTTTTAAAAAAATTTCTTCCATGACCCATTCATTGTTTAAAAGTGTGTTGTTTCATCTGCAGTAGCTGGTGGAGTTCTTGATTTGTCTCTTGTTAATTTGTACCTTTAAAGCTTTGTGATCTGACATAATGCAGGAAGTTACTTCAATTTTCCTGACCTTATGAAGGCACACTTTATGGCCTAATATATGGTTAATTTTGGAGAAGGTTCTATAGGGTGCTAAGAAGAATGTGTATTCTGTACAATTGAGGTGAAAAGTTCTGTAGATATCTGTTAGGTCTAGTTGATCTATGATGTTGAGCTCTATCATTTCCTTATTGATTTTCTGCTTGGTTGATCTGTCTGTTGATGATAATAGAGTATTGAAGACTCCTACTAGGATGGTGTTGGTGTTTATCTCTGCTTTATTGTCTAGCATATTTTGTTTTATAAACTCTGATGCACCTGTGTTTGGCACATATATATTTATGATTATGATTATGATGTGTTCATGTTGGATCATTCCCTTGATGAGTAAGAAGTGGTCTTCTTTGTCCTTTTTGATTCCTTTTGGTTTGAAGTTTATTTTATCAGATATTAATATAGCAATACCTGCTTGTTTTTTATTTCTATTTGATTGGAATATCATTTTCCAACCTTTCACCTGAGGAAGTGTCTATCTTTAATGGTGATGTGGGTTTCTTGAAGACAGCAGATACAAGGGTCCAGTTTTTTAATCCATCATGATAACCTGTGTCTTTTGATGGGTGAGTTAAGACCATTAATATTTAAGGTTATTACTGTAAGATTTGAATTAATCCCTGCCATGATGAGATGTGTTTCATGAGGTTTTGTGCTTTATTATGTTTTGTACTATTTTGAGCCTGGTCAATTTTGGTTATTTTGAGATTGGTTGTTTGGCTGTCCTGTGTGGAGTATTCCTCAATTATTCATTGTAGGTTTGGCTTTGTGTTCATATAATCATAGATATAATTCTGATGGGATTGTCTTTGTATATTGTATTATATGTTGTATGTTGTGAATTGTTTCTCTCTTTTGCTGCTTTTAACACTCTTTCTTTGTTTTTGTTGTTAATAGTTTTAACTATGATGTGTCTTGGAGAGTTTTGTCTTTGGTCCTGTCTGTTTGGTGTTCTGTGAGCTTCTTGTATATGGATAGGCCTCTCCTTTAAGATATTTGGAAATTTTTCTTCAATAATTTTGTAGAATATGGTCTCTATGCCTCTGGCCTGGATTTCCTCTCTTTCTGGTATACCCATGATCCAGATGTTTATTTGTTTTAGTGTGTCCCACAGTTCCCTTCTATTCTGTTCACTTGATTTTTTGAACTTAGCAAAGTTTTTGGCCTCCCAATCAGTTTCTTTTGTCTTATCTTCCAGGTCAAAGGTTTTGTCTTCCACATGAGTAACTCTTTTGATGAATGGTTCTAGAGGGGATTTTAAAAATAATTTCTATTTGATATTTGTTTTCTGTTGTGTTATTTTATTTTGTCCATCTGTTTTTTAAGGTATGATTTCAATTCAAGTTCTGATTTTTTTGATGCTTCATTGATTTCATTCTTGCATTTTATCAAGTCTTCATTAAGCTTAATCAACCAGTTGTTGAGATCTTTCATTTCTTAACTTACCTTCAATTTATTCATATCTCTTTGGAGGGGGTCTATTGTTTTCTTCAATCAAGTTAAGCTTACTGTCAAAAGCTGAACAATCTAGGAGTCAATTTTGTTCAATTTAATTGATAAGATTGTTGGGTCTTTTGTAGTTTGCTTCAGTTCAGCAATATTTTTGATCAGGGTCTCATTGGTTGTTGTGTTTTCATTTGGAATGAATTTATGTTGATTTCTCTATGAAATCTTTGGAGGCTTCTATTGTAGGACTAGGCATCCTTGGTTTGAGATCTTTCAGTTTTCTGACTTTTGTTGGCTTTTTTGCAATGTTTTTTATCCATTATAGGAATACTATTTTATTGAGGAAGAAGTAAGTTTTTGTCCTTTGGTCCATGCATCATCTGACTACAGTGAACAAGGATGATGGTACCCAGTGGCCAGTCAGGATACCAGAACAAAAGGCCTAATTCCACAGCCCACATAGGTACCATGCATCCCCAATATGGTCTCTATGCCTCTGGCCTGGATTTCCTCTCTTTCTGGTATACCCATGATCCAGATGTTTATTTGTTTTAGTGTGTCCCACAGTTCCCTTCTACCAGGACCAGGGGATTGGGAGGAGCCAGGGAACAGGTATCTGGCCTACTTTGTGTCACACTCTCAAGCACAGAGACTAGCACAGGGAGTCCAGACCAGGGAGGTGGGAGGAGCTGGAAATGGATCTGGCCTACCCACTCCAGACTGCCATGTTTCCCCACACTCTGTCTGTGCAGGCAACCCAGATGGGGGAGGTCAGACCTATCCTACCTTCTTATTTAGCACTTTGAAGGTGTCCACTGTCCAGCCTCTCATATGCTACTGTGAGCAGTCTGAAGTCTTCGTTTAGCCCATTTGGCTTATGATGTAGGGGTGTGAGACTATGTCTTCCTCTTCCAGCCTCCTAAGTACCAAATTGTACATAATAGCATTAGCTAGAGATCAGTGCTTGGGAAAAGTTGTGACAGGGACCCACTATAGCAATACTCTTATTATTTCCCCATCTTCTGTCTGGTTCCTCCCTGGGGAAAATCATTGCTTTAGTCAAGGTGTTTTGAAATGGAGGAAACATAAGTGCTTTAAATGATTTGGAGCTGTCTATAAGTGGTGGTGAGGGACTTCTGGTTTGCATTTTTAGCCAAGACCTACATTGAGCAGTGCAGCCTGTCTTTACACCTTCTGGTGAGCACATGTGTCTAATACAAAGGATTATCCTCAAGCTCATATGGCATGTAAGCTACACTTCCAGTGCATTTTGATATCTGTATCTCTCTGCCTTTCAATTTCATTGGTTCTGAGCTGGAAGAGGAAAAAGAATGTCCTGTACTAGGCCTGTTACCATTCAATGACTGCTCATAGACTTTTTCCCTGGTAGCTACTCATTGCTTGCTTGGATCTCAACATGCAGTTTCCATAGGACATTCATAGGTTCTATTTACTAAAATAGGCAATAATTTGGAGCCTCATTTGTGGTATCCACAGCCTGACAATAGCAAACCCACAACTTTAGGACAAAGACTGAAAAATTAGTTATTGCTCTACTATTAGGCCACAGTTATATCTAACTTTTATGTTTGAGCTCAGCTGTGCCTTGAGGATCTTACCTATTTATATTTGTATTTTCTGAAACCTGTTATGAATGAGGCTTGAGCTGGAAAGATTGCTCAGAGGTTAAAGGTACTTGCTTGAAAAGCCTCATGGCCCAGGTTCAATTCCCTAGCACCAGTATTAAAACTAGATGCACAAAGTGGCACATGAGCCTCAAGTTCATTTCCAGTGGCAGAAGGCCTTGGTGTGTCCCCCCTCTCTCCTTCTTCCTCTTTCCCTCTCTCTGTCTTTCTCTTCCAACCCTCCTCTCTCTTTCAACTACACATTGAGGCTAGTGTGTGGTGCATTGCTTTTCAAATCTACCTTAGCCAGAAATCCTTCTGATGATCCCTTTTTACATGTTATTTTCTCTATTTGACATATCTTTTGTGCCCTGTGTCTCTCCCCAATATAATTATTCTTTTAAAATTCTGCTTTGTTATTAACATTTTTAAAGATACTTGTCTGTAAGCTTAATTCACTGTCACTAAAGCCAAGAAGTGATCCATTTAGTTATATCAGTACAGTTTTAACTCCTACAAGACTGGGATGGGTTTTTAGACTTTGGTGACATAGGTCCAGTAGCATCTGTGATAAATGCATGTTGATTTACTAAGTATTTGATATTATTTAATTTTTTTCTGATGTGAGAAATGCTTGTTGAAGTAAAAGTGCAATTATGTGTTTGCACTATTAGGTCATATGTAGATGAAGGTGCTCACATTTAACGTTTTATGGTGGAATGATATAATGACTTCCTATCATTGTAACAGTGCTTTGCATTAAGAATTCATCTGCCAATGAGCATGATGAAGTGGGAAAAAACATGGATATGCAGCCAAGTTGAGTGACTTTGTTAACTTTTGTAATATCTATTTTTGTTGGTAAAGTGGGGTTAACAGGTTAAACTTTGCATGATTTGATGAGATTTTGTGACTAAATACAGTGTTTGCACTAAACAAACAGTTCTCTTCTCCTCTCCCTGCCTAGGTCATCTTGGATTGATTGATGCAATGATTTTCTAACATAAATGTTCTGAAATACCCCCATGGCATCTTTCCCCATAAGCATGATAAGAAGTGGCTACTCAAAGACAATTTGAAATACAGATCTATTCTCCCTTGAGATTTTTTTCAAGCAAAATATGTAACATGCCTCCACAGCAAGCTACTGAGACAGAAGGGTCCTCCTGAAAGGATCCTGAAAGAGAATACATATCTGAGTCTTAGCATTGGAAGCAGGAGAATCGAAAACTTAATTTTTAAAGTGAAGGTCACTCATAGAACCCCCATTACAGTATAATTTCTAGGTGAATGAGGCACATGCATGAAGAAGGCTGGAGTGAGCTACTCATATTTGGAGTTGGCTATCTGATTCCTAGTTGCATTCTGGAATGAGAAAAAAGCAAAGCCAAGAATACTTTTATCTATTTCCTTAATCTTTGTGTTGTAATTTTATGTCTCTGTGTAGAAAAAGGGAATAAAATTTACTTGCCTTGTTCCCATTAATGTGTTGAGGAGTGGAATGGGATGAGTTTTGTTCATCCTCATTGCTTCCTTTTTTCTGGGCTGGAGGCCATAAGGCACTTGGCTTCTAGATCTCAAGCTGTTCTGTTCTTCAAATAACCCTTGGCAATCAATTTATTGAGTGATCCTGATGTTGCTCCAGGGATGAGATGACAATTACAGACTCACCAGGAAGCAAAAAGGTGGCAAGAACAGCAGTTACTGTACAATGGTGAGGGTTTAGGGAGTTGTCAGAATATGGGTGTGAGACAAGAGTGAGAAAGTGTGTGTGTGTGTGTGTGTGTGTGTGTGATTTAAGGAATGAAGATAAAATGATTTTGACGTTTATATATAATTAAACTATGATCCTACTCAATGACAATGTAGTCTCTGAAGTAAGGGAAAGGAATGAGAGCAGGGGATTTCTTTCAAAAAAGGAAGAAAACTGGAATAATGGCTTTGAAGTCAGGCCACTTCTGATTCCACCTCTGATAAAGACAAGAAACTATCTACTCCTTTAGATGCCACACATGAAGGTGAACACCAAAGTGGCAAGGCTGGATCACATTTTACTTGGAGTGTTGAGTTGAAGCCAAAGTTCCATCAACCTGGCTGAGGAGTATTCAGTTTTAGAATAGCTTTCTTTCCTCCAATATGTAACTCCTTCAGATTCTATAAGTAATAATGGTTGAGAGGGACCAGTGAAAGGGGAAAGGTGTTGTTTTAATGTGATTTGATTATGTTTTTGTGTGTGTGTGACCAGATAGAGTTTGGATTAAGTAGCAACTTTCAGGTAAATAGTTGCCTGCTAGTCCTAAGGGACATTAAAAAAATAGTGAAGAGAAGAAAGTCTAGGTATTTTGTTGTTGTTCTCAATGGAATTATTAGCAAAACCTTTTTCTTTTCTTTTTTTTTAAATTGTAAGCAGTTTATTTATTAGCAGTACAGAAACTGTTTTCTCCAAGCAAAAAAATGATACTATGACAAGAATCTATTCTGCCATCTTTTTTTCTTTTTCTTCTTTTCTTTTTTTTTTTTTTTTTTTTATTAGTTATGGACATACTCATTATGTAAGCAACACATGTTGGTACCATCCTTTCCCTCATCCCTGTCCCCCTCCAAAGGGACCCTCCTCGTTGGGGATGCCGGTCATCACCATGGGGATTGTGGGTTGTGCATTGTGGGGGCAGTAGTCAGTTAGGGGGAGAGGCAATGTCTCTGTGCATAATTTCCCAACTTATGGCTGTAACATCTTCCCTCTTCTGCACAATTCCCTGAACCCTGTTAGGTTCATTTTAAGTCTATTTCAGTGATAGGCTCTTAGGAGCCTCTGGATCTCTGATTTGGTAGTTGTTGAGTGTCCTCAGTGTCTATCTTCTTCACCCTTGTGCTGATATCTGGTTCACCAAGAAAGCAGCACTTTTTCTCATTTCTCCAATTCCTCTATGGTTTTGGCTGGGGCCCTGGTAAAGTGTGATGGGTGGTTTCTCTCCTTAGGTCCTGCTTCATCTGAAAAAGGGAAGCAAATTTTCTAATGGAGAGTGAAGTCAGCACAGGTTAAATGGGATAACCATCATTAGTTTAGAAAGAATTTAAAGGGTGTAGCCCAAGAATAGTGGGAGCTTGATACTGGAAAGTAAACTCATTATTTGGATATGATTCTGACTTGTTTCCCAGTTCCAGGAATGGGTTCTTTCCACTGAGCAGATCTGTTAGCCAATCCAGGAGCAGTTGGTTACCCACGATGGCTGTGTGCCACTATTACACTTGTGTGAGCATCATGTTAGGTTGGTTGCTTCAGAGTTGCTTAGACCTCTAGTTGCTGAGATGTTGGCCACTTTCCCCCAGTAGTTCATGGAGTGCCTTCTAGCACTAGATAGGCTAGCTGTCTGGTGACTGGCTCTCTTCCAGATTCCAGCCAGGTCTCTCCATGGTCTGTGCCAACATCATATGGTGTCTTTGGCAGTAGGGTCTAACCATTAACCTCTGGTGGGTCATCAAGTGCTCTGACAAAAGTCTGTCTTCTTTTGGGAAACCTTGTAGGTTTCTCTGATCAAGAGCTCATTGTGGGTGTTAACTGCATCCTGGTACTGGGAGGTACAGGCCAGTGCCAAAGGAAAAGAAAGAAGAAAAAGAAAGAAAATAGAAAAAAGAAAGAAAGAAAAAGAAAAAAGAGAAATATAAGGTTAGGCTTCATCTAACCCTCTCCAGGACACTTTGATTCAGGTGCTCCCTCTCCGGTCCTGTTGAGGATTCAACCTTTTAGTCTGTCACACACACACACACACACACACACACACACACACACACACACACACGTAGTATGTAACCCACTTACTCTTGAGTAGTTTATAGTTGTGGATTTTTTTCTTTGTAAAGCCAATAATCTCATATGATATCTGAGGAATAGCAGGAGTTCTGCATCCTCCATTTGTAACTAAGAAAGAACTAATCCCCAGATTCTTTGAATTAAAGCTAAAAGTAAATCAAGCATATTAGGCTCCATGTTTCTGAAGGAAATTCCAATGCACAGCCTGTGTTTTAGTTTGCATTTCATCTCCTCTTATTCTGCATAGGGAAAATGAGGTCATTTATATTTATCTATTTGTGTTTTTTTTTTCAAGAGGAGTCACATTGCACACCACTCATGTGATAAAGAGAAAGCTCCATGAGGGTACCATCTGCATGTGTATGTGTGTATATGTGTATATGTGTGTGTGTGCATTAAAACATTATTGCATATAAACAGAATCTTAAATATATGCACAATTTCCTCTTGATTTCACTTTAATAAATAGTATTTTCTAAGAGCTGAAGAAATGTCTAATTTTATAAAAAGATTTTGTATAAAATCAAATTGAAATCCCAAGCATACTGACAGCACTGCCACACATCGTTTTACATAGCTCCTG
Organism: Orientallactaga sibirica; assembly: GCA_036365145.1. NCBI lineage: Eukaryota > Metazoa > Chordata > Mammalia > Rodentia > Dipodidae > Orientallactaga > Orientallactaga sibirica. Next base: position 6,129,089 of record JAEOAD010000060.1, read on the forward strand.
AGAATATTAAGGCATTCTGCACCAAATTTCTATGTTAAATGCTTGTCAATAGAATTAAATTTGACCCAGAGCAAGGTGGCAAAAATATGTCATCCAGTTCTTACAAAGCAGCGTGGGTGTGAATGGACTCCATCCAGTTCTGGTGTAAATTATAAACAATTAAAAGTACATGAGTTACAATGCTCAGAGCTGAGCATTGAGGACATTACTGCACACTTGAGATAACTTTGGGAACTGAAGAAGCAATTGTTTCACAGTATGACATGAAAATAACAGAAAATATTTGTGCCTGCAGAGTCAAGCACAATCTTGTCTGGCTTTATCATGTAGAGGATTTTTTTTTCAGCATGCTGGCAGGAGCATGAATGATGAGTAATGGCAGTGGTGAATAGTTTTTGGAATAGATTAGTAGGTGACGTCATGGATAAAGGACTCTTTATCACCATAATTTAACACAAGATGCAGCACAATGGCTTGATGGATGCATTTTATGGTTTGCAGCCAATCATAATAATGGACATATTGACTAAAGTTTTATGTGTCCTTTACACATCCTTTATCTTTTAGAAAAAAGCAGAAAACCATGCTGGGGAAGAAGAAGTGATAATTCAGAAGGACCAACACTCTGTGGAGTATTTTCACTTGCTCAAATCCAGTCCTCTTTTGAGGCTGTCCTCTCCCTACTGAAGACCAACTGGGAAGCCTATGCTACATTAGAGGGAGTATCCAAGGTGTGACATACTGAGGCTCCACTCTGCCTGTAGGGTCAGGTGGCAGAGAACAAAAGTCATTTGGGAAGCTGAGTTATTGTTGTTTGTACTTAAGCAAGGTCAGGGATGTTTCTTGGGGAAACTATGCCTTTCAGATCTCCTGGAATTTCTTAACTAATAGGGTCAGAAAAGATAACAAAGGAGGAGGCAGGAGACATTCTTTTGGGGAAAATGAACTACTATAAGTTCAGAGCATTTGTTTAAAGATGCAGGGAGAGGGCTTTGTCTTCTCCCAGCACCCTAGGACTTTCAGGGGTAACTTTCTTTTTGATGGTTTTCATTGCCTTGTTAGCCATGACAAAATATGAGAATGGTTTCTTTTCCTTTTTCTTTCTTTTTGAAACAAGATTTCATGTAGACCATGATGGCTTCAAATTCCCCATGTAGCTGAGGATGTCCCTGAACTCCTGATCCTTCTTCCTCCATCTCCCATGTGCTGGGACTACAGGCATGAGCCACCATACCCAGCTTAATTTGTTCTTCTATTTTAACAATATTTTACTTGAAAACAGCTAAAGAACCAAAGATACCAACATTCATCCTTATATCAAAATGAGCAGGGCTAGGGAGATGGCTCAGCATTTAAGGCATTTGCTTTCACAGCCTAAGTGCCAAGGTTCGATTCTCCAGTACCCACATAAGGCCAGATACATAATGTTGAACTTGCCCTGACATGCCCATGCCCATTCATTCCCTCCCTCTCTCTTTGTCTCTCTCTCAAATTATCTATCTATCTAATCCAGAATTAGGTAGAAGGATTGGGCATGAGACGATTAATGCTTGTTTATTATTACAACAAACCAGAAACCAGGACCTTTTCACTTAAATATAGCAAGAAAAAAATATTATATGATGGAATGATGGTAAACAATTTAATGTGAGTAGTTTTGCACATGTACTCATCAACTGACTATTCTTACTCTTATTGACAAAGTGGGGTAGAAATATTTCCCACGAAGAAACATTTCAGAAGATTGAATGGGTAATGCAACAAATCAGCTCATATGAGTGCTTACATTATTGTCCCTGTATTATGGGTTGGGAATAGAAAGAATTCCATAAGAAATAGGGATATTGGGGTCCAGTCCTGGGTCATGGTCATAACACTGAACCATAAGGAAATGTTCTAACTTTGTAACCCAATTTCATTAAAAATGCACTTTGTGAGGTCCTCCATTATCCAATTACTCTGAAAATGAAATGTTAAATAATACGAAGGACTTGCCTATAGTACTTATTAAACAAATGATTTTTATGAGTAACTGCACTGCTAGATTCCTTTAGGAGGAGGCCTGCTAGCAATTAAGGGACAGTTCCACTCTCACTATGAATATATGTAACAGTGTGGGTAATATACTTGTGCATGCTGCTTGTGACATCATTATTTACTCCAGTGCATTTTCTACTGGCCACAACTTGAGCAACAAGTGAAGTAGAATTATTTAAATGGCTCTCTATGGAGAGTGAAAATTTTCTCTCATTATAGTAGACAAATGAATAAGTTTTCTATCTAAATTTTTTTTGAATTGTTACCTTTTGAGGACACCAGATGGCTCAGGTACTTGAAGTACTCATACTTTGCATTGGCAATGTGCTTTTAAAACAACAGTATCTGACAGTTCATTGGAAAGAACCCTGAGATCTTCAGTTCAATCCAGCCCCACAGCACTAATTAACAAAAGCATTCTTACTCTTGCCCTGTGGATGATGTACACAAAGTGGTTACAATTTGTTTCCAAAAGGTATATATTTGTATCATGATTATTTTATATTCACAATTTGGAAAAAGTCCATAATACAAGTAGAGAAATAATTTAAGATATATAAAAGTCACAGAGTAGATATTTACTCAATATTTTGATATCCCTGGACAGACAATGAGAAAATGCATGTGGTATCATAATGTATTAGTTGATTTTTCTCACTGCTGTGACAAAATCCTAACAAAAGAAATTCAAAAAAAGAGTTTATTTTGGCCCACAGTTTAGAATACACTTCATCATAGTAGGGAAGGCTTGATGACAGCTGTGTGAGGCAGCTGGTCAAGTTGTATCCACAGTAAAGAAACAGGAAGTAATGAATTATGCTGATCAGCTGGTTATCTTACCTGTATTCAGTGTAAAACCTCAGCCCATAGCTTCCACAGTTAGGGTGTGTCCTCCCATTTCAATTTACTAGCCTGGAGACTCCCTTACAAAAATGCTCAGAGATGTGTCTCCTAGGTGAATCTAGGGCCAATAAAGTTGACAGTTGAGATGACCATCACACATGATAGTGGGTCATTGACGATTTAGATAATGTGAATTTTTAAAATAAATTTAAGTTTTTTAACTCAGAAGGTTAAACATATCCTTACAGTGGAGTGAAACATGTAATATAGCTCCTGATGAAGAAAGTCAAACCTTTGTTTGAAGGCACACATGCACAGGAGATGGAGGTGCAAGGCCAAGAAAGTGTTCTTGAAAATAAGGGAAACGCGTGTACAGAATATTCTGTTAAAAATAAAAAAGAAATAAAAGAGGATGGGCATTACAGTACAGTTGGGAGTCTGAGGCAAGAGGATTTTTCAGTTCATGGGCAGCCAGAAAGAAGGAAGGGAGAGAGAGGGAGGGAGGAGCGAGATGGGTGCTGCATTTAAAGTACAGTTAACACCATGAGATAAACAAGTTGACCCTAGTAGTGGTGGCAGGAGTCAGCTAATTGGCCATGTGATGTAGTTCTTACTCCACTGAGTGACACTTATGAAATGTTCACAACTGTCCCTACTTTCCTGCCCAAGTCATGTTAGAGTAGGCCAATTTCATCTTGTGATACACCAAGAAGGCTTTAGTGTTCAACCTGGATTTCAGCAGCACATTTTAATGAACAGAAGTGATAAAATGCACATAGAATAATAGATACAAACATCATAAATCATATAATTTCATGACATTGAGGGCTGCTTAATGAAACAAAGGAATATTTAGGGATTGGTCTGTCTTTGTACTTCTGACAGTGATCTTATTTCTTTCCATATTTCAAGTGATGACTTTGGTGTTGATGAAAATGACTTACTTTCTCTGATTAGTACACAAAAAGAATGAAATAAATAACTCATATATTTGCTTCATTATCAAAGACATCTCAGAAGGTTGGACCCATGGGTCCAATGTAATGGAAAGGACTCAAAATAGATAAAAGTTCTTTCCTTAGGACCCCTAACTCCCTCTGACTTAGTACATAAGAAAAAATGACACTGTATGGTAATGTCACATTTTGAAAAGATCTCAATGGTCCATTATTTTAAAAGTAACATATTGTGGGGCTGGAGGGACAGCTTAGCAGTTAAGGCATTTGCCTGCAAAACTGAAGGACTCAGGTTCAATTCCCCAGGACCCACATTAGCCATATGTACAAGGGGGTGCACACGTCTGGAGTTTGTTTGTAGTGGCTGGAGGCCATGGTGCTCCCACTCTTTCCCTCTCCCTCTCTCCCTCCCTCCCCTCCCTCTATCTCTTTCCCTGTTTCTTTGTCAAATAAATAAATAAAAATAAAATATTTTTAAAAGTTATATATTATGATACAACTACTGGAATAGCTATGTGATGCATGGACATTTCAGTAATCCTAAACCTTCTGGGATGACAGATGTACTCTGTCATTTTAGAGCCTGTATTTTCAGAAGATATTGATGAACTGAATTGTTGTAGAAACTAGAGAAGGAAGAACTTGGAAGAATCCTTTAAAATCAAGAGTGGGTGCTGAGGCAAGGTGGGTGTTGGGTTTTGTACACTACCAGGAAGGATATCCTAAAAATAGATGGGCTAGGCTAGAGTACAACTTCTGCACTTCTCCTTAAAGACTTTTTTTGTGTGTGTTAGTTATGGATATAGTGTGCAAACAGCCATGATGGTACCATCATTAGCCTTCTCCCTGTTCTCCCCCCATGGAGATTGTGGGTCTTGCTTTGTGGGGGTAGCTATCAGTTATGAGGGAGAGGCAATGTCTCTGTGCACAATGACCCAATTCATGGCTCTAACAATCTTCCCGCCCCCTCTTCAGTGAATTTCCCTGAGCCACTTTGGGTACATTTTAGGTTTATTTCAGTGAGGAGGTCTTGGGAGTCTCTACGTCTTTGGATATCTGATTTGGTAGGAGTTGATTGTTCTCTGTGTCTATCTCCTTCACCCTTGTGCTGATACCAGGTTCACCAAGAAAGCAGCACTCTTGCTCATTTCCCCAATAACTCTATGGATTCAGCTAGTGCCTTGGTGAGGTGTGATTCTCTCCTCAGGTTCTGAGTCCATCTGAAAAAGAGAAGCAAATTATTGAAAAGAACTGTGTCAGCTACTGTGTTGCACTGGCAACCTCTGATGTTCTCTCAAATAACAACAGTCTAGAAATCAAAAAAAAATGTAGATTTGAGTGAATCATGGAGATGAAGTTTGATATGAACTAAATGGAGAACAGTTGGCTTGCAGGAATACCTGGAGCCAAAATGTCTGATTCTCTGCCAAGTGTTTCATAGTTTGCTCCTATACATTTTGTTTCAAAGCAATCTAAAAATAGAATGGCCCTCAGATGATAATTAGCATCTGAACTCATATTTAATCTGTAGTTTGAGTTTCTCATGTCTACAGGGACTTTTAGACTGACATCAGAAGATAACTTTTGTGTTCCAAATCCTTTGGTAGGTTTTAAAATTGACCCCAAATCACCACTTTATTTGACACTTACTGAGCCCTTGCTATTTGTCATCCATTGTTTAGGTGTTTGGAATGAAATCCCTGATCCCAAAGACAGGTTTGTAGTTGGCAGTGGCATGCAAGTCCTCTGAATATTAAACTTTCAGCAATCAGTGATCATCTTTTGGACCAAAGACCTTTGAGTCAACATCATCTTCATTAAAATAGGCATTTTTTTCAGATCTAAACAATGCTGTTTCTTTTATTCCTAAAAGAGATATGACTTCCATATATGTTATATGTCTAGCCTTTAGTTTTATTTTCACTTCACACTAAATTATGAGTGGTTCAAATCCCAGAACCATCCTTGAATCCTTGGCGCTTCTTACCATGGGTTTGACACTATACAGGCCCTTAGCAGATGTTTATTGGATTTAAAAGCTTAGTGATGAGAAAGGGAAATGAAGGGAAAATGACAAATCCTGGGAATGATACTGTATTGAGTGCTAGACTCATGAAAAACATTCAAGGGACAATTCATGAAATTTGAATAAAACCTGTCAATTGTATAATGCCTGAATGTTTATTAACAATAATTGATGTTTGAAACATGATACCATTTATCTAGATAAATGGTGTACAGGAATTTTTGGTACTATTTTTGCAAGTGTTTTGAAATATCTGGGAAAAAAATCACAAAACGTGAAACAAAATGTTTTCTTGATAACATCTTTCAACAATTTTTATCAAAATAGTTCAGAGCAAGTTAAACCGGTATTTTTCTAGTCTCTAGATACTTACAGGAGAAAAGGAAGTGGCCATATGCTGTGCATTCTAAGCTACTTCTGGCTGGTATTGCTGGAATTAGCCATATGAGATCACAGCATAGTAGTTGCAGAGAGGCCATTTGTCCATCTGAACTTTGAATCTCTGTCAACCAAACTGCTAAGGAGTGAATTCTCTACTTAATTCTATAGAAAGTAGCCTAAAATATGACTTAAAGCTGACTAGGATTTAATTTTTAATGCTAACCTTTAATTAATTTGTAACATTTTTGGCACTCAGTTTGCTGGAATGGCTGTAATTATGTTGTTTTCTGAACGGTGAATTCATTCAGGGCACACTCTCCAGACTGTTTATACAGCTGGAAAACAGCAATAGTAATAGATGAGGGGGAAGAAGTTAATAAGAAACTTACTTTTAAAATTCAGTTCTCTCTCTCTCTCTCTCTCTGTCTGTCTGTCTCTGTATCTCTCTCTCTCTCGTGTGTGTGTGTGTTTCCTGATCTATTATTGGGTAGCATATACTAAATTTTTCATGGTTTCCATTTTAACTGTGTTATAATAAAAATCTCTGTATGTTTTAATATTTTAAATGCTGTCACAAATTTGAATGCGTACTTGACATCACAAAGGAGACAGCAGCTTAATGCCTTCACAATCCTTTGTTCACCATTTGCGGAAGAAAGGCATGTTGGTCTTCCATTAAGGAAAACCAAGCTTGTCATCCACATATTTCTCCTTTGCCAGAACTATTCATAGTGTTTTCTAGAGTTGTTGCCATGATCAATTCAAATGCAGGAGGATGCATTGCTCCCATACTGGTTTTAGCTGACAAGACATAAAAATTGGCTGTCAGACAAATTAGGATCTTCTGGATTTTACAACACACATTTTTGAACTTCATCTTCTGTTTTGACCAAAAAAAAAAAAAAAAAGTTCTTATCATCAATACCTAAAGTGAGACTTGAAAGCCTGCCTTGAACAACTTGCTTCAAGAGCCATGGGTTGGAGCAAGGCTGGTTCTCTCCCCAAAAATGAAACACAAATTATTGAATGTCAGAGTTGGACTTCTTGATTTAAAAAAAAAAAAAATTAGGGTGACCTGAGAGTTTATAATTTTCTTTGTTCCCTGGTGATGCTGATGCTATACCTAGAGACCCTGAAAGGCAAAAGTCTACAAGTATGGTCTATAAGTGAAATCTAGTCTCTCCTGTTTGTAACATATTTTATGAGACCATGGTTTTGCTCATCCTCACATCTTGCCCATGGTGGCTTCATGCTATAGAGATGTCAGTCAGTCTCCACATTCAGCACTCAGCCAGCTGTGCATTGAGAATATTTGAAAAATAAAATTACCTACAGATTTTTTTGTCATTATTCTCTGAACAATACAACCCAGCATTTGTGTTGCATTATAAATAATCTGTAGATGGTGTCAAGAACACACAAGGATGTGAAAAGAGACTCAAGAATATACAGATTGTGGTGTACATGGGGTTCTGGAAAAACATTTCTCAATACCACGGGATTATTGTACTTGGAACCTAACCTGATCATCTGTAAAACCTGCTTTTTCTTTTTTTTTTTAATTGATTTTTAAAGTACATAAAAAGTAATGAATTTCATTATGGCATTTTCATATATATATGTCTTTATTCTTTGTTCTGATTGTAAAGATTTAATATATTGCTTTTACAGAAGTTGGCCAACACCTGTTCTAAGGTATGACTTCTTACTGCCATCCAGTGTGACTGAGGTGCAGGTATGGTCAGCTCTGGACAGTAGGCTAGACCCCACATTCCCTAACTACCTCTGCTCTGCCTCTCCCACCCCTGCCCACATTTGCTTTTTCAAAGGCCACTGGCAGAAATGGCTCTGCTATTAGTCATTTACCCCTCATTCACTTGTTTCCTCCGAGAGGATTTGCATCTTAATGATTCTCTCTCATTAGCTTTCTCTCCAGGGAAATACATTTGCCATGTCACAAGCAAAAGGAGAGTGTATGAGCCATGACCCACCCCACCCTGAGCTGTGGAACAAGGAAGCTCTCCTACCCTTTCCCTGACTGGATCTGATGCATGCCCTCTGCCAAAGTGCACTCAGACAAGCCAAGCGCCTTTCCTTGTTCATAATAGCAGTTTTCCACTGTAGTCTTCTACCCTGGGCCAGAGACATTAGCACCAGTGAATAAACCCATTTTGACAATGGGTTAAAGAGAAAAATTAGTTTTACAGGTTTATACATATTGTTTCTTATCAAACCTAGTGCCAGCCCCATGAGAAGTGTCCATTTCTTTAGACTTCAGGAGTTCTAAATTTGTTTTTCAATTTTTCATTAAAAATTTGTACATATCTACAAAATGTATTTTGATCACATTCCCTCCCATCACTTTTTTTTTATTTGAGAGAGCTAGAGAGAGAGAGAGAGAGAGAGAGAGAGAGAGAGAGAGAGAGAGCATGGGCATGCCAACAGCCTCTCAGCTGCTGTGAACAAACTCCAGATTGCCCCCTTGTGGGCAAGTGTGGCATTGCACCCTTGCATCACTTTGCATCTGGCTAAACATGGGATCTGGAGATTTGAAATGGCATTCTTAGGTTTGGCAGGCAGGCGCCTTAACTGCCAAGCCATCTCTCCAGCCCCCATCATTCTTTCTTGCTCCCACTCCCTGCATCCCTTCAACTGAATCCCTTCCTCCCTTCAACCAGTCTCTATTATTTTGATGTCTTTATTTTTGCCTTCCTTCATGGATTTTTATTTACTAAAAACTTAGTTGTGTCTTCTGTCTATTCATGGAGATTCATGTTCAGCATAATTGTGATTTTTATTTACTAAAAACTTAGTTGTGTCTTCTGTCTATTGATGGAGATTCATGTTCAGCATAATTGTGTTTGGTAATACTTTGGCTCTGGAGTGTCCCTGAAAGTCTCATGGGTCAAGGGCTAAACTGTAAGCTTGTGGCACTAATGGGAACTTTAGATGAGATCTAGTGGAAGGAAGGTAGGAAACCCTTTGATGGTATATTGGAACCTTGAAACTTCAGTCAGTCAGTCTGTCTTTGCCTCTCTGCTTCTCATCATCTCATCCCCCTTCTCCTTTTTCCCTCCATCTCTCCTCCCTGCTCCTTCCCTCCCCTCTCTCTCTTTGACACATGTCCAAGGGCAACAGGGCAAAGTGGGTATAAACTGAAGCCTGTGAAATTGAACTAAAACAAATCTTTGCTCTGTTAAGTTGCTCATCTCAAGTACTTTTTTCTGCATTTCAAAAATTTATTTATTTTTATTTATTTTTTATTTTTTATTTTAGAGAGAAACAGAGAGAGAGAGAGAACTGGCACATCAGGGTCTCAGCCACTGCAATTGAACTCCAGATGCTTGCACTGCCTAGTGGGCAAGTGTGACCTTGAACTTGCCTCACCTTTGTGCATCTGGCTTATGTGGGATCTGGAGAGTAGAACATGAGTCCTTAGACTTCACAGGCAAGTGCCTTAACCAGTAAGCAATATCTCCACCCCTTAAAATTATTTTTAAAATTTTTTGTTGTTCACTTTTAATTTATTTATTTGAGAGTGGCACACAGACAGAGAGAGAAAGAGGTGGACAGATGGAGAATGGGTGCATCAGGGCCTCCAGCCACTGCAAATGAACTCCAGATGCATGCGCCACCTTGTGCATCTGGCTTACATGGGTCCTGGGGAATCAAGCCTTGAACTGGGGTCCTTTTTCACAGGCAAGCACTTAACCACTAAGCCATCTCTCCAGGCCCAAAATTATTTTTTTTAATTATAAATTTTACAATGCATATGTTGGTCTTGATTCCATCAGGTTGTCCTCTTATATCCCTTGTCTCCCTCCCTCATTCCACTGAGAATCCTCCTCAGTGGGGTTATTGGTATTCAATGTGGGGTCATGAATGCATTATTCAGTATCTGTGGAGTGAAGGGACAGTGCTTCATAATACTCCTTGTTATTCTGTGGATCCTACAATCTTTCTGTCTCTTCTTTGGCAATGTTCCCTGAGCCTTGGTGGTGTGTTGTAAGTCTACTTTAGTGTTAGTCTAGATATCTGCTTTGATGTGGTTTGAATCTCCTTGGTGTCTATTGCTTTCTTCTTGGAGCTGGTGGTTAAGCTAACAGTGAGAATAGCACTCATGTTTAAATAGCCACGTCTGTGATATCTCCTGGATCCTGTAAGATGTAATAGAGGTGGCTCATCTCATACTTGGGAGTCAGTGATCTTTTCTTGTAATATTGATGGATCTTGGTTTTCCTTGGATCTTGCTGCCATTTTTGAAAATAAAACAAAAATTCTCCAACCAACATAAGAGCAGCATTGATTAAGAGGATAAACCTGGTTATTTAAGAGACTTTTTTATTTTTATTTTTGTAGCTACTATTCTTAGTCAAAGACCATTGGGAGCTTCTCTCTTGAGTCTATGACATTCTTATAAATAGTATTCTGATTTGTTTCTTAGTACCAGATATGAGTTCTCTCCAACTGCTGTTGATTACCCACATAGGCTGTATGCCACTATTGCCAGGTGTGTACATCTTGTCCAGGTGGTTGATTTCAGGTTTTTTAGACCCATTATTTCTCTATATCTCCAGACTTTGGAGCACACCCAATTCATAGGATTTGGATTGCACAGATATTTTGTTTCTTTGGTTTCACTTTGCTTATGGACCTCTCCTGCCTAAGAAGGATGTCCTTCTAGTGATAGAGGTGATTTCCCTGCATCTTCTTTTTCAAATGACACTTCCTCCAAGAAGTCTTCCATGCTTTCCCTAAAGAATATCCACTTGATCCTTTTTAGGATTTCTTCTTTCTTAGGTACCTCAGGACCATTGAATATCCACATTATTTGTAACCACTGGTCTCTTCCTATAAACTTGCTCATTGCAACTTGTTATTTATTTCTTAAGGCTCCATCCCTATCACAATGCTAAAATGTGAGTGATGTAATTATTTTTTGAACCATACATACTCCCAGAATAGTGACTTGTTAATAGGCCATTGTGATTCCTCAAAACCAAATTCACAATCTAGTTATTTCTCCTCCTCCTCCTCTACCTCTGGGAGACAGATTCTGTTTAGTCATCAGTGCCATAAGTTTCCAGTCCATCCAGTGGTTTTAATCTAATCTATTCCCAAGATAAGAAGGAAAGGAATGAGGATGATAAGGTGCTCTGTAGAAGATTCTAGGCTGTGCCTTCAGCTCTGGCATGATTATATCTACTTGTTCTTTGAATGTCATGCCATTTAATCTTCTCTTGTCCTTGGGTTTCCCTTTTTTTTCCTTAGGAATTTTCTCTTCTGTATTAAGTTGAATAAACAAAGGAGAGACCACACTCAGCATTTTTTTTTTTTTTTTTTTTTTTTTTTTTTTTAGTGTTAGAGAGGAAGGCAGGCAGAGGGATGATGTATGTTTTGTATTTTGTACTTTTCAGAACTGTTAGCAAGTGTATCTGGAGAGAGGGCAGCTCTCAAGGCCCTCTGTTTTAAACATCTGTTTTTAAACAGTAGCTTTCTCTATAGAGACACTCATTGCTTTGACATTTGCAGATTTTCTACAATGGAAGGTCAGTAACCCTGTAGTGTTAGAAAGTACATCCCTTTCTGCTTGGTCCCTCTGGGGAGAAGTCATTCAAGCATCTTTGAAAGCATGGACCATTGAGTGGCCTAGGTGGAAGGGTAACTTTTGAGGCCAGTGAGCATGGAGTTTTCTCACATCATCCCAATTATGGAAACAGCTACACTAAATAGCAATTGAAAATTATAGCACTTGTTCTGTACAGAAAGGTAGGAATAAGTCCCTGAGTGAGCAGCTATTGCCATAGCCATAGCATAGCCAAAAAAATGCTATTATTATCCCCTTTTAAACTTTGGGGTCACCTGTATCTGAAGTTCATTTAGAAACCCTAAGATTCTATCTAATCACTTTGTACCTTCACTAGTTATTCATTCATTTATACAGCAGTACATTAAATCCTGCCCATCTGCTGGAGGCTAAAGTAAGTGCTGGAGAGCTCTGGTCTCCCCTTGGAGCAGGGTGACAGGCTAACATGGAAAAGAACAAATTGACAACACCTGCTTTTGAAAATCTGTGTTTCTTTGCATGTATATTATGTGTATTATGTGTGCCTGTGTAAATGCATATTTATATGTGTGTAGGTACATGTGTGTGAACAGGTGCATATGTGTATATGGAGGTCAGAGTTTGATGTTGACATTCAACTGCCTCAATCATTCTCAACCTTATTTTTTGAGAATGGGTCTCTCACTGAATATTTAGCTCACCTTGTTTGGCTACAAGAGCTAGCTAGCAAGGTTCAGGGATCCTCTATCTCCACCTCTCCATCACTGAGATTAAAGGCTTTAGCTCCACATTCATGTGGATGTTGGGGATTTGGATAACAAGCACTTACCAACATAGATATCTCCCCAGTCCTTCTTGGTTTGTTTGTCTGTTCATTTTGCATAAGCCCTTCACACTAAAGAGGGATTGCTTCCTATAAGATTTTGAATGTTGATCTGAGAAATGAGTTTGTCAGCTATACCAGAGAAAGAAGAGGGAGCAATGAAAGTAGGAGCTATAGCATTTCATTGAAAGGCAGATGGAACAGAATGGGCTGACTCAGGAAAGGATGCATTTTTCAGTGTGGCTACAGTCTTTGGAAGTGGAATGGAAAGAAATAGAAATAGAAACAATAGAAATTGGGTTTTGGAGAACCTTGAGTGAATTTGGCATGTCCAGTCTTTGACATTGTGACACCATATTGTTATCTACAAAGCTCATGCTCCACAACCACATATTCAACTGACCGAAAAAAATGACAGAATAGACTGGGAAGATGGTTCTGTGGTAAAGGTGCTTACTTGAAAAGGCTGCCAGCCTGGGTTCGAATCCCCAGTATCCATATAAAGCCAGATGCATACAGTGACACATGCATCTGGAGTTTCTTTGCAGCAACAAGAGGTCACACACACACACACACACACACACACACACACACACACACTTTTCAACTTGCGAATAAATAAAAATATTTTTTAAAATTACAAAAAGAGCTGAGCGTGGTGGCACATGTTTAATCCCAGCACACGGGAGGCAGAGGTAGAAGGATCGCTGTGAGTTTGAGGCCAGCCTGAGACTACATAGTGAATTCCAGATCAGCCTGAGCTAGAGTGAGACCCTACCTCAAAAAACAAAAAAAACAAAACAAAAAAAAAAAGTTAAAAAAAGCCTCATGTTTTAAGTAGATCTATGATTTTGTGTTCTGTGTTCTGCATTCATAACCATCCTCTACCACATGGAAAGAAGGACCAGTGAGGTGAGAAGATAACTCTAAATGAGGTATTTTATGTGCTGCTAGAGCATGCAAATACTTTGGAATTTTCTGCCAGGTACTGGTAACACCAAGAACTGGTGTTGCCCCTCGTAGCTTTGTCTCCCAGGAGAGTTTTCAAGCACAGAATGTCTAACTTTTTCCTAAAGTCACCATGTGTTCTTTGTGATCTGCTCTTCTGTCTTTTGTTAACTGAGTGCTCCAGTGCTGACAAGTGAGTAAGGCTGAGGGCTGAGGATACAACTGCTGAGAACTGAGTGGGCAAATACTTTGTTCCTCAGTGCTGGCAAACTTGTTCAGTTTCGGGACATTCGGTTACAATGTCAGAGGGCAGTTTTGGAAGGTAGGGGTGAGCAATACACCCCACATGGTTATCCTGCCCCTCCAGAGCACACAGGAAATAGTTTTAGTTTCCCTTTCCCTTAGTGGACCGACACAATTAGTCTGGCCAATGCATTATGAAGAGAGGTAATTAAATTTAACTTCAAAATGACTAGACCTGGCATGGTTTTTTCACAATTTGTGTTCCCCTCTTACCAACAACAGTAGTGGTAAAACTAAGGTTAAAACAAGGTTAAATGTCAGCCAGATCTTTGAACAACATCGTGGAGCAGAGCTACCTCCACCTGGGTAAAAGAGCAGAAATCTGAGACAAACATTTGTTGTAGCATGCCATTATGTCCCTGAGATTTTAGAATAAATTTCTGATCACAGCTAGAGTGATATCCAGGATATACCGGCCTGGCAATATGAGGGATAGTTCTTATACAAAACTAGAATACAAAAATCACTCACAAATTTAGCAAAAACGTGACTGTGAAAACTTCTGCCAGGGCCTTCCCAGAGCTTTGGAGGCTGGTGGGGTTCACCTGAGCCTCTAGAAATAATACCTCATTAATTCCATTGTATTTCTTCCTTTCCTCAAAGCACAATCCACTGAAGAAACATATCTATCCATGGCCTGTGTTCATTCTGGAAGGAATAGCTTTGTCCACATGTCTGGAAAGTTCTGTACCCCTGTAAAGATAGGGGAGGTTTTGGAATGGGGTTGGTAAAACATCCTCTTTGTCTCGCGGCTGTTACTTACCTGTATCCACAATGTGTAGAAGGCCAAAGACTCTTCTTTTGAAAGAGGAACATATGTAACTTTGAATTGAGAAATATAGACTGCCAAACAACCCAGCTTTTATGTCTACCAGCTTTAAGGTGGTGTGTGGGGGGGCATTCTGTCAGAAATTCCCTGTGAGTTATGGAGTCATTGACCCATCTCTTCCTTTAGCAAGTATTTCCTGTGTCCAGGACTATTCTAGCTGCTAGAGGTGCCATCATGAACAATGTACTATGTGCCTGACTCCTGACAGTTAAAGGTCTAGCCACACATTTATCTATTCCCATCAGAATTCTCCCTGAGCTGTGTGGTCAGATTGTCCTTCCAAGCAAAATGGGTTAAATGATCTTTGCCTCTTCCCCACCTCCCTTTTGAGGCTTGTTGAGAAAGTAAATATGGTCATTCATGGAAATTGTTATGGCCACAGGGAAAAAAAAGTGCTATTTAGATCCAAATCATTATGACTAATAAATCTAATTATAGACATATAGATTCCAAATCATTTGTATAATTCTGAAATGAGTATGTGTGGGGATTAAGCAACACCATAGTTGGAATTCTGCAGGTAGAAATGGGATTAGTGGAAGAGAAAATTCCTGTTTTTCTCATTCTTATTAAGTAAGCATCCAAACTTGGGCCATGTTACTTAGCAGTGGAGTTGGAAGAATATTTCTAATTATAAAGGCCAGGCTCCTATGCTTACTTTCTATGAAACATTTCTGTGAGGTTTACATGAATGTCCTTTGGATCAATTTATCATAGTTATTATTAAAATCATTGTCAAAATCTCATGGTAGACAAATAGATTTTGTGGGACAGAAGCTAAGTTAGAGCTGGGGTATACCACGGTAATCTCTGACTATGAATGGTGGTCATGCAGTCATTCACTGTTTCTCAAATCTCAAGCACAGTGTAGATTATGGTGCTTCATTCTTACTGTGTACAACATAATGGCTCAATACTGACAGATTTTCTGTTTTTAATGTTAGCCTCTTATTTCCTCCCAATAAAAGCTGTCTTTATAATACCTACATATTTTAAAAGAAAGGAAACATAAATATGTGCAAATGCTGTCACTGGCTTTTAAGGTAGTATATGAGTGATTAAACTTTATCATGAGGAGACAACCAGATAATGGTTTTGTAGAATACATAAAACCTCAT
Source organism: Orientallactaga sibirica (assembly GCA_036365145.1). Lineage (NCBI taxonomy): Eukaryota > Metazoa > Chordata > Mammalia > Rodentia > Dipodidae > Orientallactaga > Orientallactaga sibirica. The sequence goes on from JAEOAD010000060.1 coordinate 6,144,919, forward strand.
AAAATATAAAAGTTAAATTTTGTCAGATAATGGAAATTTGTTAGAGAAACCAACAGCTTCCTTTTCTTCCTGAATAAATTCTAAACATTCCTTTAAAAAAACTAATTACCAGACTGCAAATCAAGATGAAATATTTTATCACCATGAAACTGAAGCTACTTTCAAACCACTCAGTTGGAGGGGAAAAAGGGGTGGGGGGGCAACTTGTCAATACGGTTGTTGTGTCACTGCAATGGCCTGGATGCTTGACTCTGCCTCCATTTTACCAGTTTGACCTTGTTTAGAACAATCTGAGTCCAATCCCCAGGCCTCCCAGACCGTCCCTGCCCTGATGGAAGGCTCATGCCTCTGAGAGCGCTTTCAGCTGGAGCTTTGCCAATAGAAGTAATTACGTGATGAAACTATTTAACTTTGACTAAAATACTCTCACCAGGTTCTTGCAAACGGTGTGTCTTATATCTTGTCGAAGCAATTTTATATCATGCCTTTAAAGTACAGTAATGGCCCCGTGCATTGACAGAATCCTCGTAAAAGGAGAAGCCTAAGACCTGGCTCATGAAGTGGTATTGATTTTCTGAGTCCCTGCTCGAGTTGCCAAAGATACAACACTGTTGTTATGGAGAAGAGCTGCTCTGGCCTTCAATATCACAGGAGGGTTCCATAGTAAGCACAAGGATCAGGAGGCCCCAGAGATAAATAATGTATTGGGGCGATAACTGCCCATGGTACTTTGTTAATGTTAAAGTGACTCAGCACTTGTTCATCCCAAATGCTTCTCAGAGTCAACAATGGCCATGACACTCTTTTCTATATATAAATAATGACCAGACTCTGGAGGGTTAATTTCCATGAATGATTTACTTTAGGCAGATTTTTCCTACATTTTAATCATTGAGGACAATTAACAGATTCAACTTCTAGCTGGACTGATGGCTTCAATTTGTTGCTTAAAGAGAGTTTAAATGTGTCTGCACATCTGTAACTATATCTAACACAGGTTAAGCTCATTTTTAGCAAATCTGCGTGAAAAAGATTTATAACCTTGGGGAGAGCTCTATGGATGTCATTACAGACAGCAAGGAAATGAAACTCTTCCTCCTCATCATATGCCTGCAAAATGTGCATTTCCACCAGCTTGCATGAGTACACGCAACTGCCTTGTCATCTTCTCACTCATTTTTACATTGATAAACTTCACAATGCCTAAAACTGCATAAAAGCAAAAAAAAAATGAATCTTTGATGATTTTCAAAGAAAAGTGTAAGTTATATTTCCAGTAGGTTGAGAATCTCACTACAGAAATGGTGGTCGTAGGTGTGCTGTTGACATGCAAGTTATAGGATGCTGTCATACCGACCAAGCCCATGACAATGGTCATGGACAGGGTAGAAGATGAGGAACAATGGAAGCAGAGCTAAGCCTCCACGCCAGGCAGGGTTGGAAACACTCAGAAGACAAGCAAGACCAACAGAAAACCTCAGGGAAACCAACTACAATCTGACCAGGTCCATTAAGAAGACATTTATCTATTAGCCTCTGTTTCCTTCAGCAAGCTGGCAAGTTGGCCATAAGCAACTAAGCACATTGACCATGGCTTCATTTTTAGGAACACCATTAAAGTAACTGGACTTTTGCTGAGTTTAGGGTGCTGTTTGCTTTGCCATCTACCCAAATGAAGTGACTAGAATTGTGCATGGCTTAGCTAGCCTAGTAGTAGGCAGTGACCTTAGAAGAGAGAAGTTGTATAATCAGATATGTCTACCTCAGCCTCCACATCATTTCTTTAGTCTGTTAAAGGCCACAGAGGACTCTTAACTTCGAAATCTAAACTAGGAAGCAAAGGGAAGACATTTGAAGCAAATTTGAGGTTGAAGTTTTAAAATAAATTATTGAGTTTTAACTACCCAAACAGACTATAGACTTATGAAATCAAACCAACACATTAAGATATTGATTTACCAAATGGAAAGGAGAATTTAACATGGAAAACTTAGGGGGTCAGCTGCAGAACATAAAAAACATTAAAATGTCTTATGTTACTCCTCAGTTACTCCTTGATAAACCAGGAACACATAAAATAAACTAGAAACTGCTTTCCTTCAGGGAAGTTGAAGAATATTTTCTTCAGAAGAAAATACATACTGATTGTGTCATTAGTCTAAGAAAAGTTAGTATCTTGAAAGTCACTTCTGCTTGCATTTATTCACCACTTCCAGTAACAAGGTTTCCTCCTTATCTTGTGATTGCAGAGTGTCCTAGTTCCAGGAAAGGTCTACCACCTTCTCCTGTGTCGAAATTCAGTCTCCTTATGTGTTTCTGTCTTTAAAATTCTGATCCTATTTTAGTCTCACTGGTTGCTGGATCTCCATCCCCTACAAAGCCTCATTTAATTTAGTGCCATCATGCTAAGGGTTTGGTGATATTCACATGGAAAGACTGTCAAGCTTCAGGGCAGGAGACAGGCTACTGCATGGCTACTTGGTCTGAAACTGTCAGAGACTGGAAACCTGAAATGGCAACTTGCCAACCCCAACTGCACCCAACATTTACCAGTGATTGCCAAGGAACAGTGTGGTCCTGTGATCAGTTGGTAGAATCATAGTTCCAAATGTTCTGTCATCTTAGATGGATGATCTAAGAGTATTTAAGGGTCCATTAGCCTAGGGCAAATGAGGAGGTGGTGAGTACCCTCTGAAACTTGATGGAGGTCAGCTAAGGACAAAAGAAAGAGAATACTAATTCACATAGTGGGTAATAAAATGAGGGACCTCATTATTCTAAAAGGTGATTCTAGCAGGAAATATAAATGGATTTTAAAAGGGTTTGGACAAATTTATGAATGACAGATTCATAAATGGCTCTAGCAAGAAGTGGGGTATAGTCAACCTTTAAGGTAGATAAGAGCCATGCTTTCTCAAACCCTCCCATTGTCATTTTTCTTGGAAACAGGTTCTAGTATTGATGAGACACCTAGGCATGAGTGGTCAGTCTACTTCCAGCTCCAAACACATAGGAACTAAAATGATGTTCTGTGGACAGAATGGAGTTTGGAACCATTCTACTCTTAAACAAGTGTCTCAGAGAGACAGCAAGTCTCAGAAAAAGAATGGTAACATGTATTTGTTTTGATGATCAGAGAAACTTCATGTAAACTGTGTTCCAAACCTGGTATATAGTATGTACTCCAAAATTATAACTTCTTTTCTGATCTATTGTCTATGGTCCCTCAGGTCCATCTACATTGCTACAGAAGACAGGCAGGATTTCACTCTTTTATAGCTTAATAATATTCCATTGTGTCTGTGTCCCACATTGGTTTTTAATGCTTATCCTTGATGGAACCTTCAGTTGACTTGTGCCTCAACTGTTAAGTATTTCTGCAATAAGCAGATGATGTCCCTTTCAAATGTTGATTTCATTTCCTTTGGAAATATACTTAACATGGGGATTGTTGGAGCCTATGGTAATTCTACTTTGAATTATTTTGTGGTCTTACCATAATAGTGATCACTATGAATGCATTGTCTCAGTGGCTAGATTTAATCATTTCTCCATGAGTGAATACTTTATAGAATCATGTAGTACATGATAAAAGCATACAATGTTATCTGCCAATTAAAAATCACAGCAGTCATGATTATAGGTAAATCCATGGGAATTAAAATGACACTGTTACTTTGCAAGCACAGTCATGTATGCTGGGTACATGGTTTCATTTCATCTACAGAACTGTGTATTTCAGAAGCACATTTTCCATGGGACTCTGATGACCTGACATTTCTTAATAGTGTTTAGTATTGTGACTGACTAGTGGATGTCATTTCAGAGATGGTGGAAAGGATTGAGTATCCATACCTCATGTCTCTTATACCACTTACCATCTTGGGGAAATCAGTATACAGTAAACAAGACTTCTTATAGCTCAGGCAATTTTCCAAACTTCTCCACAAAGAAAGAAGTTCTGGGTTTAATGAGTATCTCTCATTAGCATGATTGCTATTGCTACCCTGCCTAAGAACTTAAACCTTGAGAAATGTACAAAAATTAAAAATCTCTGTATTGCTAAGGATTATAAGATTTAGAGGTAGATGACACTTTTGTTTAGGAAAATACTCTGAGGAGTCCTAACTCCTGAGAAAGGAAAAATCTTTTGGGCCTATTGAAAATAATTAAGAGGAAACAATCAAATCATTCTGCATAATAAAAACAGCCATAAAATTTGAATTTTACAGTGGTAGTCAGTAAAAGAGGGTGCAGGAGCCTTTTGCTTGGATGTCTAAACAACAAAATATCTGGTGAGAAATTATCTGGGATAATGATGGGCAAGAGATTTACAGCTGAATAATCAAGTGTAGTTTTCAATGTTTGATTGTTCTTACTTTGTACTATGGTGTGGATCTCTTCTTTTTTATCCAAATTCTAGGTTAAAGTTTACACAGCATTCAATAGCTTTGTGTCTATACTGCTTTTGGAGGAAACCAAAGGCAGAGAATCAGGAGTGGTCCAGGGAAGAGGAGCAGTCTGTGGAGGCTGTATACCTAGAAAGATCAACAAGACTAACCAGGAAAGAAGGATGTCCCTTACCTTCCCTTGTTGAACTCCAAAATGTGATAGAGACTGAAATACTTTCCCAAGTCATTTTATCAGAAAATTTAAAGGGAAATATTTCAGGTCATGGGAAATCTTGGAACCATCAGGTTATTTGGCTGTTATCAGCCAAAGGCCATTTAAATTAACTTGAGTCTAAGATGCCAAATAAGATGTTCATGTTTCTCTCATCAGTATTGATTATGGAGACATGAATCAGAACAAGCAATACTGATCAAATTAATATTCTAGTATCAATTATTATACACTATGCATGACTTTTTCCAATACACATTTAACTCTGTGATTCAGATGACTCTCCCAACCACCCTCTCACATAAGCTGCAAATTATGGTTTAATTATTTAATTAACTAATTTATTTTTACCAAATTTAGTTACCTTGAAATCTCCTTTTTCAAGAAGTTATATTTCATTAAGTATAAGTAATTCCTTCAATATTTGTATTTGACTCTCAGAGTTGGTTAAAAATCCTACATGGAATGGAATGTTGGTTTTTCTACAAATTATCAACCCTGATATTCAACATTAATATAGAAAATGTAGAGGGGACATTTGCTGAGCCAAATGCACAGATCTCTGGTATCTTGGACACACAGAACAATATGTAAAGTAATAGCAAAAACAAATAGCTTAGGAAAAGCAAAGCAAGGTATCTTTGTAATTCCTGAAAGGGATTTACAACCTATATAAACATGAGCCATAAACCCATTGGCAAATAGATCCAGGCTCTTTCAGGAAGATGTTTCGTTTATATATGGGAACTAAAAACTCAGGATAAGAGAGAGGGTCAACAACACAGAAAAGACTGGCATTACTCAGAACTCATAATACCATAGTAAATGATTATCCTGACATTTTAGTTATAGATATTTGATTTTAATTTCCTTAGCACCTGTGTTCCCTTTCTAAGAATAAGGCAATACCAGTAATCCTCTCAGAATATTTGGGGTTATGTATTTTCATGGAAGATACTCTCTGTAAAATGTTGTGGAAATTCTTCCCTGAACTTTATACTTACACTCACTAGAAAAAGTTAAATTTTATCCCTCAGTGGAAAGTACAGGCATTTCATCTAAGATTTGCTGCTGGCCAGCTGTGAGCTTTCAGCAGTATGAGAAAAGTGTTCATCCATCACTTACTCCATCAGGAAGGAGGTACTTACTAGTTTCATATCATATTTAGGCATCATAGTGTTCATTGTGAACATGGGAATATATAACACTGTCCTTAAGTAGCTCACCATTTACTGTACTTGAATTCAAAGACTAAATAAGGAAGAAGACAGCCAGGCATGTAAACTCATGCCTGTAATTCTAGTATTCTAGAGGCCGAGAGTGGAGGATCAGATGTTTGAGGCCAACCTGTGCTACATAGCAAGACTCTAACTTGATTTTGTTTTGAAGAAATGAAGAGCTTGGAATAGTGTTCCTGGCATCCAGCAAGTCCTCTAATGAATAAGAGAAAACCTAGATAGGCAAGAAAAATATAAGAAAGAAATTTACACACATATGCATATTAATATATTGCTATATATCCACTCAGACTATTTACTATATATGTGGATGGCTAAATAGATGGATCTACAAATGTTTGCAATCTGATTTTTCTTCTTTTAATAATACTCTGAACATTATTTCACACTAATGTAGTTTGAATGTAGAATCATGGGCTCATGTGTTTGAACACTCGGTCTTAGCTTGTGGCACCAATTGGGAAGGTTGTGGAATCCTTAGGAGGTGGACCCTTACTGGAGGAATAACTATAGGTGTGTCTTGGTGTTCATAGCTGTCTGGCTTCTGCTTGCTGGCTGAAATGTGACTAACTGGACTACTATGCCATCACCACCATAATGGACTATGTTCCTTCAAAACATAAACCAAAATAAACTCCTTCCTTAAGACTGCTTTCCAAAAATGCAAAGAAGCTACTTCTAAAAGTAGTACACTTTTCTACAGCACTGTGTGTAGGGACAGCCCCCACCCCAATCTCCCCAGGCATTGCATACACTGACCCAGTAGGAATGTACAGAGACTAACTTGTGATTTTAGCCATATATGAGTGCCTCAGGCTGGATTCAAAAATGACCACAATCATAAATCCAGTTGAACATAAATGCAAGGATGGTCTTTCCTGTATAAACCATTCACATAAGCCTCTGTAGTTGCATTGATTCAGATGCCAATCTATCTTTTCCCACTCTTCAACCTTTGCTCAAGGTTACTCTTCCATCTCTATTTGGATCCATTTTCATTCTGCCTTCTTTTTCTTTCTGTCAAGTTTCTCCCTGCTTTCCAAGCTCTCTGTTCTCTCTGAGTCTTCCAAAAGCCTCCAACTCAGTGTTCTTTTCCATTTTTTTTTTTATTAATCATGTTTTTTTCACATCTGTCACTCTGCACTTTTGTGTAATGCATTATATTGTCTAAGGCCCTTAAGGAACTTTTTGCCCATACTTAATAGTAGCATCTCTGAAGATAGAGGACCTGTTTTTTTTTTTTTTTTTTTTTTTTTTTTTTTTTTTTTAGTAGAGATTTTGTATTGATAATTTTTTGAGGTAGGGTCTCATTCTAGTACAGGCTGACCTGGAATTCACTATGTAGTCTCAAGGTGGCCTTGAACTCACAGCAATCCACCTACCTCTGCCTCCCAAGTGCTGGGATTAAAGGCATGTGCCACCATGCCTGGCATGTATTGACATTTTTTTTATTTGCTTATTTTTTTTAAATTTTTTTATTGACAGCATCTATACATACATAAAAAAAAAACCCATGCTATTCCCTCCCCTCCCCCATTCCCCTTCAGAACTTCATTCTCTATCATATCCCCTCCCTCTCTCCATTAGTCTCTCCTTTAATTTGATGTCATCATCTTTTTCTTCTATTATGAGGGTCTTGCGAAGGTATTGCTAGGCACTGCAAGGTCATGGATATCAAGGCCAATTTCTGTCTAGACAGTTGCATTGTAAGGAGTTGTACCCTTCCTTTGGCTCTTACATTCTTTCTGCCCCCTCTTCCACAATGGACCCTGAGCCTTGGAGGGTGTGACAGAGGTGTTTCAGTGCTGGACACTCCTCCATCCCTTCTTCTCAGCACTATGTTGCCTTTTGGTCATCCCAGTGGTCATTGCCATCTGAAAAGAGAATCTTCTCTAACTAGAAGTGAGAGTAGCATTAATATGTGAATATAAACATTAAGTGCAGTGCTTTCAGGGCAGCTTGGTGGGAATAATATATACATTTAGCCAGACAAGAGCAGGCCTTATACCCCTAAGGCTCATGACCTCCCCTGCCATAGACTTTTGCTTAGCTTTTTTCAGTACTAGCCATGTATTCCCTCCCATAGAGAGGGCCTTCAGTCCAATTATGGAGCAGTTGGTTACCCCAAGAGCAGACATGCCACTATTGCACCCATTCAGTCATTGGGCCTGTCTGGTCAAACTTGAGTTTTCCACTGTTTTCACTTCTGATGACTTCTGTCTCCCATACAGCTGCATGCAGTGCAGCTTTTTCCATGTTTCTGTTGGCTGGTCTATAGGGAGAAGGTTTTCTGCTCAGCACCAGCTTGCTTTCTCGGAGACCTTGCCTCTCAGGCAAGAGATGTCTTCAGCAATGGGGTTTTACCATCTGTTTCTCAAGGGAAACCAAGGGCCTTGGCAATAGTCTTTAATGTTTTGGAGGCTACTGGGACCTCCTTGGCCAACAAATCACTGGAAGGTATCCCATTCCAGGCACTGAAAATTTTCTAGTAACAATGTATAGCTTCTGGATGTGCCATTATTCAAAAAAGTAGGTTTACATAAGTCTTATATTAAGCTTAATTAAAGGATCAATGACAAAACCATCACAATTTACTCAGTGAATATTGGGAAGGAATATTGGAAACTAATGGACTGTTTTCAACCTGAGCTACATGAATTCCTTTTACTAAAAATTGGGAACAAAGAAGAGTGTAGTTTGGAGATGGAGATAGTAAAGTTGGGCAGGATTCATTTGGCACAGTTGTGTATCCGGTGATATTATAAAATACAAGATGGCTGAATGCACTGGTGACTTTAGAATGCTGGAACTTGTTATACAGACATAAACTTTTCTCAGTTTATTTCATATGTTTTTGATTGGAAACCAGCATGAACAATGTAATAGGAGCAATGATCACTTTCAATATGAAAACACTGCCCAAAGTGGATCTGACTGCTAAAAGCCTGGTTAAAACTTTCAAGCAGTCCAGAGAGCATCATGAAGAACAACCTTAATCTTGTCCTGCTTCTCTTTCCCTTCTCTCTCTCTCTCACCCTCCCTCTCCTCTCTATACTCCCTTTCTCTTTTATATTATCTATTTTTCCTCCCTCACCTTCCTAGGTGCAGACTTATAACTCCCAGTGCCAGCACAGGTTAACATCCACAATGAGCTGTTGATCTGAGACACCTACAAGGTCTCCCAAAAAAGACAGATTTCTGTCAGAGTTCTTGATGACCCACCAAAGGTTAATGGTAATACCCTACTGTCGAAGACAGCATACGTGTGTGAGACCAAACACGGAGAGACCTGGTCAGAACCTGGAAGAGGGTCAGTCCCCAGACAGTTAGCTAGTCTAGTACCAGAGGGTGCTACACGAGCAACTGGGGGAAAGGTTCAACATTGGTCCAAACAACTTGCAGTCTAAGATACCCAGCAGGAAACAACCTGACATAATGCTCAAACAAGTGCAGTAGTGGCAAACAGCCATGGTGAGTTACCAACTGCTCTTGATTTGGCTAACAGATCCACTCAGTGGAATGGAACTCATTGTTGGAACTGGGAAATAAGTCAAAACCAGGCACAAAAAATGAGCTCAGTCTCCAAGATCAAGATACCACCAAATATGGGCTAGAAGAGAGCCAACGCATATAAAATTCCCTCCAAAATTTCTATGATCACCCCTTCTATCTAGTACTAACTTCTCTCTCCATTGGAGAATTTTACTTATCTTTTTTCAGATGGACAACGAACCTGAAGGGAGGATCAGCTAATCACACCTCACCATTGCCCCAGCTTAACATAGAACAACGCAGGGGGGAAGGACGAGAATACAGCGTTCATGGCGATCACGACACCAGAAAAAGGCTAAAGAAGAAAAACACAGAGAACATCCAACTTCAACTAAGCCAGATATCCAGAGACACAGAGGCTCCCAAAGCCTCATCACTGAAACAGAATTAAAATGACCCCAATGTGGCTCAGGGAAATTCGCGGAAGAGGGGGCAGAAAGATTGTTAGAGTCACAAGTTGGGGCATTATGCACAGAGACTGGGGCCTACCCACCAGAACTCTTGACTACCCCCACAATGCATGACCCACATTCCCCACTGATGAGGGTCCCTTTGGAAGAGGGAGGACAGGGAGGAGGACAATGGAACCAAGTCTATGAATATAAAATCAGAATAATATAAAAAAATAAATAATTACAAAAAAAATTTCATTATTCCTTACAGGCATCACAGATATTAAAAGCCTAACTTCTTGTGTAAGGCAAGTTTGCAATAATTGTGTGTGTATGTGTTTGTATGTGTGTGTGTGTGTGTGTGTGTGTGTGTGTGTTATCATAGTCCTCTCCAGGGTAACTACCCCATACCTGTATAGTTATTTTAGTTTCCACAATATCAGAATCCTTACTTATTGGATGTTAGATTATGTATGGCCTATGTATGATGAATGCACTCTTGCCATTTCCTTGACAACCCTAACCCTTTATTTACTTTTTCATCATGCCTTCTCCACTTCAGAATTACTCAAGTTTTCTCAACTCAAGTGTTAACACATGACCAGGTAGGGCCTCCATCACCTTGTTGTAACTCTAGGTCTGAGGAATTCATGAACAGCTGATGTTCATTCCCAGATGCTTAACTACCATACCTTTGAATCAGAACAAATTATGGCTAGAATCTTCAGCCACTTTTGAAGAATGAATTATTCATTCATCTATCTGATTACAAGAATTCTTTGTGTATAGAGGAACATTCCATATTGATAGGTTGTTAGTGCATTAAACCCAACATGCAGAATCTAGCAGTGTTGGAGAATAAGAAAATTTACCCCGGAGATGATGGATCTATCTAATAGCAATTTGTTTCAATATTTGCATTTCAGAGCACCAAAGGCAACTTAATGACATATTAAATGATGAAGCAAGCCACATTTGTGAATTTAAACCTGATTTGCTTAATATCATTTCTATCAAAGACAATACTGAAGGGGACTTTTTGCTATTGCTCTTACTAGTGCTATTCAACCCTTTTATTCTAATAATAATAATAATAAAAAAAAACTCAAGAAATAAAGAACTACCCATCTCTATTGACTTCCTTGTAAGTATAGTTGAAGGTGACATAGCTCAATGGATGATATATTGTACCACAACTAGGGATTACAAATGGAGTATTAATTATGAGAATATTAACATTTTCCTACATACAGATTAGGAAGAAATATGTTTTTCTTCTTCTCAGGACACTGGTAGTGGAGTTGACAAAAATCTTTTCATCTCATTATGCTGTTCAGCAAAATTTCCAGTTCCTTTGAAGAGAAAAAAAGAAGAGCAAGAGAAAGGGGAAGTAGAATGTCCATTTTCAAATGCCTTAGTCAAATCCTCCTGACTGCAAACCCTAAATGAAATTAGTATCTATTAGTGTAAAAGGACACCTGATATAGTGAAGCAGCCTCAAAAAACCAGAACATTAGCCTTCCTTTCAAAAGAACAAACCTGGGAGTTCCTTGCATGGACAGAGTGTGGGCAGGTGCTTTCTGGAGTAAGTAGACCAGACCCATTTCTGAGCTACTCCCTACTCCTGGGTCTGAGTTCCTTGCACAGACAGGGTGTGGGCTGGTGCCAGGTCTGCAGTGAGTAGGCCAATCCCATTTATGGCCTTTTGTTTTGGTATCCTGACTGGCCACTGGGTACCAACATCTCTGTTCACCTGAGTCAGAGGATGAACAGGCAGAAGGACAAAAACTTGCTTTTTCCTCAATAAAATAAAGTCTTCCTAAAATGGGTAGACAGCAATACAAAAGAGACAACAAAAGCCAGAAAACTGAGAGATCTCCAAAGATGCCTAATCCTACAGTGGAAGCCTCCAATGAAAACATAGATAAACCAATAGAAATTCATTGCCAAAATGAAAACACAACAAGCAATGACACTCTGATTTAAAAAAAAAAAAATCACTGAACTGGAAGGAACTATCAAAGAACCAATGATCGTATAAATGAAATTGAACAGAATCATTTCCTAGAGTGTTCAGATTTTGACAGTAGGCTTAACCTGATTGAAGAAAATGTTAGAACCCTCCAAGGAGGTAAGTCAAGAAATGGAAGATCTCAACAGCCAGTTGATTAACCTTAATGAAGACTTGATCAAATGCAAGAATGAATTTTGGGAAGTATCAAGAAAATCAGAATTCGAATTGAAATTGTACCTCAAAAAAGATATGGACACTATGCAAAACAACACAACAGAAAACAAAAATCAAGTATAAATTATAAAAATCTCCCTAGAACCACTCAGCAACAGAGTTACTCATGTGGAAGACAGAACCTCTGACCTGGAAGATAAGACAGAAGAAATTGATTGGGGGAGGGCGGCAAAAAACTTTGCTAAGTTCAAAAAAATCAAGTGAACAGAATACAAAGGAACTGTGGGACACATTAAGAAGACCAAACAGCCAGATCATGGGTAGATCATGGGTATACTAGAAGGAGAGGAAATCCAGGCCAGAGGCATAGAAACCATATTGAACAAAACTATTGAATAAAATTTCTCAAATATCTCAAAAGAGAGGCCCATCCATGTACAAGAAGTCCACAGAACACCAAACAGAGAGGACCAAAGATGAAACTCTCCAAGATACATCATAGTTAAAACTCTTAACAATAAAAACAAAGAGAGAGTGTTAAAAGCAGCAAGACAGAAACAATTCACAACATACAACTTACAACACAACATACAAAGGCAATCCCATCAGAACTACATCTATGATTATATGAACACAAAGCAAAACCTACAGAGAATACTTGAGAAATACTTCACACAGAACAGTCAAACAACTGATCTCAAGAGAGATCAAGAAGGTCACCATAAACAAAATTGACTGGGCTCAAAATAATGTAAAGAACAATAAAGCACCAAAGCTCATAAAGCACCTCATCATGGCAGGGATTAACTCAAACCTCACAATAATAACCTTAAATATTAATGGTCTTAACTCACCCATCAAAAGACACAGGTTATCAGGATGGATCAAAAAACTGGACTCTACTATCTGCTGTCTTCAAGAAACCCACTTCATCATTAAAGATAGACACCTCCTCAGGGTGAAAGGTTGGAAAATGTTATTTCGAGCAAATGTAAATAAAAAACAAGTGGGTGTTGCCATATTAATATCTGATAAAATATACTTCAAACTAAAAATAATCAAAATGGACAGTGAAAGCCACTTCCTATTCATCAAGGGAATGATCCAACAAGACCACATCACAATCATAAATATATATGCACCAAACACAGATGTACCACAGCTTATAAATCAAAATCTACTAGACAACAAAACAAAAATAAGCACCAACACCATCATAGTCGGAGACTTCTATACTCCACTATCATCAATAGACAGATCATCCAAGCAGAAAATCAGGAGGGAAATAATAGAGCTCAACAACATCATAGATCAACTAGATCTAACAGATTTCTACAGAACTTTCCATCTCAACTCTAGAGAATATACATACTTTTCTGCAGCCCACAGAACATTTTTCAAAATTGACCATATATTAGGCCATAAAGCATGCCTTCATGAAGTCAGGAAAATTGAAGCAACTTCCTGCATCATGTCAAATCACAATGCTTTAAAGCTAGAAATTAACAACAAAAGACACATCAAGAACTCCACCAGCTCCTGTAGACTAAACAACACACTTTTAAACAATGAATGGGTTGTGGAAAAAAATAAAAAAAGACATTGTAAAATTCTTAGAATTGAATGATAATGAAAACACAATCTACCAAAACTTATGGGATACATGAAGTCAGTCCTAAAGGGGAAAATTCATAGCCCTCACTGCCTTCAATACAAAGACAGATCCCAAATCAATAACCTGAATTTCCACCTAATTCACTTGGAAAAACAAGAAGAATCCAACCCAAAGAGATCCAGACAGAAAGAAATAATCAAGATTAGAGCAGAAAATGATGAAATGGAAACTAAGAAAACAATTTTAAAAAATCAATGAAATGAAGGGCTGGCTCTTTGGGAAAAAAAAAAAAAAAAAAACAAGATTATTAAACCCCTGGCTGAGTTGATCAAGAAAAACAAAAAGAGAGAAGTCTCAAATTAACAAAATCAGAAATAAAAGGATTGATCACAATAGACATTTATGAAATTGGAAGAATCACCAGGGCATATTTCCAAAACCTCTACTCCACAAAATTAAATAATCTGGAAGAACTGATGAATTCCTAGACACATACAACCTACCAAAATTAAACTCAGAGCAGATTAATCTCCTAAATAAATCTATCACATCCATGGTTATTGAAAAGGTAATTAAAACCTCCCTAAAAAGAAAAGTCCATGACCGGATGGCTTCTCAGCTGAATTCTATCAAACCTTCATAGAAGAACTCAAACGAATTTTTCTCAAACTGTTCCACATAAGCAGAGACCAGGGAATCCTCCCAAACATCTTTTATGAAGATAGCATTACCTTAATACCAAACCCAGACAGAGATGCAACAAGGAAAGAAAATTATAGGCCTATATCGCTAATGAACTTGATGCAAATATCCTGAACAAAATCCTTGCAAACCAAACTCAACAACACATCAAAAGCATTATCCACCTTGATCAAGTAGGCTTCATCTCAGGGATTCAGGAATGGTTTAACATATGGAAATCTGTCAATTTAATACACCACATAAATTAACTGAACCATAAGACCCATATGATCATCTCAATTGATGCAGAGAAGGCCATTGACAAAATACAACACCACTTCATGACCAAAACACTGGAAAGAATAGGAATGTAAAGTTTATATCTCAAAACAATAAAGGCTATATATAAAGCTCTTAAAGCCCAAATAATACTTAATGGGGAAAAACTCAAGGAGTTCCCACTGAGTTCAGGAACAAGACAGAGGTGCCCACTCTCACCACTGCTCTTCAACATAGTACTAGAAATACTAGCCCAAGCAATAAGACAGGAGAAAGAAATAAAAGGGATTCAAATTGTCAAGGAAGAAGTCAAGCTAGCCCTATTTGCAGATGACATGATCCTATATATAAGTGACCTGAAAGTCCCCATCTCAAAACTTGTAAAGGTGTTAAATTCATTTAGCAAAGTGGAAGGATACAAAATTAATGCAAAAAAATCAGTAGCTTTTTCTTTTTAATTATTATTATTGTTATTGACTTCTATATTTACATACAAAAACACATGATATTTCCCTCCCTTCTCCCCATTCCACTTTAGAACTCCAATCTCCATCATATCCCCTCCCTCTCTCCATTAGTCTCTCTTTTAATTTGATGTCATCATCTTTTTCTTCTATTTTGAGGGTCTTGCAAAGGTATTGCTAGGCACTACAAGGTCATGGATATCGAGGCCAATTTCTGTCTGGGCAGTTGCATTGTAAGAAGTCATACCCTTACTTTGTCTCTTCCATTCTATCTGCCCCCTCTTCTGCAATAAAAAAAAAAAAAAATCAGTACCTTTTCCAAATGCAAAGGACAAATATACAGAGAAAGAAATCAGTGAGGCTGTCCCATTTTCAATAGCAACAACAACAACAACAAAGTACCTTAGAATAACACTAACCAAGGATGTGAAAGACCTATATAATGAAAACATAAAAACATTCAAGAAAGAAATAGAGGAGATCTTAAGAAGATGGAAAGACTTCCCATGCTCCTGGATATGTAGAATTAATATAGTGAAAATGGCAATTTTACCAAAAGTATTATATAGATTTAATGCAATACCAAAAAAAAATACCAGCATCATTCTAAACAGAGATTAAAAAATGATGTCAAAATTCATATGGAATGGCAGAAGGCCTCAGATATCCAAACATATCCTCAAAAAAAAAAAAAAAAAAAAAACACCTCTGGTGGTATCACCGTAACTTATCTAAAGCTATACTACAAAGTCATACTGACAAAAACAGCCTGGTACTGGAATAAAAACAGAAACATAGACCAATGGAACAGAATTGAAGACTCAGACCTTAGGGCAAGCAACTACAGATGCTTGATCTTTGACAGAGGTGCCAATAATGTACACTGGAGAAAAGACAGCATCTTCAACAAATGGTGTTGGACAAATTGGATGACCATATGTAGAAAAATAAAATTAGACCTACTCATTTGGCCATACACAAAAATCAAGTCCAAGTGGACTAAGGACCTCAATATAAGACCTGAAACTCTTTAACTACTGGGAAAAAAAAATATGAGGCACTCTCCATGACATAAGACTGGGAAAAGACTTCCTAAACAAAACCACAGTAGCTCAGGGAATTAATCAAGCACTCATCCAATGGGAGCTCATGAAGTGAAAAAGCGTTTGTACAGACAAACATACCATAAGCAGAGCCAATAGATTATCCACTGAATGGGAGAAAAGCTTTGACAGCTATACCACTGACAGAAGACTAATATCTAGAATCTACAAAAAACTAAAAAAAACTAAACAATAAAAAAATCAAACAATCCACTCCAAAAGTGGGGAAGAGAACTAAATAGGGAATTCTCAGAGGAAGAATTACAAATGGCTAACACACATGTAAGAAAATGTTCAATATCCCTAACTGTTAGGGAAATGCAAATTAAAACAATTATGAAGTCCCACCTTACCCCAATAAGGATAACCATTATTAATTTAGAGAGAAATAAAAGGGTGTAGACCCTCTTATAGTCTAAAGTTAGTGGGAACTTGACAATGGAAAGCAGAGTCATTATTGGGATATGATTCTGACTTGTTTCCCAGTTCCAGATATGGTTTCCTTTCCACTGAGTGGAACTGTTAGCCAATCCAAGAGCAGTTGGTTACCCACCATGGCTGTGTGCCATTATTGCACTTGTGTGAGCATCACATCAGGTTGTTCGCTTCTGAGTCCCTTAGACTTTGAGTTGCTTGGACAGATGTTGGCCACTTTCCCCTGGAAGCTCATGTAGTGCCTTCCAGCACTAGATGGGCTAATTGTCTGGGGACTGGCTCTGCTCTGGATTCCAACCAGGTCTCTCTTTGGTCCGTGCCAGTAGCATTTGGTGTCTTCAGCAGTAGTGTCGTACCTTTAACCTCTGGTGGGTCATCAAGTGCTCTGCCAGAAGTCTGTCTTGTCAAGAAAACAAAGTCCCCTTGGACTACTTTTCTTGTTTGAATTGACTCATGTCTGTGTTCAGTTAGCAATGTCTTAATAATAACATTTGCTTCTCTTTCCAAAACAACCAAAAATAATTGTAGTGATCCCCATTAGTAGGATATATGTGGATTGTTGTCTTTGGGGCAATGGGAATGTGTTTATGCTTCCACACATTTCCTCAACATCAAAATTTGACTAAAATTAAGTAATTGCTGGAGAGCAATAGCTATAGGTCCACTAAGGGGTCTCTGTGGACTAAAGCTTAAATATTTTTGTCTTATCTGGGCATGGTGGCACACGCCTTTAATTGCACCACTTGGGAGGCAGAGGTAGGACGATCACTGTGAGTTCGAGGCCACTCTGAGACTACGTAGTGAATTCCAGGTCAGCCTTAGCTAAAGCAAGACCCTACCTTGAAAAAAAACCAAACCAAAAAATAATAATAATAATAATAATAATAATAATAATAATAATAAAATAATTTTTGTTGTTGTTTCATCTGGCTGGTATTCTGAGGTAGCCCCTTAAAGTACATTGCCCTCTTCAGTGACTAGTCAGTGGCAATAGTTCTCATGCTATATAGTCTCACAGGGGAGAATTATGTACCTATTACTGTTGGTTCACCATATATTATTTCAATGCCCATCTTTTGCTTCTGATTTCTAAAGATCTCATATTTTGCAATTAATTAAATTAACATAATACATTGTCCTACAATGTATAGTATTCCTCTGAGATTTAAAATGGAAAAAAAAAAAAAAAACGTTTTGGTGCTTTAAACATGTTTTCTGACTTATATATAGGCTTTTCTCTCTCTATTACCTCCACAAAAACCAGAACTGACAGAAACCGTCTGTGCTCTTATGCAAAGGTGAAAGAAATAGGGCTGCTTCTCGAGGAATAAATGTTTCTTTGATTTCCTTTTCTTTTTCAATTGGTTGCCATTAATTTTAAACTTTCCTGGCATTTTCCAGGCAATAAGGAGAGGGAAGAGAGTGGCCGCTGGGGAGGGGATTTGGCCCTTTCTGTAAAGTGTTCACAACTGGTTGTCCATTTTGAGATGCAACCTGTCTGCATACAAACAGATCACCACCATCTTTTGCATTCAAGATCAATTGGCAATTTTTCTCAATACAAGAAGTAAGGGTCAGAGCAATTTCCATATAGGGCATATTTAATGTGATTCTGGCCACTCCTAAGCCTGCATCAAAATACCAAGTTTCTTTTTCTCCCCAAACCAGCTTTATCTACATGCTTCTTTCACCAGGAATAGAGAGTCCCCAATCTCCTGGGAAGCTAGACATCTAGGATGGCTAGCTTATTTTTAATGGATGGTGGCTTCAAGCCCCTAGCTGTTGCCTGCTTAAAATGTTATGATGCTCACAGCATTTTTCCTGGGCCAGGAATACGATTGAGGAGAATGTTCAGAGAAAGCAAATTGTTTGTGGAAAATACTACATTATAACTAAATTGTTTTGGAAAAGGTATTATTTTTTTTTTAATTTTCATGAAAGGCAGGTCAAATTCCTATGCTTGTAGGTATCTTGGAATTTCTTCTTCATATAGAAATTATAAGATCTCATGGAAATATTTTACCTACTGACTCATTATTTTTATTTAACTTTTTTCTTGATTGGGTACACATGTGCCAGTATTTGCTATGGTAGTGGCTTAGAATGAAGAAAACATGATTACCTCTTTGTGAAGTGAAAATCTGGAGGAATGAAGTCCAGGGATGGTTTGGTGAGGCAGCTCTGTGTTGCCTAAAGTCCATTCAGCTCACCACTCTAATATTCCTAGACTAGAGCCCAAAACCTCATCTTGTCCTGTGGTACTGGTGATACAGCTGTGAGATCTGTGTAGATTTAAAAGGAAGATACACCCCCCTCCTAAATGACTAGGAGGCTGTATAATATAATTTTAATTACAAGAAGTCCTGGTAAAAGATTATATTGATGGGGGAAATTGGAGACAATAGAACTTGGGGTGCTACTAGCATTCTTTTTCATAGCCCTTTCCCTAAAAAAGGCACATCACCATAGCTGGATGGTTGAAGGGCACTGCATCCTTTCTTCAAAGGCACTTTGGGAAACACTAAGTGCTTTCCTTTTTTATCTTTATGCGTTTGTTTCAAAAGATATTCAGAGTTAAATGATTCAACATCCTGATTAGATGTCACCTGAGCAAAGGTCCCCATGCCCTCATAGAATTAGCTATGCACAGTGTAAAGCAAGTGGCCACTGTCTGTTCTGTTTCAGTGTGTGACATTCTTAATCCATCCAGGGAGAAAAGGTGAAGCCAAAGGACCCAATGAGATGCTTCATATATCTCAATAAATAAGGTCATTGTTTAGTGTATCTCAACCAATGAGGTCATGCCATTGTTTAGTGTACATCCACCAATGAGGTCATTTCTAATGTACCTCCACCAACGAGATAATTGTTTAGTATACCTCAACAACTGAGGCCATTTCTTAGTCCAGTGAGGTCATTGTTCTGTGCTTATTGCTTAGTGGACTTCAAACAAATTTTTTGAGTTAATTTTTTTGCCAGCTTTGCTGATCTGCATCCTGACCTAAATATGCTTGTTTATATTCAGACTTTCCATGCTTATGTAACTTTGGATACAAGAAGTTATACTCTCCTTCAGTAGTTCCACACTTTAACATGGTAGTTTGCCACTTAATTAGTGGTATTTGTAATTATTTAAGGATTATATCAAAATTTTCTTTGTTCCTTGTGATGTCTTTCCTCTCTCTCTCTCTCTCATATTTTTTTCACACTATGTGAACCAGTTTCCTTCACAGATAATTCACCAATCCTTGTTCCATTTGGACCTGGAGAAAGATCTATGGTGGACCTTGTGCAGGAGAAACATCCAATGCCACAGCAGGCAGATGGTCAGTACCAAGGACAGCCACATGCACATCCCTTGCTGAACCTCACACAGAAAACTGTTCATGTACATAGTAGACATTCAAAAGAGGGCATCTGTAAGGGGCTAGCTGAAGGGAAGTCACCAGGAGTGGCTTACACGGCCCTTTACTCAGTTTCCTTATAATTCTTCACCTCCCTCCAACTTGCCTATCAGAGAAATTTCTCTCAATTATTTCATAATTCTTAATTTCCATCTCCTGCCTGTTTTATAAGACCATAGATAGTTTGGTCCACTCAAGATAGTTTTTCATGATTTGTTCAGAATAAATTATTAAACATTTGGCATCTTGTTAGTTTAAACTTTTTTAAAAATTCAAGTGAATGAACAAGGCACAATTCAAATTGTTTGATACACTGCCAGGATTAATTAGGAGGAATGCTTGAGTCACTGGGTCCTATTTGTTGTTGCTTCACTCAAATGCAACTTGTTCTAATTCATTCCTTCCTCTTCACACTTATTTTTTTTTTATGCAGTGACACTAAAATCTTAGTCTTTATTTTGTCAACAATTAATTGAAATCCAAAAAACTTGTGTAATGAACTCAGTCACATGAAGATTGGTGGCAGATTTGGGCATGGATTACTTGGTTTTTGATCACAGACCCATCACCACTCTGATATATTCTAACACATCACTTTGTGGAGAAGTGAACATCAATCAACTAAAAGATGGCTAAATAGTGTATAGTTTATTATTAACCTGAAAAATGTCTAGCTCAGCTACCTCTTAGACTTCTGCAACATGTCAAAGCTCTCCCTGTGTTGTCTCTTAATGTTGAATTTTACTCATCTTTTTCTGAAAGTGGAAATCCTTTAATTACATTTGTGTGTGTGTGTGTGTGTGTGTGTGTGTGTGTGTGTGTGTGTGTAACATTCCATGGTTTCTTGAAAACAAACTCCTAATGCATGTGCCACTTTGTCTGGTTTTATGTGGGTCCTGAGAAATCGAACCCAGGTCATCAGGCTTTCCCAGTAAGAGCTGTTAGCCAGTGAGCAATCTTCCCAGCCCCTGAAAGTAGAACCCTTCAGTACTACACATGATTTTTTTCTGAATGAGCAGCCGGTTCCAATTGCTTGGACTTAGCATCTGGATACTGTTGAATGATAAACTGGATGCTACCATGAGGTCAAGAGCTTTCCTCCAGGTGTCCTGAGCCACTGCCTGACTTTCAAGAGGCTCCTCCCTCTTCTGTCTTGTTAGATGCTTGCTTTGGATAATGGTGATGTGTGCATGTGACAGTGTGAGCTCATCTCTAGTTAAGCTGAACTGATAGAATCTTGTAAGTTTTCCAACTTGGAAAATTCCCAAATGGAGAACTGACAAGATGCTGGGGTAGGTTTGATTTCAAAAATAAAATTCAAGAGCATTTAAAACATAGCACAGTTTTTCTCTTATGTTTTTTTCTTTTTAGTTTGATGCTGTGTCCTGGGTAATATAGGTTTTTTTTATTTATTATTTACCTCTCCTTTATGTTGTTTTTCTCTTCTTTCACCAAAGGCCATATCTAACTGATTCCGCTCAGACTTCAGAAGAATGCTGAGTTGTCATGTAGGAGTTTTACTTCACACTGGGGAGATATTAGTTGATAAGATCTACCTTGCTCAGATTTATTGCTTTAGCATATTTCATGCTAAAAATATTTTTCTACCATCTGCTAAGATTAGCACTCTAGTGGTATAATAAATTTACTCACCCTGTTTCTGTGATGTAGTTTGGAACCAACTTTACGCTTTCTTCAGCCTAATTGAAAATAGGATAAGATAAATGATGCACTTTGAGTTTCTCTCTCAGACACACCATTGTTCATTGCTTCAGCAGAGGATGAACACATCTGATTGTAATCTTACTGGTTCAGGAAAATACAAGTTCCCATGGCAAAAATTCAGCATTAGCTAAATTTTATCATCTAGTAGACAGTCTTATAAAAATATTTAAAATTGTTGTACCCCCAAATGAAATAATGTTTTTCATTTAAAAACCAAGCCATATTTCCAAAAACATGCTATGAAAAACATTTATTTCAGTTGGGTGTGGTGGTACACACCTTTAATCTCAGCAATAAAGAGGCAGAGGTAGGACGATTGCTGTGAGTTTGGAGCCAGCCTGGGACTATAGAGTAAGTTCCAGGTCAGCCTGGGCTAGAGTGAGACTCTACCTTAATTTTTTTTTGAACTTTCAATGGGAATATTGTTATTTATTTATATGAGATTTAAGCTAAAAGCCACGTTTAAAATTTGGTAAAATCTGGGCTCTTTGTAAAATTCAGATTTATTTTTATTCTTCCATCTTATATCTGGGTTTGCATATTCTTTACACGTTGAAAGAGGAGGAAGAGTGCTCAAGGAGTTTGTTATGTGTTAAAGTAATGCAGTTCTACTTCTGTGTACCTCTCTTCAATTTTGGCCCTAAACTTAACCGTAGGAATTGCTTTAGCCAAAAATTTACCTCTAAGTAGGATATATGCAGAAGCTTTTGAAAGTGTTCATAATTGAAGACTTGGTAAAGGTTCTGTGTTAGGGGGCACAGCCTCACTTGCTGCAGATAGGTGGCCCAGATGGAAGCATGAACTTGTAGGCAGATGAGAGGTGCCATCTCACACCACAGAGCCTACATGAAATATCTGGTCACTGTCATTTCCCAGTGAGATCTGGGAAGACTGGGAAAATTCCCAATAGATTCAGTCAAAACTGTCAATGCCTAGAATAATAATAAATAAATCAAATTAGTATGTACTTGTGATGAGAAATATTATTAAAAGTTGTAAAGGGCATATAACATTGTCACTTTAATCCACACATTTCTGATATGGTCTATTTTACAATAATAAATTATTTCTAAAATTACATAAAATTGAGTCAGACATGGTGGTGTATACTTTTAATCCCAGTACTCAGGAGGCTGAGGTAGGAGGATCATTGAGTGTGAGGCCAGCATGAGACTACATAGTCTCAGGTCAGCCTGGGCTAGAGTGAGACCCTAACTGGAAAAAAACAAAACAAAACAAAACAAAACAAAGCCCTCTACTGTCAATAGACACGACTCTGTGATTACGATGAAAATAGTAGGAAAACTAAAGGCAAGATAAGGTTATTATTATGGATGAACACAAGTTGAGAAATATACTAGAAGATGAAAATTAGAGAAAAGGAGAACCAAAAAAAATATTTTTTATTTATAGAAAAAGAGAGAGAAAGAGAATTGGCACACCAGGGCCTCAGCCACTGCAATCAAATTCCAGAAACTTGTGCCACCTATTGGGCATGTATGACCTTGTGTTTGCCTCATCTTTGTGTATCTGGCTTATGTGGGATCTGGAGAGGGAAACATGGGTCCTTAGGCTTCTCAGGCAAGCACCTTAACTATTAAGCCATCTCTTCAGCCCTCAAATATATTTTTATGTTTAAAAATATTATTTTCTCCAGTTTCCTTAACTGTGAAATGGGGATAAAGTGCCTAGTTGGTGAGAACTAAATAATACACATAAAGCCCACAAATGGGGCTTGGAATCAGAAAATGTGCATTACGCATAAGCTATTATCATCCTATGTCCATATAACACTAGTGTATGATTTGACCAAGTTGAAGAAAAATATCTATATAACCATGATGTCCATTACCCCTAATGTCAAAATGCAATGAACAGAGGATGAAGCTTCATTTCTACATTAGTTCTCAAGGCATTTCATGGTCCAGCTGTTGGGCCTTTTTCTTAAAAGACTTCTGTGAGGAGGTTCATTTTAGTCGACAATGCAATTAGAATAAATGGTTTACTGCACAAATTCATAATTGGAACTCTATACTGTCAGACATCAGAAAGTAGCATGTATTGTCATAAAAAACACACTTATCCAGTCTGGTTTCCTACACCTACAAATCTTCCCAAAGCAGAAAGAACTATCAAGAAATTAACATGGTATATAAACTTATAAAATAAAATAAATAGAATTTGAGTAATTAAAATTTCTACTCTTACCAATGACAGCTTTGTGATGAGATGGCAGGGATCTGTGCTTGAAGATGGGTTCTTGGCATAAGGACAGTCAGGGTGAGAAGGAGGTGTCCTCCTAATGTCACTAGAAATGATCCATGGAGTTGTCAGAGGTATGATGTGAATTTGAATCATGGATACGCAGTCTGAATGTAAGAAAAAATTATGCCATGAGCCTGAGGCTCTTTGTAAATGTTACAGTTCTTGGTGAATGCGCCCTTCTTTATCTCTTTTGCCATGCCTGCCTTCTTCCTTTCTTCTTGCCTTCTTCGTGATTGGGAGGTAGTCATAACCTGGAGGAGGGAGTTTTAAATTCTTTAGGATGGTATCATTTGCTATAATGCTCTGACCTTCTCAGTTTTTGAACAGTGAAAACCTCTTCTTTAGCATTTCTATGTCTCCTCCCTTTTCCTCTTCCCCTTCCTCTCTCCCTTTCCCTCCCCTCCCCTACTCTTCTATCTGGGAAACTTGTGGTTGTGGGACACAAGAGGACATGCTGTGATTCGTTTGTTTAAGAAGCACCTCCTGATGGTTGAATCTTGCATTAGCATCTGAAAAGGCTGGGTTCCAAGGTATAGTATTTTCTAGGAGCCTGACACAGGGCACACTAGTTAGTTTCTTTGTGGATGAGTCTCCAATATGTTAAATAACGTTTAATCATTCCAACCTCAAAAAGTGATTGAGATGATTAAATGATCTCACATATGCAGCTTGAGATATTGTAGATATCATTTAATAGAGCATGCTGAGCTATATCATGAAATTTTATGCAGCCATCCACTCTGGCCACATACCCTGTCCACTTATAACCAAATAGCATAGATAAAAAAACAGGGATAGGGTTAAAGGCTATGTGGATGCTCAGTGTAGACCTTACTGGCTGCTAAGCTCAAACTTGAGGCCGTAGATACAATCATCTACTGACCCATTCTCACCAGCCAGCAGACTGCACTTACAGTTTCAATCTGAAGCTGATTTAACATGAAAAGCATAGGAATAACATGTGGAATTCTTAAGACATGCTATAGTTAGAGAAGACCCTCTCATTTTTCAAATTTGCTCAGGCCAATACGGTTACCACCTGCCACATGTGGCTACTTAGTGCTTGTAATATAGGTAACTTGAAAAAAAAATATGACAGAAGTGTAATGTTCCACAGCATTGGAAGACTGAGAATGAAAATTAAGTAAAAAATTTACATTAATAATTTTATACTGATTACATGTTGAATTGATGCTATTTTGAATTAATTAAATTACATTAGATAGTAAAAGTAATTTGGCCTTTACATTACTTTTAAATGTGGCCAAAAGAAAATTTCAATTTGTCTATAGCTTTGTAGTTGTGTCTCAAACTATTCCTTTTTTTTTTTTTTCAAAAGAAAAATTTACTTATTTATTTGCAAGCAGAGAGAAATAAAGTAAGAAAGAGAGAGAACATGGATGTACCAGAGCCTCTTATCACATCAAATGAACTCCAGATGCATGAGCCATTTGTACATCTGGCTTATGCAGGTACTAAATGAAACCCAGGCTGTCAGGCTTTGCAAGCGAGTGCCTATAGCCATTGAGCAATCTCTAGCCCCTCAAACTATTCTTTTTAAATCAGTATTGACTTAAACCAAGAAAATTAGGCATAGAAATGTGAAATAACTTGCCCAAGGTAGCTCAGGTGTCCTAGTCAAAATACAGATGTGATCAGAGTCCCTGGCCTATAGGTAAGTTCTCAACATGCAATCTTCTCTGCCTGAGGTGTTTATTTTTGGATTTTAGACTGGATTCCTGATGTTGTTGTACTGCCTGCAAACAGGCTTCTCTGGAAACAACACCCCCCCACCCCCGCCAGGACCTTTTCTTGGATACCTGTTCTTCTGTGGCTTTGCTGGATGGTTTGTGTTTGTTTTCTTCTCCTTCCTTTTCTTCCCATTGCTCTGCTTGCGAGACTGTGGCCATTATCCAGTCCTTGTGTTGGTTACAGAAATTGGTATTGTATCTAAAACAATTGCTGTTATTAACAGGTTAAGCTGCTGGGATGTTAAAATAAAGGCTGCCCAGCTTTAGTGCATTTTGTTGTAATCATCTCCCAGATGCCTTGTTGGAAATCAATTCAAGTTCAAAACTGGCTAGAATTGGGAGGTCAAGGCTTTGGCAGACTAAATATTTTATCTTCTGCTCTTGTCTGTAGCTTTTAAAGATGTGGACTGGAGGCTCTTTTCTCATACTCCACGTGGACAAAGATGATTGGCTTTGCCATTTTGCCCAGGTTAGGACAAGGTTAAAATCAATTATAATCAATTATTAAGAGCCTTCTGTGGCCACATTGCTTAAAAGGGGGTTTTAAAAGTTCTTCAGTTCTGAAACCTGCATATCTTAGTTGCTGATAGATGTGCTGTTATTCTAGAATGTCACATATAGATGTTATCAGCATCAGGAGTAATACACAGTATTTCTATCTCCTATTTCCTTGATCCCATGTTTCAGGACAATGGGAAAAAGGGTCTAAGAAGGCTGACACATTGAATATTTCTTTACTGCTTGTGTGTGGTACACAACTAGAGATATTTATAATTAAGTTGCATTGTCAAACTATTTCCTAGGAATTTGTTGAGGTGCTCTCTGACCTTATGCCATCACTCCCATTGTGGACTGCCCGTGCTCAGCCTAAGGGAGCTAAGTTCAGTTGGCTCTGCATTTTGAGGGAAAATACCTTACATTTTCTTTTACTGTATGTGTGTGTGGAATGTGTGGTATAGCATGTGTGTGCTCCATGTACTTACGTGCAGAAGTTCATCTGTGTGTATCCTTAAGACAGGGTCTCTCACTGAACATGGAGCTGCTATTTTCCATCAGAATGGTTGACCAGCAAGCCCCAGTGATTCTCAAGTCTCCTCTCCCCACAGTACTGAGATTATAGGCGTGCATGTTCATGTTCAGCTGTTTTTATGGATGCTGAGAAATTGAACTCAGGATGATTCAGGCCATTAAGCTTGCACAGCAAGAACTCTTACCTGCTCAGCCATCTCCCCAGCCTATATTGTATATGTTTATTTTTTAAAGTTACGATATTCAAATTCAAAAGTAATTTTGGGATAGCCTTGATCTACATTTACTTTTTTATTTTTTAAATATATATATATATATATATATATATATATATATATATATATATATTTTTTTTTTTTTTTTTACTAGAGAGAGAGAGAGAGAGAGCATATGGGCGTGCCAGGACATCTAGCACCTGCAGACAAACTCTAGATGCATGCACTACCTTGTGCATCTGGCTTTATGTGGGTACAGGGAAAATGAACCTGTGTCTTTCCTTTGGCTTTGTAGGCAAGCGTCTTAACCGCTAAGCCATCTCTCCATCATGAGATTTACTTTTTATGATACAAAAAAAAAAAAAAAAAAGGCCGGGCGTGGTGGTGCACGCCTTTAATCCCAGCACTCGGGAGGCAGAGGTAGGAGGATCGCTGGGAGTTCGAGGCCACCCTGAGACTACATAGTTAATTCCAGATCAGCCTGGGCCAGAGTGAGACCCTACCTCGAAAAACCAAAAAAAAAAAAAAAAAAAAAAAAAAAAAAAAAAAAAAAGACTTGGAGAGTGTAAATGACTTCTAATTCTTAAACTCATGCGTTCCCTAAACCTCCAGTTGAGTCTTTACCTTTGGAACAACTTTTGTACACTGATAATTATCTTCACAATGATTTCCAAAGAAACCCTATTTATACAAGATGAATATCATCTTGTGTTCTCAGAAGGTCACATAACTTTAGCCATAATCTGATACTCCAGGAATGGAAATTCCTCATGTTTTCAAGATTCACCCAGGCTCTATAGGTACAAGTTCAAAATGCTACCAGAAATTTTTCATTCTCTGAAATAATTTCATTTTACCCCCTGCCTGTGTGGAAGGAGAATTCTATCAAGTTTAATCAGAATTTCTCTGTAGTTATGGCCAATTCCTGTAATTAAGTGGAAAATATGGCCTACATGCTTTGTCTAGGGAGAGTTCATCAATAGCAAACATTAAAATATATTTTCATATCAAACATTCGTCTCTATAATGTACTAAAAACAATATTCTTAACTTGGAGGAAGGAAACCCATTGAGTGTGGAGGGGCATGCTTTTGAATTGTAATACTTATCCATATCTTCATTAACAAAGTAGAAGTTCTTTATACTGATTGCTTCCTGTTATCCAGTTAGTGTTGGCAGTAGAACTAAAGTAAAGGTGTTGCAGATGTAAGGATTATATAGATTAATGCCCTGATATAAAGTGGTGGATAAGAACACAATGGAGACACACCTGGTTTGGGGCTTGGTTTCATCATTTCTAGCTGTTTGGTCTAGATATGTTACTTCCCTTCTTGAGCTTTATGGCAAAGTGAGGTCACTAAATATGCTTACCTCGTGGAGTTGTCTGGAGAGTACATGAGAAGATGCCTGTTAAGTACTTATCATAGTCTTGGTGTATAGCAAACTCCCATTCACCTTCTCTATAATATTGACAGAAGTAATCATTACAAGATGGAGCAGCAGTAGTAACCACAATGTTATTAGGCGTATTCCTGTTCCTAGTATTACATTATTTTCTTTTAGAACTACATTGATACATAGGAGATAAAACTGCTTTGAAGTCTTCTCTGGTAAAGTTCCAAATGAATTTTTTACCTTGGCTTCTTTCAGAGCTACCCAGTTCATATGATGGAACCTTCCAACCTTCCTCCTTGTTGAAAGACTGCATTGTTTACTTGGACCATTGGTTCAATTATAGGAACAGTTATTCACTGTATATTTAGGAAAACTCTGATTCTTAGATTCAACAGGCTGAGAGAATTTTTACTCTTTCTTTCTCTTTCTGCATTCAGTCTTAGTATGTAGCAAATTGTATGAAGACCAGATTTCAAAACCTTTTAACTTTTGCAGGCAGAATGATGCCATGGTTACAGAATATGTCTGTGTGAAGCTAGATGGACTGAGGGGGTTTGCCACCTACTGTCTAAGTTTTAGGCTAATGATTTAAACTAAAATACCCTCTGGTTATTCATCTAGGGGAGAGAAAGGGGGACAGAGACAGAGAAAGAAAGACTATCACATACTTTCTAATATTATATCGGGAGTCAAAGTTAACATAGTACCAGAAAAGTCTATCACAAATGCCTGGTACATGCCAAATGCCTCTTAAGTGGCAGTTTCTATTATAATTTTTTTTGTATTCACCAGTTAATAAATTTTGACATTAATTTCACTGCAGTAAATAAGTATTGAGTTATATTCATAGTGCCAATCCATAAGTATTGGTGGATTCATAGCATATATACACCAGATACTGTGTTAGGACTGGAGTGGGGCAGTGAGCAGGAAGAAATTCTTAAAGAAGGAATGAACAGTAGGTCATAAGGCACAACACAAAGGTAAAAGTAAAGTTTTGGTAAGAGCTCTAGCATCCTTGCTAATGAGTCCTCCTGGGTTTGGATGCAGCTTTGGCTGCTGTCATTGTAGTGATAAGCTCAGAGGACCAACCTATAGAATCTACGGGCTTCCTGTCCATGTGCTTTGAAGTTGTGGAGACATTTGCTTGTGGCTTACATAGCTCATCCATTCAGATACCAAAGAAATGTCACATGGCCTCAAAAAGATGCTGTATAAGTTCCTAGCTAAGAAGAGAACCTAAAAATCTCTGTGAGCTAGAGTGGTGACATGGTGACAGATAAAGGCGCTTGAGAACATTGGCCTCCACTCTGAAAGGCACCCTGTGATGGCTGCCTCCTTCTTTCCCTTGCTTGGGTATAGCTTCTTGTTAATTGGACTTGGAGCTGGTAATATGAGCACCAAGCATTTCTGCCACAAGGACAAACTGCCCATCAACAACAGGCTGCCACCATTGCACTTAGCACAGACATACGTTTTTATGTGGCTCAGTACAGTGGCTTAGCACCGCCAGTCACAGGAACACACAAACAACTGCAGGAGAATGAATAAGTTGCTTCATTTTCTAGGAGCAGAAAGTATTTGTCGGGGGAGTGAGTCTACCCAAGGTCCCTGTTTCCTTTACCTTTGTGAAAGGAATACCTATGTTTAAATTATGATTCATGTAGTATGCACCATATTTAAAGAGTAAACACAGAGATGAAATCTTCTATTTATTTTGTACAGTGAAAATAGAAGTCAGGAAACAGCATCTGCTTCTCATTTCAATGTATTTTTAAAAATTATTTAGATGTATAGAGGCATCAAGCCAGGTTTCAATCAACAACAAAGGTCTTGTGTTATCTAAACAACACCTCGTTCCTAATGCCACTGGTCACAGCAGTTAAAGTGGCTTAAAGAACTCAATGTGGTCTTTAATGTAAAGTAAATGTGCAGCCCAGAAATGCAATTTTTTTTGTTTTGAAATAAAGTTTGAAAGTGTACAGAAATATTGCTAGAAATGTGTTTCAGGACACCTGAAAACTTCAACTAACTTTGGTTCAGAGTCACTTTGCTGAAAAGATCATTGCGCTTTGAATTGTGACTTAGCTTCTTGTGTTTAGCAGAGAAGAGTGAAGGCTCTTTGGTACTTCAGTGATTTGATTATGTGAATGACTTGTCAGGAGATAGTAGACTGCAGCTATTCCTCAAATACTAGCCGGACCAGTTATGGTTTCCCTGATTTCATGACTCATAGAATAACAATCTAAGATAAAGATACCTGGTTTTCAGAAACTTGGACACCACCCAAAATTAAATACAGAGAAATGGACATCACTTAGGGTAAGAAGGGGTTAAACATTTTGAGGAAATGCCCCTGAGAACCAGTGTTTTCACAGCAGCTAGACATGGGTACCACCCTGTACCGTAGACAGCCTGCTCTCTGCATAAAACCTCCCACAGCCTGGAGGAAGGCTGCTAAAATCTAAAGGTTGAAAAAACTTCATATGAGGGATATTATATTTTCTGTTGCTTTTTAGACAATTTTCAGTGTGTTTTGTAGTTTGTGGGGTTTTGAAACCCCACAAATTGATATCTCTTTCTCTTCTCTCTTGATCACTCTCTTTCTCTCCCACTATAACTATTTTCATCTTGTTTTACTAGCTCTCCAACCTACTATACATATGCCTCTCTCTGATATATCCCTGATATATGATAATTGAATTTAGGGCAAGAGTTTATATTTTAATATTTTTCATGATTTATAACCTTTCTAATTTCAAAAAGGATTTGAGGTAGCAGAAGTAAATGGCAGTGGGAGTTATAGGGATATTTTTACTCTGCATTTGGCCCAAATTCTTTTTGGCTGAATACATTTCCATAACTCTGAACAAGGATCATATTTGGATGACCTTTTGTCCAGGGTAGAATTCACAAAATTGCAGAAAATAGAAAATGAATTCCATGGTATTTACAAAATCACTGTAAGTATATCTGAATGAGTTAAATATTACTGCTGAGTTGTGGTCAGGGTTCTACTAATTATATGGATGTGCACTTTATGAAATTGGTTTCCTTTCCTGGGTTTTAGAAAAGATAGATTCTATATTACTGTGTGACTTTGAGGAAATCACTGACCACTCTGAGCTCCAGGGTCTATGTTAAAAGGTTGTAAAGGTTAACATCCATATTATAGGGTTCTTGTAAGGATCAAATGAGATAAGGTACAATGAGAGCTTAGTAAACAGTAAGTCACTATGCACTATGCCATCGGTGAAGGTGAATGCTTTATTTACTAATCTCAACCAGGGAGAGACCAGGACCTAGCTGTCTGGATGCTCTATGAAAAGTGCCTCATTGTGTTTGGGCTTTATTTATTGAACATGTTTGAATGAGAGATCATTCTAAGAGCAGAGAGTCATTCAATTTGATTTCATGATGGGGTGATGGGTGAGGAGGGAAGCTACATTCTCAAATGCATTAACCATAACACAGGAAACAAAACCACTTTCTAAAAGTGACTCATCCTTAATATCTCATAGCACTTTTGAAATACTCCATTCATTCATTCATTCATTCATTTTCACAGCAAATTCTTAATTGAGAATGCCATAACTGTTTTACAGAGAGAGGCAAATATGACCTGAGAAATTAAGTGGAGTAATTTACAAGTAGGCTTTTGTCTGGCTGGATGTTTTAGCCTATTGAGGATTTGCCTTTGGGTTATCTTAGCAGCACATGCTCCCTTTTGTTTGCCCCACTGATAGCATACATTTTTGGTGCCTATTAAACATTAAAAATGAAAATCAGTTTTCCACACAGCTTAATATAGACTATTTTCTCTGCCTCTATATTAAAAAGTATTTTTAACCCCTTGTATTAAAACACACACACACACACATCTGTCTCATCCTTCATATTGCTATCATATGTATCTACCGTCTACCCACCTTCCTTTCCGTGTGGGTCATTCAAACATGTAGTGAATTCATGCATATAAGCCTTCCAGCCTTCCAGCCTTCTCCATGACCCCAAACTTGACCTACATCCAAAGTCAGCTTCTTTTTGTTTCACTATAAAACTTACAGTCCACAATACATCACTTTAGAAAGTACAGTATTTTAAAGACAGTACATGTCTTTAAAAACAAAAAAAAAGATTTCATTGGTTTTCCTACCCTGACTACTTTCCTAGCTTTCTGAAGAATGCTGATTTCTGTGGCAGATAAACTAAGATGAACCCCTCATTCTGCACTTTGCTAGATGGGGCACCTGGGGATGATAATAGCAATTACTTCATAGGGTTCTTGAAGTAGGTTACAGAGGCATCTTTTATAAAGCCTTCCCGAGAAAAGGGGACTGGAACCTTTTTATTGTCAGTAACATTTGTCTGTATCTATGACAGGAATTGCACCATCTGACATTTTTCCCTAACTCTCAGCCTGTGATCATGTAGTGCATCTCCACTCATACATGGAAGATGGAAAAGACTGAGCCAAACCCTGTTAACAAAACAGTCCCCTGAAGGGCTATAATATTGCTCAGTGGTAATATCATTCCTATGCATTTTATCTTGTACATGAAATCTAGGCTAATTATCATTTTCTCCTACAGTACATTTTAGGCCATTGTGTTTCTGTGTCCCTGCCTAGTTCATTAAGCAGGGTTTTACAGCTCCTCCAGTAACAGGATTGCTATTGACACTTTCATTAGACCCATAATTCAAATGCTTGTCTGCCTTCCAAATGGAAGCCTCTGAGTCCAGAACCACAATCTGGCCACCAACCGTATGTTGGCTTTTAGAACTGTCATAAACTCATCATCACATTCAAGTTCTTGAAGGGTCAAAATCTGCTTCTTGGTGAACTGTCTCCATCCAACAAATAATCAATGTGTTCTCCAAGAATAGTGAGCCAACTTTTCTCCAATGCTCTCTGAAAACCCTTCCAGACAGTGATCATTACAGTGTGACTATAGAACAAATAATAAGTGTCTGCATTTAAATAGAAATTCTCTATTTCATTCAATTATTCAATTATCTTCACTACTCAAAACCAATATACAAAATATTGTGGCAATTTTTTTAGTGATTTAAAGATGAATAAGATGCTTTGACATATCTTTTAGTCTGATAGCTGTGTATGAAAATTACTGTATAGTTAGTGGAATGTGAAAATTTTCACTACTCAATTGCCAAATCCGGGATGGCTATGATATACATTTCTGTGCTACCTAATGGCTATTATCAATGTGGTTTTCTCACCATCAGCTCAAATGGAAGTAACACCAATCAGCCTATGTAGAACCATATAGGTATGAATATGAGACATACAAAATGTATCACAGACATGACCCCAGGGGCAGATAAGTAAAGTTCCATAACCAGTCCCAGTGGTCAACAAAGGGAAGGTGGGACTGCATAAATGACAGCAAGTGTTCCAATTGTCAAGAAAAATAGTCTTTGTGTTTAGAAGTATTTGGTTGTCTCACCAACAAGAATGAAAAAAGTAAGTGAAAATATCTGCTTTAATTAACAGGAAACATTTTTTTTATAGGAATGCCTACTAGATATGAAAAAATACTTTACTTTTCTGTCAAATGAAGTATCTCAAGATTTGGTGAAGAGCATTAAATATTAGCAGGTTATGTAGCACTGGTATGCAGTTGAGGTTTTTACCCTTATGGAAGGCTTTTAGCTATTTAATTGAACATACAGTTGTGACCCATCTATTTCAGGGTATGGTTTATTGTATTTGATTTGAGAAGACTGATGACTTCCTTTGATTTCTGGCCAATCATATCTCAGAGACAAAAGTTTAATTTGGGGTAGTTTTGTCTTCCTAATATCTATGCCTTTACTAAGAACAGAAAGAGAAGAATAAGTAGAAAAAACAAAAGCAAGGAAGGGCCTACATTATTTATTCTAGTCCTTTTATGGGTCTTGACCTAGTCTACCTGCACACACTGGCCTTTCAATCTTATTTAGTTCCTTCTAACCAAGTTTGTAGCTAACATCCTATATTGGGCCCTCTGCTGGAATGGACTCTGGCCATTTAAGCATAGGAAGGGTGTGTGGTTGCACGCATTGTGAATAAACTGCTGTTATATTGGAAAGTGAGTTCAGACTCTCTCCAGTACATTTCCATTGCCTGTGCCTTCATAAACATGTCCACTTGTGTGATGGAGGTCAATGACAGTGTAGGGTTTAGAAATTGTTGCTTAGAAATCACACTCGCTAATACCTGAATCTGTCCATCAGCTCAGCTGCAGTTTATCCAAAGCCTGTGCAGAAGAGTGATTTGCAATCTCCTTGCTTTTCATTTCAAGTAGCATCCCTCACTTTAAGCCAGATATTCAGACCTCTTCAGAAGCCTCCAGGGTGAAGGACATGTAAGAAGCTTATCAAATCTTTTATAACTGTGGCCAGCGGCATCTTCTCCTGTATCAAACTCAGTTCCTCTTTCTTTGGTATTCCATTTTTAAATCACTCTTTCTTCCTTCCATGTGTGGCAAATAATGGGGATGTTGCCATGTCCTTTCCCAATCCAGATGGCTCTTTTGTGCTTCTATACATTTAATTGATCATTATCCAGGTGGAAAGCCAGGCCAGAACATCTCAGGAGGGAGGAGAGGACATGAAATTTATTTGAGCCAGTCCCTCCCCTTTGAGCAGTCTTTACATCACCTTCTATAAACTCAGCTCACATAACAATATTCTATTTTTTCCCTTTTTCACTCACAGGGGCCTACCAACTTGGACTTCTTCCAGGGACTGAAAACTGATTACAAATATAAAACAGATCTCACGACTGCCCTTATATTTTACATTAAATCAACAAGCACCTCAGAATAATTGAAAAGGATCCTCACCAATGAGTGACTGCAGAGTCAATGGCAAGATATCCAGAAAGTAAAAAGTATATTTTGAACTAAAACATCTTTGCTTTGTGGCAGATACACAGCATATATTCTTCCAGGCTAAAGGTAATATTCTTTCTCAGATGAAGGTCAGGCATGGAGGGGATGGAAAGTTTGTTTTTTATTTTGTTTCTAAGCAGACAAAGACCCAGATAATTTTGGCTTGTCTCTCTAGTTATTAACTTAGTGCCTATACTAGATTCTTTAAAACAAACAAACAAACAAATATTATTTTGCATCATTTAGGAGGTGCTACCTTAGATAGCACAAACACACACCCAGGAAGATATTTGACAATTTGTGTGCTTCACACGTTTCAGTGCACCATGACAAGGATGGCAAGAGAGCAAGGGGAAAGGGCAATAAAGCTCTTCATCCCTGTTTATCTTAATATGAAAGCAAAGGAGAGAAAGTAGGGTGGGCTTCCCAGAGCATACAAGTCATCTGGGCAAGATACCAACCCTCTTAACTTTTGCCAATCTGAGAAGAAAAGCAAGAACACACACACACACACACACACACACACACACACACACACACACACACAGTTTTCTTTGTCTTGTTCTCTTCTTTTCGACCTTTAAAATATTTCCCTTTTTTTTATATGATCGACTCTATCCTGCCAGGGAGGGTTTACAAGTTGTCAGATTCATTCCTTGGGCTTTTGTGAAACAGACTCTGATGACTAGGGTAGAAACAACAAAAGCTGTGGTGATCTACTCACATGAGAAATAGCAGTGATCCTGGGAAACAGAAGGTTTTCAATCTCCCTGACAGAAGTGGATAAAGTGGTAGAGTGAGAGGGTACTGGTAACTGAATGTGGATGTGGATGAAAGAGACCTTTTAGAAGGATGTGGATAAGGACTCAAGGTGCAGTGGGAGTGATTTTGAGAGAGATGGTAGAAATGGAACAATGAGTATGTTGCCTCATGGAGTGAGCTATTGGAGGGGCCAGGTATTGAAAAACAACAGGATGGGAAATGTTAATGGTAGTTGGCCTTGACTGTGTTCTTCGTGTTCCTTTATTTCTTCAAAGTGTAATAGAAAAAAAAAAAATCTCACAGTTAGAAATGAAATGTCAAATGTCCCTTGAGATCTGAACACTTGGGTGCACCCTTTACTAAGGTTTCATCTATGAAGAAAGCATCCCACCAGATACCCTGGCAATGGGATACTTTAAAAAAAGTTTCCCAGCACCTTCCCATGTCCAAGCCTTAATTTGTCCATTGTTTTTTCAGTTTTTTTCCCATCCCGTGGGCCCGGCTATAAAGCTCAGATCTATGAAGTAGCTGTTCTGAATGTTAACACTGGAGAACCCCCTAACTACTTCAAAGTCCACACGTCATTTACTTAAGGTAGCAATTCACCCAGAACTGTGGAGTCACGCATCTTGCACAGATTGCTTAAAATTTAGGCATTGTTTTCTGCATTGATAAAATTGTGATATGAGAAAAATCCCTATTGTGAAGGTTTTTAATGAGATAATATATTGAAAACTTCATATGGGGAATCCAATAAATATTAACCATCTTTTTTATAGTTGCTGTTATTACTGCTGGTAGAGGTTTTGTTAATCCCTGGCTCTCAGTTTCTTCAACTTTAAAAATCAGGAGATAAGTTCCTCCAGGATCCCTTCTACCTCAAGAAGTAATTTCAATAATGCCTAAGCTGAAGAAACCCTTTTGCAAGAAGCAAGTACTGCGTTTTGGAGGCAGCCATCAGTCATGGGGAAGAGGCAGTGTCTCTGTGCATAATGTCCCAACTTGTGGCTCTAACAATCTTTCTGTCCCCTCTCACGTGAATTTCCCTGAGCCATGTTTGGATGGGTTTAGGTCTACTTCAGTGATGAGGTCAAGGGAGCCTCTGCATCTCTGGATTTCTGGTTTGGTAGGAGTTGAGTGTTCTCTGTGTCTATCTCCTTCACCCTTGTGTTGGTACCAGGTTCCCAATGAGGAAAGTCACTTTAAAGGGGGGAGGACAGGGAGTTGGCTAACAATGCTACCAGCATGACTGTATCTACACTATCTACATAACTAATAAAAGATGTCAAAAAAAAAAAAAAAAAAGAAGCAAGCACTGGGCCATGGACAACTCATTATCACCTTATGTGTCTTACAAATATTCAGGTTGTTTTCAAAAGCTGCTCTCTAGAGAGGATCCCATTCAATTTAATAAGCATTTTGCCACTTCAGCTAAGGACAGCTTAAACACTAAATAAGTTAAAAAAAAAAAAAAAAAGTTGGATCTTTTCTCTTTACAGCTATAAAGTAAACTGCAGTTGAACTACTTAGGATTTACCATGGTTGTGTAGTGACACTGTCCTTTAGTAAGAACGTAGCCTCAAAAGTTGTTGTATATTCTTCTTCCTTTACACATTATCAAGCCCAGACAGTGCTGTTAAAGAATGTGTACTCTTCCTTTTGAGGATTCAGAGCTATTTCTTCTGACTTAATTTGCTTGGCCACAGGAATGCAATAATGAGAGAATTGTTGATTGGTCCTAAAACATATCACAGTCCCTAAATACATGAAATTAAAAAAAAGAAGAAGAAATCAAAAATGTTCTGAAAGGAAGGTAGTTAAAATTCAGAAAGAGAGATTCTTTAATTAACTTAATAAAATTACTAATGGAAGCATTTTAACTGCTAAATTTAATTTACTTGTCAAGATATCAGGCTACAAAGAAGAGGGAAGAGGAGGCCTCTGCTTTCCATTATGATGTACGCTATTATAGAATAAATTTGCTTAAAATGAAATATATCACCAAAAGCCATCAATGACATCTTAATTTGGAACAGCCAGTTGAAAAGTAATTAGACTATGAAGCAATCAGTTCTAGTAAATCAGTGTTTCCCTTTACATAAACATGCTTCTTTTTCTATTTATAGACAAGAAAGACTAGGCGTGCAGGTAGTAGGCAGTGAAGATGCTGGTTCTTTGGGCTGTTGGTGTTTCTACTTTACATTGCCAACCTATCAAAACAAAATGTTTTATGATGGGATTAAAAATGTATAAACATATGATTGGATTTACTGTTTATATTTTTCTGTTAAGCTAAGGAAGAGTTTGCTTATCATTGGGGGTTTAAAAGACTTTTGTTTGTTTGCTTCTTCCTTCCAAAATGCTTTCCAGATCCACTGTCAGCCCAACACCATACAACCACCCAACCATTAGTGAATTTCAGTCAAATATCAAAGAAGAGCCAGGTTCCTTCTCCCTTCAGGGTCTCTCCTGCTCGTGTAAATAAAAGTGGTGAATGTGGCTGCTAATGAGATGTGATTTGAGAGGAGGTGGGAGTGGTTAAAATTATCCTTTGAGTTTCTGTCTGAATGTTCTCCATGAGTCATGTCTCACATAGTAGCTGACATTTCTAGACATGTATCTGTCAGTTTATTCATAGGAAAATCTCTCTGCTAAGGGAGATGGGTGAAACTGAAAACAATTTATGTTTAATTCGACTATAGAAAGTTAGTATGAGTTATACAAATATCAAACTACTCTGCATTAGGAAACATTTTCTGATCACCTAGGACTTCCAGGAACATGTTTTCATCTGCACATTTACATACAGCAAAAATGGAGGCTCTGAGACGGTGTGTTTTGTGGGGAGAGTAGAGGTAGTTAATGGGGGGCTAGGGCAAGAAAGAGCACTTCCAGGCTCTACTACTTTCTTCCCCCACAACATCTGCTTCTGATGATGGAATCCCATCTGTTATCTGTGGAGGGGAAAAGGTATGAGGAAAAGTAACCAGAGGAGATATCAATCACTCAGCAAAATATTTATGAAGGACTTCATTCAGACATTATGGGAGTCACCGTTGTCATGAGCCCTAAAAAAAGTCAGAGGAGATGATGAATTATGCTAAAGAGAACATTAGCTCAGAAGGTAAACACTGCCTTGCAATGATATGCTTGTATTACTGTATATTGTGCTCTGGGGGAGGGAATGGAGAGAGAGAAAAATAAATGACAATTTTTAGGAAGGAAAAATAAGACAGAACTTGATATTAAGGAAGAAATGTGGGAAAGTCTCCGAAACACAGTTCTGGGATTAGCCAGCATGCAAGTCACTTAGCAATATGCAAATGACTTTAAACAAATACAGTGAATGAATCATTTCCATTCTCTTCATTGCTTATTTAGAAATGTGATCATTGATAACAACCCCACGCAGTCTTATTTCTCATTGTAAAGCACATTGGGAAGAAATCTAATATGGATGAAGCAATGGGAGTATGTATTAAGATTCCATATTTTAGATAGGTATGGAGTATTCTAAGACAATTTAATCAAAGCACGAAAGACTCCATGGCACTGTGGAAACAAGAGAACTAAGCAGCACACAGGGACTTCAGGCCCCTCAGCCTCTGAGAATTATAAAAGTACAGTCTGTTATTCCCAGTAGCAGTTCAAGATCTTCATATAACAGGACAATTGCCTTGACAGTGAAGAAGACAGAAATGATGTAAAAATAGAACAACTTAAAGTTAGCAAAAAAATGAAGGAAAAGATAAGAAGTGCAAATGTGGAAAATGAGATATTCATAGTAAAAGAGGTTAAATGGAGTTGGAAGTCTTTTATAAATGTATCAAGGAAAAAGTTACTCTCAAGAGGAAAAAGACTAGTGAATAAATGAGAAGAGAAGGGTGTGAAATTAATGATGGCTGAGATATTGACATCTGCTTTGAGTCAGTTTTTAAGAGAGGAAAATTTGGAAAGCTAGAAGGCAATAATGACTTAAAAATAGGTATGGACAAAGAGGATGAGGAGAAATTTAGAAAAAAAATTAAGCATAGTGGCCTATACTGTTTGGAAGCTTCAGATATTATGCTTCTCAAGGAATTGGATTCCTTGTCTACTAACTGTGCACAGACAAGTGAGGGCAGTACTGGCTAGAGCAATGTCAGAATTCCTAAAAAACAAATTTCTTTCATGAACAATAAAATAATAGTTGGAGAAGGTGGAGAAGGCAAACAGAGGGCATACTTTCTAAGAGTTATATAAATTTGGAGCATATATTGTTCTGCTTTATGGCAATATCAGTTTTTAGGAAATTGGGAAAAATCTTTTTATTCAGTGAATGAGAAAGGAAACGAATGATAGTCCGTTCAAATATGCATTGTGGATGCTTTAAAAGTAAAAGAAAGCTATCATCATTTTAGGAAAGCATTTGGAAAGATGATGGTGTCCTGAGTTCAGCCAAGGAACAGAAGAGGTTGAAGTCCTATGGAGAGACAGATGGTGCTGTGCTGAGACTTGACCTCCAAATGGAAGCATGCACGGAACTTAGACTTGGATCAAGATAGGGAGAACATTCCAGACCTTACAACAGTGACTTCTTCACATGGGGACAGTATGCAAAT
The DNA here is from genome assembly GCA_036365145.1 of Orientallactaga sibirica. Classification (NCBI taxonomy): domain Eukaryota; kingdom Metazoa; phylum Chordata; class Mammalia; order Rodentia; family Dipodidae; genus Orientallactaga; species Orientallactaga sibirica. The sequence goes on from JAEOAD010000060.1 coordinate 6,185,532, forward strand.
CTTTTCTGAGGACAGAATCTTCATAGTGCCACTGTGATGGGATCAGATTGCTTGGGTTGCTGAAGATTTAGACACAAATCAGGGTTCTGACTTTAGGGATAGCTGTTATACCTGCCAGATGCTTGGAACATCCATAAATTAAATCAAATCTGTACTGCTGCACTGGAAATCTGCAGGATGCTAGCATCTGGTACAGTTGTATAGTTGAAGTGACCCAGGGGTCAGCTTCCTGCTTTACATCATATCTGCCTTGCTTTCAGAATCCATTACCAAAGTTACTAGAGGGCCTCAGGGCATCTGATTCTTGGGTATATTCAAATAAATTTTCCTTTGTTAACTTATTTTTTACTTTCTTTTCAAGCATTTTAAAGCATTTAATATTTTTGAACTGATTTGATATTTTATAATAATCAGATCAAATATGAATGGATAGAAGGTAGCTTATTTACCACTTTATTGTTACTCACCTGTTAAGACAAGGGCTGCATTCTGAAAAATGGAGAGATTTCATTCCATAAAAGATCCATAAGGATTGTGTGTGTGTGTGTGTGTGTGTGTGTGTGTGTGTTTTCAGAATAGTGGCAGAATGTGAGTGAGAGGTATATGGACACAGCTTTGTTTCTTAAGTAAATCAGATTCCAAATCCAATAAAAAAAAAAAAAAATTTAAGCCACTATTCACCAAAGTGTCATTTGCTTGGAAAAAGGAAGGAAGGAGTAAAGCCAGAATGGAGAAGAAGAAGCAGACAATGACAAGAGAAAGAATAAAGAAAACACAGTGGAGCTGCCTTTCTTTAAGAGCCTAATTTGAAATGTATGTAGCATAATTGGCCATAGGGAAGAGACCTCCATTTCATCTTTCCACCTTTGTTTCTTTCTTTCTTATAGTTCCTGGATATAAAACCATTTTCCTCTTCTTTACTGAAAGAATATGTAAAATATTTTCTGTATTCATTGGGAATTTTAGTAGAATTCTTGTACATAAGCCACTTTATTTGAAGTCTTTAATTTCCCAGTCTGCATACTTTAGAAATCATTCCTAAATTCTTAAAAATACGGCTACAATATATAGCTGTGTACATACAGGCAGAACTGAAAACTTGATGGAGAAGAGCTAGATGGTAATATGTAACTAATAATGGTCTTAAAAAGTGTCCTTGTCTTTGCTGAAATGAAGGTCATTGAGGATAAATCAAGCCATTTGTCTCCTCTAGATTTTAGTAATACTTTTTAGAAGATATCTTTTCAGAGTCTTTTAGTTTACTTGTATTTTAAAGGGCACAAAGATCAAAATGGTATAGCAAACAATAAATATGAGAACACTACATAGCAAAACTCATAGAAACCGGCCAATGCTAGATTCAGATGTGAAGTAATAGTCTTAAATATTTTTTGTCCTTGTAAAATTAAAGAAAAACTACCTGCAATTGAATTTTAAACTGGGAAACAAACACATAAAATCCTGAGAAAGTAAGTAATAAATATAAAAAAAATAGGAATCAGGGAATGAGAAACTCCAAAAGTAATGCATCTCTGAGCATTAGGAAAATCTATTTTATTTTCAATTTTATCTCAATATAATATATATGTATATAGGATAAATCATATATATTATATGTTTGTAATATGTTTTATATCATAAACTATTCATTGCATTAATTATTTTTAATTGAACTATGAAATCTTGTCAGTTATAGTAAAGAGGCACCAGAAACAAAACCAGAAATGGGAGAAGAGGTTTGACAATACATTTAGAATAAGAAAAAATATTAGAGAATTGTGCAGTTATATTTGAAAACCTTAGTGCAGGATTTGGAGAAGCATTAGTAAACAAAATTGAGATGAGTTCTAAAAACTTAATAAAAGCAGATCAAAGGAAGAAATTAACAAAAATGTGTTTTATTCAAAATGACTAAGATGTTCGTACTATTATCTCTAAAACAGAAAAAAATTGTGGCATCTTCAAAAGGTCTAATTTTAAGTTGTTATGAAATAAAATAAAAAGGGTTAAAACTTATATTTTATCATATTTAACATAAATTTGATACAAAGCATGGAATAAAATATGATTAAAATTTAAAAATCCATAGACATCCTCCACTTAAATATAAATACAAATGCACCAATATGAAATAAAATATCCCAATTATTCAGAGTATTATTAGTGTTCCTGTCAGGGAGGCTCTGGATGTATTTGGGAGGAAAGCAAGGAGGTCAGGCATTTTTATCTAAAGGGGTTGGGATCACTGCAGGAAAGGCAGCAAGCAGGTGGACTAGTTTCAACCATACTGACAGAATTAAAGGTTGCACAAATGATTAGATAGAATGTGATTTCAGGAATGATTTGATTCTGGATTTTTTGCTTGAATATAGGCACTGGAGTTAAAAATATTAATTAATTATATTTATTTTTATGGCCTTCCCTATGCTCATAGTTAGCATTTACTTCATAGTGGGCAGGAATAAAAGAAAAGAGGGTACCAACACATGATGTTATCCATATGAAACATCTTGTTAAATATATATATATATATATATATATATATATATATATATATAGTCATTCTACATGAAATTCCCGACAGAGGCATGCCATGTGCTAGATGCTGCACTTAGTTAAGTGGAGCAATGAACTGTTACTTGGCACAAAACTCATGCATGGTGGGCACCTTCATTGTCTTTGGTATTACTGCCTCTCTCCTTCCTTTCCTTCTCTGTTTCTCTCTCTTCTCTCATTCATTTCTTCCTTTCTTTTCTCTTTACTCCATTTCCCTCTCTTCTATGTATTGATTTGGATATTTGCTATGCAAGGCCTTCATGCTGAGGAACCTGCATGGCACCATCCTAGAGAAGAAAAAACTGCCTTTAAATACCATCCTTAATTTATGAGTAAGAGCTGCTACTGTACCTGTGTGAAGTTCCCATGAGAATTTACTAAATGTGTCTCTGCCAATACCAATGACCGAAAGAGACCTTCCATTAACTTCTGAATTAACCAAACGGGACAGAGCTTAATCTAATATGCGTTATTTCATTTTCTAGGTTACTTGTTTTAAAAGAAATAAAGTATGCTCCTACATTGTCAAAAAGCCATCCAGGGAGATGTGCATAGAAATACTTCTAAACAGTTCTGGCTTCTGAGAAAGCTGGGTGCTTGCCTGAGGGGCTAATGTAGCTTGGTTTCCTTTCTCAAAATGAAGCATCACTCCAAAGATTTGGGAGAGATGTAGCACATTAATGACAGTGTTAAGGTGCTGGTTCTGGAAGTCTAGGATTTGTGGACAAAGGAGCTTGCTCCCCTCATCTCTCCAGTCTTGGAGGTTTATTCCTCATAGTACCCAGTCTCTTCTGTTTGGCCTGGTATGACCAGCACCACGAGCAATCTAGCCACTGGAAGAAGCAGTCTGGAAGTTGATGGGCTGTAGCTAAAGGGTTCTAAACAGGCAGCATGGCTCAGTGGGAAGAAAACCCAGTTCAGTGCTAGGAACTGAGTGCCCGTTTCTTTCTCACAATTCATTAATTAGCTGGGAAACACTGGACATATTTCCCTATATGCTCCAGTATCTTTACCAGTCAAGTGGGGATAATGTTATTTATTTTGTTTATGTTCCCAGAATTATTACACTAATAAGTTGAGGTAATGTGAAAAACTGTAAAACTATAAAGAACCATATAATGCGAGTCCTTTGTAATGTGAAATGGCAGGTTCACACTCCAACAGGTGATGAAGTTCTTGTTGGTGTCTTAGCAATTTCTTCTTGACTTTCTAGGATTTTCATGAAAGGAAAATTCACTCAATAGAGCTACAGGCAGCTCTCCCTCTTTTTATATCCATTCTTTCCAACTGCCAACCCTATTCATGGGACTCAGGGATGTGCCAAGGTTAGACGACTTAGACATGGGGTGTGAGCCATAACTTCTAAATCAGTTTTGGAAGGATGCCAGAGCATCAGTATAGCAAAGTGATTGGAGTGTGTTCCTGAGGACAAAGAATTACTTAGAGAGTATATCTTTCAAGAACATGTTATTGAAACGCAGAGAAAAAAAAGAGTTTTAAAATGTGAGAACACTAGTATTAAAGGCACTCTAAACCAATTACAGTGTATTTACTTGGATTTCAATGGGGGGGATACCCTTTTCATTATTCACAAGCCTCAAGAACATTAGAAACACTTCACTGAAGACAATATAATATCCAAATATGAAGTAGGTGCTGTTTGTCCATTTAATCCACTCTCTTGCTTTTACCTCCTTCACGAAGGCAGAAGAGTACTTCTGTGTTTTTCCAAATGCACACTATGCATGGAAGAGGCCGTGTACTTTTGGATAGTTAGCACCCTTTGTACTCTGAAAGAAAAAGAAAAAAAAATGCTTATTACCCTAAAGTTCCATGGAGTTGCTCTGCCTGGATAGGAGCCCTGGAAGGGACAGGTCTAGACCCCTGAGCTCTTAGCACAGAAAGACCTGGCCATTGCAGGGGGCTTAAGGATTACTCCACATGTTCAAGGCTACTGCCTCAAGGCCGTGAATGAAGAATGAGAATGAAGTCCTGGGAGTCATGTTCAGAGACATACAGTATTTCAAAGATCTGCTGTCTGCAAGGCACTGGACTTTCAACCTTTCAGTGCCCTTTAGCCAGAGCATGACAGTTAAACAGAGGCAGAAGAGCAACTTTGTCCTAAAGACTTCATTCTAAGTTTGAAGAGAAGTAAGGGTCTTGCAGTGTCTTGCTTTGTCCCTGGATCCACATCTGTCATTTTCCCATGCCTGCACAAGGGCCCAGCCTGCAATGGCTTTCCCTTCAAACCCTCTTTTGCTTCCACTTCTCTGTTATGAAAGACTCCACACGTGGATGGACCCTGGCATGTCATCCATGTGTAACAGCTATTGGTGTCTTCTTGTTTCGTGCCAGCTTCCAAAGTCTTGCATGTCTCCTTCAATGAAAATGGAGAGGTCCTCCTCCAACTTGACTGTCTCTACACTATGTTTCCTGGGCCTTGCCTTCTTGCCTCCAAAGAAACAAAAGCAGACTGAAAAGGCTTCTGCTAGGCCTTCCCAAGGACTTCCCAGACTGTCCCCATTTTCTTCCTCTGCCCTTCTCAATGCAGTTCCAGGAACAGGCACCTTGTCCTTCTTACTTCTGCCGCTTCTGTCTCTCTCTCTGACTTTCAGTCAGTTACTTCACACCCTATGTTAAGATATCTTCCCTCTCCTTGAACAAGAAGGGTAACTGGTATTACACACATATTTTCCCAGTCAAGATGACTTAAACACCATTAAGTAGAGTGTCTAAGTTAGTTTCTAGTCGGCAGGCAATGCTGTTCCACCAAGGCATTCAAAGGCGTCTATGGACACAAGCTCTGCAGCAACCAGTGGTTACCAAGGTCACTGTCATCACAGGTTTCGGGCAATAGAAGGTGCCAGTGACCTGGGGTGTGTGCACTATTGCTGTTTACCCAGAAGGGGTGCGATTTCTGCTTGTCATCATCTGTGGACACACACTAGTCATAATAATAGCATGCATTCCCCAGAGAAAGCTCCCAAGTATGGAAAGAGAAATAGGACTTTGGTGCCTCTACATTATGAGCAGGGGATGATTTTGAATTATCTTCTGCAGCTTTCTAGTTTTTTATTTTATTTTTATTTATTTATTTATTTATTTATTTATTTATTTATTTATTTGACAGAGAGAGAGAAAGAGAGAGAGAGAGAATATGAATGGGTGCGCCAGGGCCTCCAGCCACTGCAAATGAACTCCAGACACACGCACCCCTTGTGCATCTGGCTAACATGGGTCCTGGGGAATCGAATCTGGGTCCTTTGGCTTTGCTGGCAAGTGCCTTAACCGCTAAGCCTCCCTCCAGCCCAGCTTTCTAGTTTTGTAGTGATCTGTTACCTAAACATTGTTGGCTTCGGTGTCTTTCTGCTTAAATGGAGATGATTTTTGTACCTGATGGGGTGGTTGTGAGGGCTGAATGAGGTAAGTGATTAGGTATGTACTTAGTGTGGAACAGGGCACCTATAACTTCTCAGTGGATATTAATGATTTTTTATTTCTCAGTCAGCACACTTTGTGTTCCCATTAAAAGTCAAGAATGAGGTTTATGATAGAATGGAGCATTTATTACCTTTGTGGTAGCTTTTGAGACAGGGAGTTCCTAAGCTGAATGGTGGCTTTAATAATAACAATGACTGCTTCTTGAGGTCATAAATAATATGAAATTTTAAATATAGACACAAGGAAAGAGATGGAGAGAAACAGTGTGGAGAAGTGGAGAAACTCCCTGTTGGTCTTCCCTGGTTCTTTCCAGGAACTTATATGGCAGTGAAGACTACCTTTTCCCCTCTCCTTCACAACTCCAGAAGATTCTCCCCTTTCTTCAGCTTCCTTATCTTTGTCACAGAAAATTTCCTACTTACTCTCTCACACATTTCATGCCATTGTGGGATCTTGGGGAACCAAACAAACATAAAATAAAGATTTCACACCTATGTCCTCAACATGAAATAGAGCCCTCCCTAGTGGTCCTCACTGAGACCACAAGGAACCCGCTGGTGGACAGTGGCAGGTTTCAGTATCACTGAGCTCCATTTCCCCAGATCATAGCCTAGCAATAGGCAAAGAAGAGGGAAAACCTGGTGCCAAGGCAGACTTGCTTGATATAAATGTGCTGGCCTAGTGCCGATTTTAGGGCAGCAAAGCAATGAGGTGGAGGAACAGTGTTCCTGCTCCTGTGGTGACATGCTGTGAGGGGTGGCAAGAGCATGCCTGCTTGCCTCTCTGACAGGTGCTAGCAGTGCATAGATGAAGCCCTCTCCCTAAACTCAGAGTGCCCACAGGCTGGCCAGGATGACAATTAAGCAGAGGGTTGCAATTCACCTGAGGGGTGTTAGGATAGTAGTAACTTGTGAGGAAGTGCTGAGGCAACATGGGATGGTCCTTTTTCGAGCAAGCACAGAGATGGCCACACAAGAACCGTGAAAGGGAGCAGCATTTCAGAGGTGAGGGCAAAGTTGCCCAGAAGCAAAAAGGAGGGAAACAAGGATCTGGGGTTGATGGTTTCAGATATAATATTCCTCCAAAAGGACTTGTAGAGCTGGTGGAGCCAAGTGAGAAGCTGAGCAGGTAGGTGGGAGCCCCAACTTTCTGTACTCTAAGAGTGGGAACCCCGAGAACTAGAATTTAATAAGGGTGATGACAACATAGGGGCTCACAAAGCACTTTGCTATTGTCACTAGAAAAGTGTTGGTATGTTGCAAATATCTGTAGTCTCTGAACAAGAACACCCAGTATATGTTCATCAGAAATGGATCAATAAAAATTCTACAAAATAGAGAAATATTAAATATAGTATTTCAATCATGCCAATTAACACCTCTTCCCAACAAAACTGCTTTCTTTTATTTATTCTGAAAAAAGTCCTTATATTTCCATTAAACTTCAAGGGCTGAGGTGCAGACAGTAGCATCTTAGTTTTGCTAATGATTTTACTTTCCACTAATGTTTGAGAAACAATAAAATCAAACCAGGCACCCAGTCATGTATTCTTGTGTTTTTACTGTGTGCTGTGGGTTGGATATATCCCCCAAGAGTGCATGTGTTAGAAAATTACCTGGAATTTATATGTGAGTGGTTTTTGGAAGTGGGGTCTTTAGTAAGTTACAGTTAGATAAGGTCATGAGAGTGGAGCCCCATGATTACATTAGTAGTGAGAAAATCGTCATCAGATGTTGGGAGGCTGGAACAGCACTCTTGGACTTCCCAGCCTCCAGTTCTTTGAGTTAAAATAAACTTCTACTCCTTAGAAATTCTTCCATTTTAGGTATTTTGTTGTAGCAACAGAAAATGAAGAAGTTAGCCATGATAGATTGAAGAATAACACTTCTTTATGCCACTTCTATATATTCATTCTCTCTCACTTGTCTCTTTCCTTAGTCTTAGTCTACCTTTCAACCAAGCAACCTCTGAAAGCTAGTTTTCACCTTGATCTCAGGGTGCCAAGGGTTCTTTACTCTGCCTGTCCTTTCCTCATTCCAACTGGCATGCCCCCGCTTGACCACCTCTGTCTGCATCCTTGACTTTAAGGGAACTTGTGCTATGTGGGCACATAGACCCAATAACATTTCTCTCTTCTGTGTGATGCACCCTTCCTTGCCTCCCTCCCTTCATCTGAGAAGCATCTGCCCCGTCCCAGTGCTGTCAATCTTATGTAAGACATGGTTCCACATAACAGCTAAAAACTCCCATCTTCTTTGATGATATAGAGTATGTTTCTGATTCCTCCTTATGGCCTGTTAGGACAAACTGACCCAGATTAGCATTTAATGTACCCTGTAAGACCTAGCTACTTCGAGAGTACCCCAACAAAGGACTCACATCCTTCAAGTGAAATCCACATCATTAGACAAACCCAGATGTATGTAGCACTCTGTTTGCCAGTCAAAAACACAGCTTATTTGGCTTATTCTTAACATGCTTTTGAAATAGCAGGTGCCTTATCTGTATAAACATTATTCCATTTTCACTTGATTTTTCTGAGAACATATGTAGTCTATAAAGCAAGACACACCTGTATGGTTTCTGAAGGACCTGAGCCCTGCTCCTTCTAAGGAGCCTTCATTTTGCCACTGCTGAAAATAAACGTGTTAAAGCCTTGCCATACTCAGGGATATTTTATTTTAAGATAATTGGACACAAATAATTTTAATTTGGGATATGAGCCAAGAGAAGCTGTCAGTGAAATATTATTTTAAGCCAAATCTGTCTAAGTGGTCCCACCAATTTTTATTTTTTAATATTAATTTTAATTTAATTTAATTTTTTTTTGCCATTGAAGAGCATGCTCTATCTTACCCTTTCGATTCTGCTAGCACAGATATTCTTTTAAAAAAAAAAAAAAAAAAACAGATAGGCTTCTCCCTTATATGTGGTTCTTCTTTGTCTGCCTGGTGCTGTTGCAGGGCAAAGGGCATTTGAAAGCATTGGTCTTCACATAATGCTACCACCTTGCTCTTAGCTTCTTCCATCACCACATGAAAGTTGCTGTTAAAAACATACATCAAAGAGAGAGTCCCATTGAAAAGGCGATGGCTGCCTGCTGAGCTGGCATTCAGAACCTGGGTTTTTGTTTCAGTGGCCACTCTGACTCTCCTCCACCGAGTTTCCTGTTAACTCTGGTGTGGGATCTGACTTGTTCTTGATGATATTGGAGGGTGTGTTTGTGGGCTCACTTTTAATCAGCACATTTGAGTTTCTAAAGCAAGAACTTCTTTCCAGTAGGTTGAAACTTTAGGATGGAAACTCCATGTGCTGTCAGATTTGTCCTTACCCCTGGCATCTACTAAAAACATGGGTCCCTAAGCCTATCATGAAGTTCATTAAGGTGAGATTTTTCTCCTAAATTGATTGATGAATATACCCATGTTGGAGGTAGATGTGCTTCCATGAAGAGAAGGTGTGGACGTATACTGGAAAGAAGCAGCTCTCTGCATCTTATCTGCTTCTCCCTTGTCTCCCTACCTCCCTGCTCTGCTTATTGGTCAAAGTGTGAGGCCCTAACACTGAGCCAGCCAGCCACAGCCCACAGGACCCTGCTACAAGTACAAAAGTTTTGGCTGACTTGGGAATTGTGTTACCGGCAGAGATTGACAAAGTGTATCATCCTGCAGATACTTGTTATGGGGTTCCCTGGTCAACCATAGCTGGTTAACAGGATGTTCTCTAGCTGTATCCTTGTGAATGGGTCATCATTTGTGGAATGCCCACATCGAAGGTTCCAAAGCATCATCTGCCTCAGTGACAGATCGAATCAGCATTAGATCCAGTTGCCAGTTGACCTCTTGCACTTTTCTCTTCATGCCACCCCTATTGAAAACACAAAGTGTTCATGAAGTTCAATGATGGGTGTGATGGTTAAGTTTTGCTGTCAACTTGTTCTGATTACAAACCCACAGGCATTCTTCTTGGGTGGGTCTCTGAGATTGCTTCCAGGAAGGACTGAGTGCAGGAGGAAGTCCTTCCTTCAGGATGAACCCTTCTCCAGGAAGCTCTAGGAAGGGAGCCCCTTCCTCTGGCCTGGCTGCGGGTGCTGCTTGTTGAGTGTGAGTGCCTTCACTTCTGTGTGCATCTATTCTGTTCGGATATCCTTTGGCTATTTTTTGTCAGCACTGGAAAGTTTTCTCAGTGGTTGTTTGAGAAGCTTCAGACCTTCAGTGATAGATTGGGACAGCTGAGCCATCCAGCCAGGTGTGTGGAGCAGCTACCAATTTATTTGTCTCTCAAGCCTGCTATTCTTGGACTGACATAAGCTAATCTAATAAATTCCCTTTTTAATACAGTTCATTCTAGGTTCTATTCCTCAAGAGAACCCTGACTAATACAGACTGGGATGAGCTTCACCTGTCTAGTGCTTTCTACAGTGCTATTTGAAGTTTTTAACCTCTGCTTCAAGCAGAGCAGTGCTTCTATTCTTGCATGATTTTGCATATTAAATGGTATGAACAGCTCTACTGCTAAAATTCTTTGTAATCTGCCCTCTCTATTGCATACCGTCATTTGACAGATTACAAAAATGCCCTTCAGATTGCTATTAAGGTTCAAAACATAAAACAGTGCAAAGTACCTAGGCTTTCTGAGTATGTTGTAGCTGAAGGAATCAAGGGGATCTCAGAAGCAAGAAGGACTTTGACCTTTGACCCTCCTGTGCCAATTCCCTCTTTTCTCCTGAAGCCTTCCCTGAAAGTCGCCTTAGGGAGCAGACTTCCTCCCCTGAACCTGTAGGAAAGTAATGGAGACAAAGATCACCAAGAAAACTCCCAGTAAATAGACTTGGCTGCAGTCCCTCTCTTTGGTCTACCATTGGCTCACAACCTTCTTGTTCAGTTATGTTTTCATAACTATCCTGTTTCTTTCTATTAAAATTTACATAAAGCCCGCCAGTTTCTTTTGAGTCTCTAGATCAGCAGTTGTAAAGGTTCCTATGTCATGTAAACTTTACTAAACAAATTTGCTATGATTTTTGCCTAACTTTTCTTTTATTATAGGAGTGTAGGCTATGACCCTATGATGAGTGACAGAAAGGTGTTACCTTTTCTTTACTACTGTGGTTATGGTTCTTGGCCAAGCTAGTTTGGTGATAGAACCAGAATTAGGTCCCAGATTTTCTCCATTTATCATCTGTGCATCTTCTTTTATATCACTTTGAATAAAACATTTGCTACCCTTGAGACTTTTACATTTGGAAACTGGTCAACATTTAAGTTAATATTTAAGATATATTTGAGTGAACTCCTTAAGTGAGCATTGGGTATGGATCATCAGATGGAAACTCTGTGAACTTATATGGAAAACGGTAATTTTTCTAAATCCTTCCAAAGATTGAAGTTACAGAGCATTGGCTGGCCTCTTGCTCTGTCCACATGTAGTGAATGGCTGGTGTTCTCTACAGGTCTGTGGCAGGAATGGTAGGAAGTTAAAGGCCTTGTTGTCTTCTATGAGACATGAATCAGAAGTAGCTTAGCCTGAAGTTACTTGTATGCCTCATGAGAAAATCCAGAGCAATGGTCCTGAGTGGGCATGTAGTTCTCCAGAAGTCATCAGTGGGTTCCAGCATATCATATTGTACTGCATTCTTACAAAACTGAGATTTCCACAAAATATCTCGTGACCTAAGTCGAATTCTGATTCTTTTCCCCTCCCTGGCTTTCTGTTCCATCTTTTGTTCCCTTAGTGCTATCTCCATGAAACAACTTATGACATTCTCGTGTAGCAGCACCAACAGCAATGCCTGATTTCTACCCATGGAAGGAAAATATTATTACAGTATAAACTGGAGATGCAGCCTACCTTGAAGAAAGATATGAGTCTTTGTTGATAACATAAGGTATTTCTTTAAATTTTTGTTACCATTCTTAAGACAAAATATGAATATGATGATCTTGATATATATTCATTATGTGTAATTAATGTATAAATTATTATGAGATATTTTGTTTTGTTGGATGCATAAAACCAGGCTGCCAGGTAGTTCTATTTAGAAATTTGAAATCACTTTTGAGGATAGGAACTTATGTTTCAGAATCCCAAACACCAAGTCCCACATTCTTACTAATAGCAATATTCTGGAAAGGTGGAAAGTTGTGTTTTTATAGAAGGTATGAAAATCCTATATACTTTAAATCACCTCTAGATTACTTATAAAAACCAATGCAATGTAAATGCCTTGTAATTAGTTGCTATACTACTATATTGTTTAGGGAATAATGACAATAAAAGGTCATATGTTCAGAACAGATGCAATATTATCCTAATTTTTAAAGTTTTATTTATTTATTTACTTATTTATTTGAGAGAAAGAGGCAGAGAGAAAGAGAGAGAGAGAGAGAATGGGCACAGCAGGGCCTCTAGCCACTGCAAACAAACTCCAGATGCATATGCCCAATTGTGCATCTGGCTTACGTGGGACCTGGAGAGTCAAACTGGGATCCTTTGGCTTTGCAGGCAAACACCTTAACCCCTAAGCCATCTCTCCAGCCCATATTCTAATAGTTTTGAATGATAGTTGCTGCAATCTGCAGATACCTAGGGCTAACTATTCTCATTAGAAATTGCTTGAAAACTACAGTTGCTGCACGACTCTCAAAAATCAGCAGAGGGCAACCAATTTAAATTGGCTTTCCTTTCTAGCCACACAACCAACTCTCTCTCCATAGCCCCTTTTGCTCATCACTCAGGTACAATTTCCCCTTCCTACTTTCCTCTCTTTCTACCCTCTCACGCTATTAACTCTTGATTGTTGAGGGAAAGGGTAACACATACTCTGGAGACTGATATTGACATATACATTTTGCCCAATAGCCTATCTGCATCTCCATTAATTTAAGCAAAAGGATTTACTTAGCTTTGACTATGTACCAAATACTGGAGATCTAATAGTGTTGAATACAATGAGCACTGTCTATATCCTCATGGAGCTTATAGTCTTGAAACTGACAGATATCTTATCACTTAAGGTTTTGCTTGTAAGCAATAGACTGAAATTGGTTAACTAAATAAAATAGGGAATTTATAATTTCTCACAGTATTAACAGTAAAATTAATAACCATGTCCAAGTTCAGAAATAGGTAAGATCTAAAGGAGAGAAGGTATTGGGAAGACAGCAAGGCCCTGCTGCAGGAAAGGCTGGCAAATGCATGCTACTATCATAGCTGTCCTGGAAAATTTGGTGTCTTTATAGCTCATCTTCTAATACTCTCATTCTGAAACATTTCTCACCCACTCTATGTCAATAAAGCCTTAAGATTTAAAATCTTGATTAGGAATTTTAGGTTATCTGAGCCTACTCTTTGGCCACTGTGGTAAAGAAAGAGGCACCTGGGCCATTGGCCCTCTGCCTTAGAAGGTAAGGCTTTTGTTTACGGTAACACAACTCTGATGTTCTCCTTCAAGCACAATTTTCTTGCATATTGTAAAGAGGCATGCAGGTCATGATATAGTGATATAGTGGAAACCACCAATGTGCTATGAGATGGAATGAGATATACATAAGTTTGTTTGCAAAAAGAGTTTCTGTGGCATTGAAGAATTGTAAGGTATTTACCCATACCCATGACCTCCACTCATTAGATGTCAGTATTTTTTCTTCTAATTGTGATAGCTGAGTTGTCCTGTGGCACTGACATGTACTCTAGCTAAGAACCACAGTCACAGAGGTTGAATCTGTGAAACCAGGAGAGATTCAGGTAGACCCTATTATCATGAGCTTTGGATTGTGGCACCACTGAGATTTAGGTAACAACCCCCCTTCGCTTGAGCTGTAAACAAGAGTGTGTGAAAGAACTCTGATGTACTTTTATCATCATTTCATTTCCAGGCCAAGGAAGGCCTTCAGCCAAGAGCAGCCTCAGATCTCATTCCTGTTCCCTCTATTGGTCAGAAACATGAAAGCACTTGAACAGAAGTTGAGAGTTTGAGAATAAAGAGGTCAAGGTATCCACTTGATTTGTCCATTATAGCCTGGGCCATCTTTTTTTGTTTTTTTCTTTCCTAAAGTGCAGCCTCCTGGTGGATAAAGATTTACTCTACATCTCGGATTCAGCTGCCCTGTGGAGACAGAGACGCTAAAGAAGAATTAAGAATGAAGACAAGTATATTGATCTTCCTCACCAATCTCCTTCAACCAATACCTCTTAATCACAGCACAGATCGGAGCCCTAGTGAACTGCTTTAATGACCGTCCATTCTGTTTCTCAGTTCACATGATTGGAAGGGAAGCTATCTTCCTGCCTTCAGCTTCCTCTTTATTTGTATTTGTAAGTCACTCTCCCATACTCTGTCTCTATTTCATTTTATGTATATATGCATGTATTTTCACATTTTATCTGTGTTGTGCTGTAGCACTGGAGGTTTATTATTGTAGATCATTGCAAGGCACCTGAATATCTTACAAGACAATGAGCCTCTGGAATTCTGGTACCGGAGGAACTAATTTTGTGCAGCAAGAAAAAAAAAAAAAAAAAAAAAGAAACTAAAAGAAAACAGTAACTATGCATCTGGTTTCTAGACAGTATTAGGATAGCATAACTTGTTCCCGTCTGAATGAATTCAGTGGATTTGTATTATACAGTGCCTGCTTAAAACATGAAGCCAAATCAGAGCAGTTCTTTAAATTAAAAACAAACCCCATGGCTTTCACAGCACTGTATGCCTCATATTTGCAACTCTGTTCAGGTGAAACAAACTCTTATCCCAAGAGGGTGGGCAGACAGGAGAGCTCTTAGTGCACAAGCATAAATTTCTCCTGCCTTCCAAATGATATTTTATAAAATTGTAAAGGAAATTGACACCCTAAAGTACCTGGGTGATGCCATGTCATAAACTTCATACTGTAAATTGGAGAGCTGGGGAGGATGTGTTCCAAGGAGCAGGCTACACACTCAGAAATCAGGTCCATGTTCCCAGGCCTGTTTCTGGCTTTGTGTCCCCCAGGGGAAATCAGTACTTTTGTCAGGGCCTGCACTGCCCATCTCCAAATCATGACTGTACACTGTTTTCTTCCCTCCTTCCTCTGTCCTCATTATTGATATTCAGAAAATAGATAAGGCAATGTTTATGAAACACTTTGAATCCTGAAGTAAAATAATCTTATGAAAACCCAAGTTGTTATCAGTTGTATTGGTACCCTTATCATTACCATGTACATACCTATATGGTGCTGAATACTTGCAAGTTACATACAGTAATTATCTGAGCACATACAGTAATTCAAGCACCAGCATCATGACTTGAAATCAGAATTTCTTGGCATTCATATGGCTGGGCAATAAATAGTCCTGTGATGCTATCCCTTGACAGTTGTTGATTATTTATTGGGGGCTCAGGATCGGTTAGACACTGTAATTAAAAGAATTTTAGCCATATCAGCTTGGTAATCATCCTATGCTGAACTGTGAATTCCAAGAATATTAAAGATTCCAAAAGAAATATCTGGGTCTATTTCCTTGAAAGAGAAGATGAGGAAACTGAGGCTCAAAAACATTGTCTCTCCCGAAGCTGATTATATAGTGAAGATGATAGGAATGGAGCCCAGGGTTCACACATTTTCCCAATGGTCTGATGCATGATCTCTAACCACATCCTAATTTGGATATTTTTTATAATAATTAATTGTCTCTGGCATGGGTTGATAATGTTCCTATGATATTTAATACAGCTGAGACAGTCCAATTTGATTTGAATTTCCTGCTTATTGCTCTAATTATTTTACCCTGAACTACATGGCAAGGACAGAAAAGAGAAAAACAGGGGTAGAAAGTATGGCTGTGTGGTTTGATTGTGAGATTTCTCAAGAGTCGTAGTTTTGATGGGGCTTTAGACGCTTCCCTGTGGTACCCTAAAAGAGTAACTGAGCTTGACAAGTAAGATTGAAATCAAAATGTATCCCATGAGTTAGAGATATTGATGACTAGATGGTGGGATGAGTTTCCCTAGGGAACTATGGCATCATCGTCTAGTGTGAAGTCCTATTCTTGCCACTCTGGGGAGGCAAATAGGTAGGCCTCATTTCCTATTGCCTTTTCAGCTTGAAAATTAATAAAGAACATCAACTTCCACCATGTAGTCAGTGCTTTCTTTAGATGACACATGCAATTTGACTGTTGATGAGAGTAGAGATTGTTACCTGGGTGTGGCCTAGTGAGGAGCTGAACATTGCATCTCTGTAGTGTCTCCTCCATACTGCATGGATACATTTGTGGTAGATACACACTCTGCTGTTCCATGGGCAATCTTGAGTTCCACTCATTTGCTTATTTTTCATAGGCTGAATTGTCTCTGGCAAGGTGCTCTGACAGTCAGCACAGCACAGATGATCCAGTTTAACTTTTCATCAGAGACAATACATGCTTTTTTTTCTGTTCCGTGATTCTTTCCTTGGAGTGGGTCATCAGGTAACATTCCTACTTTAGTCACCTAGGACTTGAAAAGACTGAATTTTGATGGCAACATCCACATTACTTCTGGAAACATAGAAGAGCAATACTGAAATATGTTGTAGCCTTAAGAACACTGGAATAGAAGCCAAAAGGCCATATCCCTCATCCTGACTTACCTACCAAGTAGCTTTGCAATGTAACAACTCACTTAACATTTCAGGGCCTCACCTTTCTCTTCTGTAAAATGACAGAATTTGATTAAATCAATTCTAAAGCCCCCTCTGGTCATAAACTTATAGGAATCTAAGTGAATTGAAAATTGATGGCACAATTTAGGAGGAAGCTTCCTGAGTTATGGAACTTCTAGAAGATATGATTTTAATTTTTCTATAACACATAAATTACAGCAAATGACCCAAGAGCTGGATCTGTGAGTGTCAAAGCTTCCAAAGTATAAGGGAAAAACTTTATTTTTATGATGTAGCCAGGATGGTTTTCTTAAAAATGTCAATATCTTCAACCACTGGTACTAAGTAATTTACCTAAACATGGGCTGCAATGAGCTAAATGTTATGGAATAGTGTACTGTTTAAAGTTTTACCTATGGGCCCAGGAGGACAGGAGAGGAGAAAAGAGAACAAAGGAGAGGCAGAAACTCAGACTTCTTGAAAAGAGTGCTTGGTGAAAACATGTCTTTTAAGAACACCTATCTAACAGAGATGTAATAATAGTAATGTGTGTGTATGTATTGCAGTACACATGTAACAGGGATGTAATAATGCTAATGCTTGTGTGTGTGTGTGTGTGTGTGTGTGTGTGTGTGTGTGTGTGTGTAACAGTGCACATGTAACAGAGATATAATAATGCTAATGCTTGTGTGTGTTACAGTGCACATGTAACAGAGATATAATAATGCTAATGCTTGTGTGTGTTACAGTGCACATGTAACAGAGATATAATAATGCTAATGCTTGTGTGTGTTACAGTGCACATATTGCATACATGCGATGATACTGAAGTTTATGTGGCTGATGTGATACATCTTATTTTGTCATAGTGTCTTTTCACACTTCAATCTGCCACAAACTTAACAATACAGGGGATTTATTCCTTTAATTGTGGTCGAATAGTATAATTTTTCATTGCAAGACTTAAGTCATATTTGTAGACAGAGGTCTTTCTTCCCTTATTGGTCAGCTCTTCTACCATGGATTTTATTGTGTTCCTCCAGCTCTACGATTTGAGGAATTAAAGCAATTTAGAGAGGATATGTCAAGACCTCTCTTGTTTCTGCAAAGCCATCTTAATCATGCTTGCCTCTTTTCTGCAGGTTGATTTACATAGCGGCATGACATTTCATCATTAAGGAAGCAGGTCCCAGTCTTCTGGGTCTTTTTCTTGGCTTGTCTGGCAAGCAATTCTCTTTTGCAAGCTATGAAATCCTTAAGGAGGACTTCCTGGCAAGGGAAAAATCCTCAGTCATCCAACAGTCTCTCACTTTTCTATTTTAAATCTTGGCCATGCACATATGGTTGGGCATGTGTGTCTAAAAATTTCTTCCACATTGACTAACTTGAGCTATTTAATAGATTGTGCTGGCCGTGGGCCTCTGCAGCAAATCCTGTGATGCTCATCTCCCTCCCTTGGGAAGCAAGAGACAGCCGCATGCATTTGCCTTTGTGCTTTCCTTATAATCCCCCTCTCCTGCCTTGGTAGAGCATGAAAGTTAAAGCCAGCTTTTTTGCTCCTCTTCTTTTTTTAAAAAATAATTTATTCTGTTTTATTTACTTGAGAGAAAGAGGCAGATAGAAAGAGAATGGGCATGCCAGGGCCTTTAGCCACCATAAATGAACACCAGAGACATGCTCTACCTTGTGCACCTGGCCTATGTGGGTCCTAGGGAATCAAACTTGGGTCCTTTGGCTTTGCAGGCAAGTGCTCTAACTGCTAAGCCATCTCTCTAGCCTTGCTCCTCTTCTTGAAATTAACAGTGTCTCTGCTTTTCTCTTTCCTTGCTTAATGTCCCAGCAACTGACACCTTCCCTAGAGCTTTGTTGGGATATTCTATCACAGTTCTAAGGACAGGAGAGCTTGACACCATTTCTATCCCCTTGATCTTTAAGACGTGTGTGTGTGTGTGTGTGTGTGTGTGTGTGTGTGTGTGATATGTCTCAACATTAATTTGTTCCTAAAACTTGGAATCTGTTACCTCCAACAGGCTGACGTACAGACCTGGGTCTTATCAGGTCCTCAGAAATGGTAATGAATTTGCAGACAAATCTGACTTTCAGTGCTCACTCTTCTAAGCTGTGGTGAATTGGGCCTTAAGGACACTGGGGTTGGGGGAGGTATGCACCCTGACTTGATCCCCAGCTGTCTCCTTCAGGCATGAAGTTCAAACCCCATTGATTCTGTAGCAATTGAACAACTCAGAGAAACTGGCTGAATGATACTTGTGTGCCATAAGAATAGTCACCCTGCCAAAGGTAGAAGTGCTCACTTCTCAGAGATTCTTCCTACAAAGACAAAGCACAGTGATAACAACAGCAATGAGAAAATATAGTAACAGTCATATAGGGATGAGCAGTACATTAGCACAGAGTGGATTAGAAGCTTCCAGAAGGTTACCTTTCTCTAGAAATGACAGGCATAGTCACATTCTGTAAAAGGACTGTTGGCAGTATCTTAGTGCTCAGTGCTACTGGAATGGCAGTGATATTATCTTCCTGCTGGAAGAAATTTCATTCTTTGTTGAATGTTAAGTATGTTGCCTGAAGTTTATCACAAACAGCATGAAGGAATAAAACACCACGTGGCTGGGATTCAGTGGATCTTCCTCCCCACTGAAATGACAAGCCCTTAAGTAAATAAATGTCAGAAGGGTGTGAGATAGACGGGAACACTGGGCTTACCTTCTTGGAGGGGTGCCTTAGCAGCATACTTGGCTTCAAACTTGATATAAAAATAATGCTACTACAATAAATGGGAAGAACATGTTGTTGTTTTTGGACTCCAGACAAAGACAAGAGTAAACATTCATTAAAAAGGTATCTCTATTTTTAACTTACCTTTCTCTTTCTAGAAATCACATCAAAATTAGATAACACATAATACCACCTACTATTTAAGGATATGACAACCTCAAAGCACACTTCACAACATCCTGAGGCTCCCCCCACCTCGAGTGAGGTGTTAGCATGTTTGAAAGTACCAGCAGCATTTCATCTTGATACTAAGAACTCCACTTTATTACAAACTGTCAGCTCTGACTTCCTGATCTATTTAGTGGCTCTTACAGTGTTGCCTTCTCTGGGAAGGACATATGGCAGTGGTGTGGCCCCTAATTTTCCTTGATCTAATTGTGTGTCTTCACCCGTTGGGAAGCTTTCCTTTATGTTTGCATGTCCACATTGCTTTCAGTCTAGTTATTTCTAAATTTACATGTGCTACTTGAAGTCATTGGTAGCAATAGCCTCCAGGGCACAAGATATCACCAACAAGAGCAGGCACCTCTGACTTGTGTTCTTAAGCGGGAGAGGAACAGAGGAGGGAGTTGCTCCTGGTGTTTCTTCGCTGCTCTCCCCTGGTGACCCATTAAGGGCATCCCAATACAACTGGTTTGGGTTTGCTTGTGATGGAAGGCCATAGAGCCAAGTAGAGGAAGCAACATGGCACAGAGTCTTCATGAGGTCTCCAAGTCCTGCCATACGAATAGTTGATGCTTATATAACCTTGACTGTATACTAGGCATTGTGGTGAGATCCTCTTCCTATGTTCTATTAGTGGCAGGGCCACGAGGCTGCCATTATCCTTCTTCTAATTTGGGGGTCAGAAGGACCTGTCTGAGATTTGGTCAGGTAACAGAGCAGGGGTGAGCTGCCTGGCAACAGAACCCAGACTCATGAGCACTCTGCTCTGTCTACTGTTGCTGCAGGAACCACAGCTCTTTGCTCCCAAGGGAAAGGTCAAATGACTTCCATGGGACATGTTAAACCAAACTGTCCTTTGTCAAGACAGCAAAGCTATTCAGAGCAAAAGACTTTTATTTTTTTCTTCTCCTTGTTCATGTTGATTCTCATAACTTACTTACCAGGACCAACTTGAGGTCAGTTTCACTCTTTGCTTTTATTTTTGGCACTTACGCAGAAGAGCATAGTTCTTTGGCATAGAAACTTCTGTCTATAAAATAAACACACTTAGGGGCTGGGGAAATGGCTTAGCAGTTAAGGTGTTTGCCTGCAAAGCCTAAGGATCCTGGTTTGATTCTCCAGTACCCACGTACACCAGATGCACAAGGGGGTACATGTGTCTGGAGTTTACAGTGGCAGGAGGCTCTGGTGTGCCCATTCTCTCTCTCTCTGCCTCTTCTGCCCTCTCTTTCTCTCAAATAAATAGAAATAAATAAAAATATTTTAAAAATAAACACTTACATTGAGGTTAATTTTGTCTTATTAGTACTTCTTGTTAACTAATGCAACTAGGATTAGCTCACATAAAAAATAGCCTGAATATTGACCATTTGATGCTGGGCAACCTGTCTCCAGATTCAGTCACATATCAGAAGATGCAAAGGTCCAGAACTCTGTTAAAAAAAAAATTAGCTGTTTGTTTTATGAAAATAAGTATTTTCCAAAAATTAAAGAAAGTGAATAACATTCATTCTTTTAATAAGTAATTATAAAGCCATATATAGGTATGTATGCATGCATGCATGTATGTATATGAGGTAGGGGTAGGAGAATATGCAAATAGGTCTGCCTCCCTTTAAGGGATTGTAGAGCACTTGGAGAAGATGATGAAGGAAAGAGCACTAAAGAGAAAGTTGAAAAATCATAAGGAAGCAAAGATAACAAATTATTATATCAGAATCTTTAGAAATGTCTTTAATGTCAAAAGTAGGGAACTTAAACAAGAGGAGCTACCATTTATTATGAAACTGAGCAGTTCAACAGCTTTTGAAATGTGTTTTTAATGGAATTATTGTAATGGGCTTGCAACACAGGTGTGATTGTATCCTTATTTTACAAATGAAACCAATGGACCACAATAAGACCATCTCTCCAGCAGGCTAACATTTCTACCTTACCAGTGATGAAGCCATGGCTTACCTAAGTATGGCCAGATTTATACTTCTGAAGCTTTATCTTAGATTAGATCAGGGAAGACTCCACTCTGTACAAGAGGCAGGACAGAGAGTATGTGTACAGGAAGAAATCAGGGCCATTCCTGAAAGGAATCTATGTGAATAAACTAAAGGAGAGAAGACTGCACACACAAACAACCAGAGGTGACTTAATGAAAGCAGCACATTCATATAGGTGCAGAGTTGGAGGTGATACTAGGAGGTGAAACAATGAGTAATGTATGAACATGGAATAATTGTAGTGAGAGGAATGATGGCATGTGTACTTGCACACATCCACACACAAAATCACTAATCTTTTGATCTTAGTACTACATTCAATAGAGAACATAGTGTCGATAATGATTTTTGTGTGTCACATTAAGAAGTGAACTTTTCTTAATAAGATCACTAAATATTTATTGAAATATTTGCTTTACCATTTTACCTTCCTGGCTATTGCTAGCTTGTACTGAGTATAGTCAAGAAAAATATATCACTGCAGATGCAGATGTGTAGACTTCATCGTGTAGGAGCTTCCAAGGGGACTAGAAGAGGATGGTAGCAGCCACAGTCTTCTCTGTGGGACATCTACAACTTGCAACAATCCCCTTTGCTTGACTTTATATTGTCACATTCTGAAATATTCAGGTAGCTTCTGTTGTTCTCGCCATAAAACATTAATGGTTGTGAAAGTGTTATCATGTTTATTTTAAAGCAACTATTTTCTGCATTATAATTGAAAGTTGTAATTCACCATATTTTGACCAAGTTATCTTAAATCTTTAGCTTATTAGTAATGAATATGAGGTTACAATCAGGGAGAAATATGTGTAATGTAATGCAAACAGTAAAATTTCTACTTTCCAGGTTATGGTTCTGTTTATTTCATGTGCTGTGCTAATACTACCTGTTTAATTAGAAAAATCATCCTGCTTATGCAAGAATCCTGTGCACTACTCATTATCTCTTTCATGAGAATCACAATTGCACAAAAACCAGGCACAAAACAGTGAGTGTTGTGTTATTAAAGCACCTTAATAGGGTCACTCCCTGAGTACAGTGATCTTTTCATGTAAAAGAGGTAAGCTGTGTGGAGCAAGACACATGGTGCTCCTCTTGATCAGCTCCACGTCACTCTCTGTACACACTTTATGGATGGGCAGGGTATATTGCAAGAACAAGCTCCTTTTTCTTTTCTTTTTAGTCCTCTGTCCTACCTTAGGGAGTGATGTCCTAGAAAGTATTGGATTGTCTATTTTAATCCTATGTTATATAAAAGGAAATAGTTTTAAATGATGATATATGGAGGAAAGGTTCTATACACAGAGATTTACTGTATCATAAGGTATTTCTATGTAGCACACCCACTATTCTATGCATGTGCCTGTCCTCTTCCCTCTCCAACTCAAATAATATTGCCTAAGATTTCAATCTGCAATTGTTTTCCCTAAAGCAAATGTCTCATTGTACCCAAAGTATCATTTGAGAAAGAAAATGAAGGAGCAAGAAAAGTGGGAAGCAGGCTAGGAGGGAGGGAAAAAGGAGAAGAAGGAAGGAGAAAAGAAAGATTTTTTTAAAAGGCCCACCCAATTGCAACAGAGCAAAGACTTATCTATATGCATTAGTTTGATTTCAAATTATTTTTAGCATGGCTTTTATTGTACTCATTGTTACATACATAAATCTTTAAAGTAATACGTTTTGTAAGAAATGGTCATAAAAATTTACAGCCAGTAACTTTTCCCCTGTCCCTTACAATGATATTCTACTAAAGCCATTAAATGGTTCTCATTAATGCCCTTTAAATGATTGTGTAATGACCCACAATCGCTTGTAAGTGAACAACCATTAAAGAATTACCAGTTCTTAGCATGCTTTTAAGTGCAGCTTAAATACATGGGAGGTAACATATAATATATTAGAAAAAGTATTAAATTTGAAATAGTACAAACACAACCATCACAAAAGAATGAGTAGGTACGCAACTTTATTCTGCAATGACCACAGTTCCCACTGAACACATTATTACCATTGATTTTTATGGCATTTGTTCTTTGTCTGTATTGAATCCTTTCCTTTTCTTCTGAGATTAATAATAATAATAATAAAACCCTGCACAACAGGAGTGGAACTGCATATAAAAGCAAATGGGAAAAATAATTAAGCCAGTGTGTAAGTGACAGCATCCTACCTCAACAAAAGTGAACAATGTATCTCTTCAATAGTGTGAACATGAGGGCAAATATTCACTTTCAACCAACCATGTGGACATTTGACAGGAGACAGTCTAAGCATATGGATGAATGCATTTTTATATGTCAAAATGCTCTGTATCATCCTAATGTGGCTAAAAGTAGGCATTAATAATTCTTCCTGAAGGTGTGAAGTTATATTAATTTTCCAGGCATGTTTTAGGGGAAGCTTATCTACTCAGGTAGAGTTGGGCAGTGATTTACCCTGTCCTATAAATGCCAAAATATTGGTGATATTAAGTTTTTGAAGTTTAATCACATCTAACAGATCTTATTTGTACTCAAGTACTATGTATGGAGGCAGGAGAGCTCAGGGCACAGAAGCCACATCAGCAAATACAGTGGTGTGAGTATGAGGTGAGATGACACAAAGGACAAGACATGTATTTAAATTTGCTAACTTCCACTTGTGTATGTTGACTTTGGAGGCATTGAATTACTGAAGGCGAGGCAGGGCTATGAAAGATTGGCTTTGGGGCCAGAAGTACATTTTAGAAGCTCTAGCTTAACCCTGAAGCCTGCCACCCTTACCTGGCATCATCCCTGACCCTATTTAGTGCCATACTACATGTTCTGCTCTCTAATATGCTCTGCTTATGCCCTTATAGTTACTTTCTTACATGAGGAATGAGCTAGGGTAGAGAAGAGAATTCTAGGTTAAAAATTTGCTATATTAGACTCCCAAAAGTGATCATATTTGTTTCCTGTGTCAAGAAAGCTTCAGCTTAGTTCTTAGCTTCTCTGGGACCCTTTCTCTGACCCTACCTGCTGTTTCCATAATGCTTATCAAATGATGTTAGAGCAAAGTAAAATCTGGGAGGCAGGAGACATATAAGCTCCTTTCACAACCTGATCCCTTATCTCTTTATTGCCCCCAAAGCCAAAATCATAATTGACCAACTAAAGCTGAATAATCCTAAATAGATAGTTGTTTAAAACTACACCAAAATTGCAAATTTAAAAACTTGCCATTGGAGCATAGAAATCAGGGACTGTTGAGAAGAGCCGTAAGCATTCTCCATTCTCTGGCTTCTGCTCTATTCTCATCTTGTTCTCCATCCTCAGGGCAGTAGTTCTTCTATCATCCTCATTTCTCCCATTCCTCTCCTTGCCATGGGTCCTACTCCCACTAGAAGCTGATGTTCAAATGTTGTTCCAATGTTATACTCGTCCATGGATATCTTTGTATTTTACAACTTTGTGCTATCATTTTAAAAGAAGGAGAAAAAGACATTTAACTCCCTTCAATTGTTTTTCTGAGTGTCTGTGGGTTTGTGCGTAGCTCTCTCAGGTATCTGAACCCTGACTGAATGTTCAGAGAGAGAGAGAGACAGTGAGATACATACAGATCATGGGCTAACTTAAAGATTTATTTGATGGACAGCTTTCCTCTTTACTGGTGTGTAAAATAAGTCAAGCATAGAAATGGGATGGGGAGAGCAAAAATAAATCTTTCTGCCTCCAAATTTTTTCTTAGCTCAATGTCACCTGTTGCTTTCTTCTACATTCAGGGACCTTTTCCACCTCTGAGTGTGAGAAAACATTTGACCTGATTCTCTTCCTAAGTCCCTGTTAGTAACACCATGTTATTTAAGCAGCTCCATTCCACTCCATGCTCTACCGAAGAAAGGAATATATGGCCTTCACTGTTAACAATATTCATGAGTCAGGTTACCTAGTACTGAAGTACAGCCATCATTTTCCATCAGCCTGCATTGATTTATAGCATGGAGTGAAGACCAGCTGCAGTCTAGCTGGTATTGAGTATGAAGTATTTTGGAGGAGACAGAATGCAGTGACACAAGTTAAGCTCAGGATGCTAGATAGCATGTGTCTTCTGGAAAGAGGCTTGGAGTGTTAGGAGAGGTATCAAAGTGAGGGATCTCATATGTACAGACTCCAAATTCTGCTGAAAACCTCCTGGAGAAAGAAGCCAGTAGACTTGGAAGTGAGGATCCCCTTATTCATTGACTTCCCAGCAATGTTCCTCTTTTTTCCTTGACCAGTAAGAATTAACTGCATTTTGTCCAGGATACCACAAATTCAAGTCTCCATATCTTTGAGAAGATTTCTTCAGAGAGAAACTCTCATTATTTTAAGAAATGGGTTTAGTATTTTAGGGAACTCCTGAACCATTTCAGATTGTAGGTTCTTATTATTATTTTGGTGGCTATTTTTATTTTAACATTTTTGAAAGTTTCCATGGAAGCATGTTTGGCTTCATGGGAACATTTCATGTGATTGCCAAACACCAGGATTAAAACACACAGTTAAAACATCTAGAGGAGTGGGAAAGCTTGGCTTGCAGATAATCTAAAAGTAGGCAGGCAGGATGACTATAATAGTTTCATGATTTAGAATACAATGTGCTATTTGCCCTTTGTTCCTTCTTTCTATTGTAAATTAATCATTAGAGGGCTCTAGCTGAAGCACGTTTTCCCTCACTGTGTATCCTGTTTCAACCTGCCCCGTGTGGGCAACTGCACCTGACTATAATTTGGTGAACACAAATTGCAGTGGTTCAGCACTTGGTGACTCCTCTAATAAGTGAATGTCACTCCTATCTCCTAGCACAATTCAATTCCGAATGGTTGCAATGTATCATTAATGTATTAAAAAATGTTGTGTTTTCAGACTGAATACCTGAAATTAGTTAGGAGTATGATGATACAAAACAGGCTTTCTCACAGAGCTTGGGAGCCCTGAGGAAGCCAGTCTATTTAAGCATCTGCATTATCAGAGAGGCCCAAGTACTTCAAAGGTCTGTGCAGGATGCTCAAAATAGGCACCTTGCCAAACAGAAATTGAAACACATATACGTCCTAGACTGTTTGCCTTACAGAAATTAATTTCCAGCCAGCAGCACCTAGGATTATTTAATATTTATCTTTAGCTGCAGGAGATGAATCTATTATTTTATGAGTAGATCTGCTGTTTTCCTGAGTGTTTTAGCCAGTCCTTCCAGCAGAGGGTACTTTTGGCTTCCTGCATGCCATACTCATGGTTGTCACCCTAGAATTTAAAAAATATATATATTTGTGTTCAAAGTTGTATTAAATTGTATATCATGTGATGTCTCAAGTTGATTGGCTGGGAAGAAATATTCAGATTCTTTCAATGATCCAAGCAAACTTTGAAGGTTAAGGGTTAGTTCACCATGGAATAGATCTGGTGGTTTTAGAAACATTCTTGATTGTAAGTAAGGCAGCCTTAGTTGCAGAGCTTTGTCCACTTCTGTGACCTGGAGTTGGCCCCCTTTCTTCACCATAGTCTGTCCTCATCTAAGTACCTGGAAAGTTTGGAGTCAATAGTCCCTGCAGAGCAAGTTCTCACCGAGACTGCTGTCATTCTGAAGTGCCACAAAGACCCTACGGCTCCTCCTTTTGTTGCAAAGACCCCCAAGGATTGTGTGCTCTGTTGACTATTTGTGCCTGAGAAATTAATGCACTAGGGAAGAAATATATCACTGTGTTGAGTCACAGAATGACTGATAGAGTATCATGGGAACTTGAGTGTATAAAAAGTCATGATACTGCAAAGCACCTTGTCGATGGAAGTGTTAAATATCAATGGAGCATTGCTGTGTGTGCTGTGTCAGCACACCTCCCTGTGACCACAGCGAGGGAGATGCTAAAATGTCATTTCATGGACCACATTATGTGCTGCTTACGATGAATATTCTGGCCATGCTTTATTACATTTTTGATAAATTGTTACTTCTTGGGCCTAAATTTGGTTAACTTATCTTTAGTACCATTTAAATATCGTAAAAGACTGAATTTGCCCCAAAGATTTAATCATCATTCGGCAGCGGTTGGTAACCATGTGGTACTAATTTAAATTACTGTAGCAATGGACAAGTCTCTATCCAGAAATTAATAAATGCAATTTATAAGGAATGTTAAGTAACAACTAACAATTTAATGCTTTGTGAGTTTCAGCCAAACTGATTAAATAATTAAAACAGATTTCTAGGGATAGGGGAAGAGATTTTACCATAAAAGAGATAAACAGTTTGGGAATTGTGTGCATTCTTCTAGACATTTAGGATAATTAAGTCCAAAACTATGTTAAAATAACTTTAAAGGTCTGGTTTAAATCAGTGGTGGGAATTGCTAGGTTAGGAGTTAAACGCTATCCTATCTTCAGTGTTTTAAATAGCAGTCCCCATTGTTTTAAATCAGAATTGAGGGACTCTCAGCACATTGGGTCAATTTGCAGACCATGCTCTTGGTGGGACAGTATTGGGTTCTGGGACAAATAAATGTATCCAATGGCACTTCCTTGTTAATATGGCATTGCCAGCCTTTTCTAAGCTACCTTGAGTGTTTAGAACAGAAAAAGCAGTTTTCAAACCTACTTGCCTTGCGCAATGTTTTCAGGGTCTTATTCAATTTTGTTAAAGGTAAAAACATTTAGATATTTTAATGTAATGTGTGATAAGTGTAATATGGACATTTATGGGATGAATCTGATTCATTTTATATGACTTTCTGATACACAGATTAGCAAGACATGGAAGCTTTTTATTTTCTGATCAATAATGATGTTTAAATACATTAAAAACAAATGGTAATCTCTTGAATAGGTATGACCACGGGCAATGATACTACTTATTCTTTAAGGATAAGTTTTTTAGCAGTTTTTGTAAGTGGGTCAAAAAGTAATCAATCAATTATGCTCTGTGTTGTATCTGCAGCCTGTGAAACCCAGTGGAGAAAGACTCTTTAATCACTTGTACCTGGGCTTTCTGGATCTGTATATGAAAGCTAGTGGTGATAGGTCCAAGGTAGCATTTGGGAGTGTGGAAATTTGTTTTAAAATCACCTTTTGAAGAAGAGATCTTGAGTGACAGCTGAATTTTTACTGAACAGGTCACCTGATACAATTAGAATGTTCTACTATACAATGGATTTAGAATTTATTTTATTATTTATATATTTGAGAGAATGATAAAGGCAGGTAGAGAATGGGTGACCCAGGGCCTTCAGCCACTGCAAATGAACTCCAGATGCATCTGCCACACAGGTCCTGGGGCATCAAACCTGGGTCCATCGGCTTTGCCAGCCTTAACTGCTAAACAATTTCTCTAGGCCAGATTTAGAATTTATTATCTTTGAAACTGAACTTAATATAATCCCCCTTACAATTTGCTTTTCCGTATAGAATTCTAGTCCTCCTGGTTTGCATGGAACTAGTAGACTTCCTAGGTTGTAGATCTGTTAGTGCTAAACTTGTGATGTCCAAGCAAACTTGTATGAGCTGACCTCTCTTGCTTTCATCACCTCTTATCTTTTTGACCCTGATTAATGATTCTTTCAACTATTCTCCTCTTGCATTTCTCCACACATTTTGCCATATCCAAACTTCTACCACAGTCCATCTTACTCTTCGCCCTTCATCTGTCTCTGTGGCATTGCCTTGGCTCAAGCAATTCCATGGACTGCCTAAACTACTAAAGCAGTGTCTGACCTGACACTGTCAGTGTCTGTCACTCTAATCTTTCCCTCACTTCAATCTCCTTGAAACCACTTCCATGATGGCTTTAAAAACAATAATTAGTCCCTTTGTTATGCCTCCAGTACTAGTGACTCACAAAATTCAATTTGCCTGCACAGAGATCTCCATCTACACCTCCATTCTTAATCCATGTTGGGCTCTGCTCTCTCTATCCATACATTCTCACTCAGCATTCTTATGAGGACAGAATACTAGTTCACATTTCTATGCCTTTGGCTATATGATCTTTTCTTTTTAGAATGCTCTTGCTACCCTTTTTTTTAAAAAACCTGGTGAGCAACTAATTATTTTTCATGATCCAGATCAAATATTGAATTGCTTCAGGAAGTCCTTTCTGCTCCAAATAAAACTGAGCATAGATAATTTGAGGCTATAACACTTTGTATGATCATCATGTACCCACAAACATTTTTACAGTTATTTATGTAGCTGTTGGTCTTTACTTATAGATTATAGCATTTTTTACTTGAAAAAATGAACTTGACTTATTAATATTTATTTCCAGAATTTGGTATTATGTCTAACCTAAGATAGACAGTGAATGTCAGTGGAGTGAGTGATGAATCTGTCCCCGCAGCATGGAACCTGCTATGATAGTTGGGTGAGGTGGGCAGTGAGTCAGCAACCTTTGACAACTCCTTCCTCATGTCTCCTGAAGTAATCTTGAAGCCTTATGTACCTGCCCATCATTTTAATATTCTGTCATCTATTTGCTCATGAAATAATTCCCCAAAGCAAACTTGATGTCCCCATGTTAAATACATTTTTTTGTCTTTTGTTTTTATTATGGTGTATTTTTAACTCAAGTCTGACAGACACTGTCAAAATCCCTTTCAATCTACCCAAATCCATTTATCTGTTCACTCTATGCCTTTATCCACCCATATTAAACCTGTTTTATTTCAGGGTCTTCTGCAGACCAAATGCATATGAAAATCTTGCTTCCCTTTACAAAGAGAGACTTTTAAGTAGGCATGGAAGCCCCATTCCCTACAATCTACAAAAAGATGGTATAAGATATTGACTTTAGAACAATTCTGACCAGAGGGATGTCAGGCAAGTCTGTTGAAGTTCTTCGGAATGTTTCTGTCTTACAAGAAAGATGCCCTGAAAGAAATAATCTCTTAATCTCTAGATGTTGTTCATCTGTATGTGATGGCTAAAACAGTGGCAGCCATTTTCTGTCACTGATGGACACTCTCCTTTCAGACTTCAGATGACACTATATATGGATAAGCATCTCATAATTGGTACACACAAGTTTGACATTTAAATCTGAGAGGGCCTGGGTCATTTGCTTAATATACCATATGGTATTTTAGTCATAATCCAAAATGAGCCATTGAGGCAGATACCACATCTATAATTTCCTTGATATGCTGAAGAAATCAATCAGTGAGTTACTGCTCTATTCAAGGAGCTGTGCCAAGTTCATAAGGGAACCCACATTCATTCATAACCTTCCTATATGGGTCAGTGGTCTAATTAGTCAGCTGAGATGAGGATCTAATTGAACATACGTTAAGGAGAGACTAGTGGACAGTGTGGTAGATAATAGATAACAGCATCTACTGACAGTTCCTGTGCACAGGACTCTGTTCTCATTCCTTCCCAATGCCAATGATGTCATCAGCTATGTTTCTTCCCCCAAATATTTTCCTTCCAGACTACATTAAGACATAAAAGTTCTTATAGGTAAGTATACTTATATAAGTCTCAAGTTTTCTGATTGTTTGTGTAAGAGAATCTTTCCTGGGTTTATTTTCAGCTCATGACACCACTTTATTTCTCTTTACTTCATCGAGTTTTAATAAGCTTATTTTTAGAGAAGATATAAATTAAACAGAAAGTACAGAACAGTCCTTTGTACCCACCACAGTGGTATATTTCTTACCATTGATGCACCCATAGTAATGCCTCACTCTCCTCCAAAGTTCATAGTCTATATCAAGGTTCACACTGGAACTGTGTGTTCCATGAGTCCTTCATTGTCTTGCATCTCATACAAAAGATGATGCTCACTGCTCTCACAGTCTTCTGTGTTCTACCTAATATCTCTCCCACTCCCTTCACCAGATTTTCACCAAATCAACATCAGCTTCTTTTGCAAGCTTTTACTTTTTCATATCACACTCAGTCTTTGCTCTACGTATTTATTTTTATTGCCCTTAATTTTTCTAAAACTACCTTGGAAAAAGTCACTATTGACTATAATGCTACCTTTTCAAAAAAGATTTTTTATTTATTTATTTATTTATTTATTTGAGACAGAGAAAGGGAGAGAGAGAGTGAGAATGGGTGCACCAGGGCCTCTAGGCACTGCAAACAAACTCCAGATGCGTGTGCCACCATGTGCATCTGGTTTACATGGGACCTGGAGAATCAAACCAGGGTCCTTAGGCTTCGCAGGTATGTGCTTTAACCACTAAGCCATCTCTCCAGCCCAATACTACAATTTCATTGACTGTGCTCCCTTTCTGTCCTCTTCTCAACACACCCTCATGCAATTCTCCTAGGCCAGAAAGTTCAGTTCCCTGCTTGACTCTTCTGTCTTCTCCCTCTCTTGGAAATTTTTAATTCCATCCTCAGGGTTTCTGTTGTAGAGGTTTCTCCCAAGAGAAACTCAACTTTCCTGCTTTCTCTTCAGCCTCCCCCTGCCATCTCATCTCTGGGCTGCTATATCAAACTTATCATTATACCAGTTACTCCTTGATACACCATGTGTGATATGCTTTAATAGTGTCTCTTTCTCACAGAACACCATCTACACTTCTCAGCTGGTCTGTGTCCTTGCAGTTCTCGAAAAGCACTGTTTTCCCAGTATGTACCTCTAGCCACTCTACCCATGTGTTTTCTTTTACCCATATAGAATAGTCTATGGTAAACTCATGTGCTTTCACAGCTCTGTGATTTGCCATTTCTTTGTGAGTATAATACCTTGTTCTTCCCATGCAGGGAATGAAATTTTACTTTCTTCTACACTGTAACGGATTTTCAATCTTTTGAAAATACTTTTAACATATCACCTTCTTTAAAGTAGTGTGTTATTTTGTGAGCTTTTAGAGACAAGGTTTTGTATGCATCTCAGGGTTCCCTAAGAATCACTGTATGGTTCAGTCTCTAGAATTTCAGTTTCTGTTGAGTGAAGGCTATGGTGATGTGTGAACAATGATGGGAACTCTGACAGGGAGCAGTTGACAGGAGAGTGTCATTCATTCACACATTCATTCAACAAATACAGAAAGAATATTTACCATGAGTCAGGTGGACATTCATGTAAGTATTAGAAATAAGAGGGAACAGACAGATGTTGTTTTATTCCTGGAGGATTTACATTCAGTTTTAAAAGAAGAAGATATATCCACTGAGTTTGGCAAAGAACAAGTATGACAGAGAAGTAAAATTATTGAGGTATAAAACATGGGCACTGACAAAGGCCAGTGATAAACTAAATAGAAAATGACCCACCCAAAGACATTTACTTAAACTTATATTGTAATAGCCTCTTGAATAGCAGCTACACATTACTGCCTAGTAAACATATTTGGAGACCATATTTGACTAGTGGAAACTTCTTTTTATGGTACTGAAAAGGAATAAAGAAAGTTTTAGGTCTAGGGAGAACCTGTGGTTAAAGGAGTTTGCTTGCAAAGACTGCTAGCCCAGGTTTGATTCCCCAATACCCATGTAAAGTCAGATGCACAAAGTGCCACATACATATAGAACTTGTTTGCTGTGGCAAGAGGCCCTACTGTGCCCATATTCTCTCTATCTCTTCTTAAAAAATATAATAATTTTCAGCAGGGTGTGGTAGCACATGACTTTAATCCCAGCACTTAGGTGGCAGAGGTAGGAGAATTGCTGTGAGTTTGAGGCCACCCTGAGACTACATAGTGAATTTGAATTCCAGGCCAGCCTATACTAGAGACACTACCTCAAAAAAGAAAGAAAATACAGCTTTGCTTCATTTATTTGAGAATCAATAGAAATAATTTGTAATTCACCATGTAGTATCAGGCTGGCCTCGAACTCACTGTGATCCTTCTACCTCTGCCTCCCGAGAGCTGGGATTAAAGGTGTGCACTACCATGCCAGATCTGACAGACTTTTTTGGTGGTCTTACTTCATTTAGCCTGATGACAAGGCCTTTCTTTGTCTTATCTTCATCCTGTGCTTACAGCATTGCAGTATTTTCTCAGCAGCTACAAGTCATCCTGAGAAAATGGTCTATTTGTACTTTTTAGAAGGAATAGCTTGTGTGTAGGAGTCTAAGGCCAAGAAAAAAAGAACTCAAAGGAGGAAGAAGCTTTGGTGTGTTAAAAATAGTTTTCCCGCCGGGCGTGGTGGTGCACGCCTTTAATCTCAGCACTTGGGAGGCAGAGGTAGGAGGATTGCTGTGAGTTCAAGGCCACCCTGAGACTGCATAGTTAATTCCAGGTCAGCCTGGGCCAGAGTGAGACCCTACCTCAAAAAAAAAAAAAAAAAAAATAGTTTTCCCAATCAGCCTTTTTAAGGAATAGGGGAATGGAGAAGTTGTTATTCACATGTGTAACTATGAAGAGATGACAGGAAAATAGAAGCATATTTTAGCATAGAAAAGTCAATGAATGACCATCCACCTCTGCCTAGATTAAGTCCCTTTTAATAAGCATATTTTAGCATAGAAAAGTCAATGAATGACCATCCTAGATTAAGTCCCTTGTAAGTAGCTAAGGGAAACGTCAGTTATCCAAATGTTTAATACAGTTAGTAGTTGACTGTATTCTCCTCCATACTGTCAGCCAGGGCTTTCATTCACTAGAAATGGATCAGGACTCCAACTGACCAGCAAATCATGTTTTTCCAAATTTCTTTGACATAATAACCAGCAGTTAGGCAGGGCAGAAGGGGTTGATTATGAATTTTGGTGGAAATAAAGATGTGAGGATGGTGCACATAATTGGTTTAACTACAGACTGAAAATTAAAGCCAAAGTCCTATAGAATAATGTGTGTGTGTGTGTGTGTGTGTGTGTGTGTGTGTGTGTGTAGACATTATCCATTCATGTCTTCAGTCATTCACTTTTTATTCTGAAATTCTGAATCCTTCTTGTCACTTATTCTCAGCTAAGTGCTGTAGGGGATATGAAATTGCAGGATGCCTCCTGTCCATGGAGCATCCAGTGAGCCTCATGTACGAGCCACACAAGCAGGCAGTTAATCGCTGTGCTCTGTGACATGCAGGCATTTATGCTATTTCTAAACAGAGGGAAGGCCCACCTGGACAAAGAAAGCAGTACACTGCAGATCACATATTGTATTGAAAGTACTTTACAGTAGGGCTGGAGTGATGGCTTAGCAGTTAAGGCACTTGCCTGTAAAGTCTAACGACCCCTGTTTGACTCCCCAGGTCCCTTGTAAGCAGACACACAAGGTGATGCAAGCACAAGGTGATACATGTGCACAAAGTGGAGCATTGATCTGAAGTTCAATTGCAGTGGCTGGAGGCCCTGGCATGGCCAATTCCTCCTCCTTCCCTCCCTCTCTCTCATAAAAAATAAAATATAAAATAAAATAAAATACTGTACCTGAACAGTACCCTAGTGACCCGGTGAAGAATTTTCTCCCATAAGCAAAAATAACCTGCTTAGAAGATTCTGCTTTCTGCTTCTCTTGAGGGTATATACCCTCCAAGTGATGAACTCTGTCATACCGTTCCCATAGGTACCAAGGCTCTTGAGTCATAAGATGGCAGTGGTTCTCAGCAATCATTGGCTCCCCAAAGCAAGCATTCTCATCATTGGCAAAAGGAAAAATTAGTGGCCTGCTTGCATCCACCGTATGTGTGTTGCTTTGGAGTAGTGAGGAGATGTACCCCTGACAAGAGCCAAATTGCCCAGCCAGCCTCCCTTTATCTGATGGGCCAGTGCCAATCATCATTGTTCTTGCAAGGTGTTAGTAGGAGTTGTTCCCCGTGAGAAGATGGTGGCATTCTGGCAGGGTCACTGTGGTGTTAAGATGCATAGCATTTGTCAGGTTTGCCTAGGACTTCTGGAGGTTTAGTTATGAAACTTGTTAATTGAGCTATAAATATAGCCACAGCCTTTGCCTTCCAGTGAGGCAGTGTGTTAATTTGGGCTTGGCAGGGGGATGGTGCAAGCTGCCAATGTTATGTTAGGATTAGTAACGTGCGGTACATTTTAACTCCATTTCCCCATGTGCCACACTTGCCTCCTCTGTTTGTTATCTTTGCAAGGGAAGAGAGCAGAAGAGAAAGCAGG
Source organism: Orientallactaga sibirica (assembly GCA_036365145.1). NCBI lineage: Eukaryota > Metazoa > Chordata > Mammalia > Rodentia > Dipodidae > Orientallactaga > Orientallactaga sibirica. The sequence goes on from JAEOAD010000060.1 coordinate 6,221,119, forward strand.
CTTGTCATTGTGGGCATCTTGCAGTAAGGGTATTTATCTGTGAGTCGACTTTTCACCCTATAGGTCTCTGTGTGGGAGAGTTTGGAAGATAAATGAGGAAAACCATGTATGTGCCTCACCGGAGGGCTCAGCCCCAGCCCTCTGCCTGAGATGAGTGTAACCACAGTTAAGAACAGAGTTCTTCTTGCTCTCGCTCCCTCCAAAGAGCCCCTCCCTGTCCTCAGGATATCTTTTTATCCATTAAAGTAGAAGTGATAATAAATGTATATCCTCCTTTTTATGCTTTATTCACTCACACAGAATTACATGCGGTATAAAGTGGATTTGTTTACTTATTTATTGTTGTTTCCTCAAGCAGTTATTAAAGGGTAAATGAGGCAGTTGCTCATCTTGCAAAAGCACACAGCCATTTTAAACGACACACAAGAGCAGTTTTGGCTGCGCACTTCATGCTTATTAAAAAATGTAAAGGACGGCTGCCGAAGCAGTTACCATCACGCCCTTTGAGATTTGCTTGATAAGTACAAAGTGAATAAATGAGTGAATGATGAGGAGGTGGTCTCAAACTGTTTTGAAAGAGTAGCCTCTGCAGGTTAACCAACCAGGCTTCCTCTTTCCTTCCCTAAAACATCAGATACCCAGAAGTAAGTTGGCTAAAGTGGTGAATTCTGTTTGTTGACAATGAACTAGGGTAAAGAGCTAACTTTACATCTCAGAACCTGCCATTTTCTCCTAAAGCACACGGCTTAGACAGGTGTGAAGGATATAGAACACCAACGCCCTCGGCGTTCTCCAAGCCAGGGCTGATTGCAGCAGTTCCTGGTCATGTTCTTTACCTTTTCTTCTCCTTCACCTTCTTGGGCATACCTCTCACCTCTAATTAGTAGTGCTTCCCACTCCTTTTGGTTTAGTTTTGTGTAGTTAGAGTGCTGTGTCTTTTGTTCTTCGTGAGTTCAACTCCAGACATGAAGATGCTGTATCAGGGACATAGAAATGTGTAAAACTCCAAAAAGCTTGAATTACTATTGCTGTTGTTATTTGTGATGAAACTGGATCCTGCCTCAACTATACCAGCTGTTAACTGTATTTCCTTTTGTCCTTTGAATATTCATTTGAGACGTACTTTATAACCTACCCTGTAACATTGCTGCTATCTCACAATTGTAGTCTGACATTTGAATAGAAAGAATGTGGGACAAACCACAGTTGTACGTGGAAACTTTTAAAACAATATCTCCCTTCCTATATTCTTTATTAAAAAAAACATAGTGGGAAAATGATTATAGCCTCACTAAATACTGACATGCTGGAAAAAATGCTGTGCATTCTTTGAAAATTTGTAGTAATGATTGTGAAACTGAGAACAATAATAACATAAAACCAGCAGGCAAGCCAGACAGTCAACCTTTTCTTGTACTCCATCTCATTCACAGAATTGACACAGCCTGAACACCATTACTTCCAACAGTTTGAGGTGGACAATGAGTGGGTCTCCTCACAATGTGATGACTTTGGAGACTGGAGAGTCTGGAATCAAATTGGTAGGATTATTAGCATCTGAAGCAGAGCTGCTATGGGCAGTTGTGGGTTTTTGTATTTAGGCACTCAGCCGAGTAGGCAAGTGTGGGCTGGAATCTAGCCCTGGTACTGCTTGCCAAGTTATGTGCCCCAGGCTGGGGCTACATTGGCCAGAGGAAAGGGCCTTTCTGCCATTCATCTGCCAGGGTGGAGTGCCTTTTTGTTACTCACACAAAGATGCACTGTGTGCTGGAGGTGGCTTTGACTGGAAATAACTATGCAGGATGTCCTGTCTTCTCCCATCACCTCTGTATGTGGAACACCACTGGGGTCCGCTAAGCCATTCGTTTACCCCCACTAGTGGGAACAGGAATGAGTTTTCTCATGGGGGTATCTTGAATGAAGAACCAAATGTAGGTAACTCTGCTCTGCCCTCCTGCTCCCTCTCTCTCTCTCTCTCTCTCTCTCTCCATATATATATATATGTAATTTGAGAGAGAAAGGTGGACAGAGAGAACGGGCACACCAGGGCCTCCAGCTTCTGCAAACAAACTCCAGATGCATGCATCACCTTGTGCATCTGGCTTACATGGGTTTTAGGGAATCAAACCTGGGTCCTTTGGCTTTGTAGGCAAGTGCCTTAACCTCCAACCCATCTCTCCAGTACTCCTGCTCTTTCTTTAGAGAACCAGGGAACACAACATTTTGTGCAGATGTGAAAAGGTGAACGAGGGCCTGACACAGGCTAATAGTTTTGGAAATGAGAGTTCAGTTGCCTATTATCTTTCTTATCCTTGCTTTCTTTAGTCAGAAAGGAAGAATCTGCACCCCAGCCTCCGCCTGTGTGCACTTCTCTCTTTTAAGTTGGTTCAGAATTCAGAAAAAAAAGGTGCTGTTTATTGGGATCCCAATAGAATCTGAGAGATAGTATAACTCCCCATTTCCCCTCACATACACACCTATATTTATAGCAGATTGTTCTTTCCAGTAGATTCCACAAGCTGTTAGGCCATTGGCCAGATCCAGCCTACATCATGTTTTTTTTTTTTTTTTTTTTTTTTTTTTTTTGGCTTATATGATGTTTTTTGAAAATAATTTCACCAACATTTAAAAATGAAAGGTTGAATGTGCACACCAGGAATTCTACTCTTAAAATACAAAGTTGGAAAATCTTACCACACTGGCCCTGCCTACCTACATAGTGGCATGTAATCAGCTAGGACTGTGTTCCCTTTTACATGGTGAATTCACTCTCCACTTGTCTTCTGTCATGTCCACTCTGTTGGCTCTTGAGCTATGGCTGGGTGTCAGCCATCACTTATCATTCCTCTCACTCTTTCTGTTTGGAAGTAAATGAATGTCCCTTTATCTTATGCCCCCTTCAGGAGCTGTCAGGGAAGGCACCATCTAGGAATAAACAGAGGAAAAATGTCTCTATGGAACCATAGATTCTTTCCATATGTTCAACACGATTTTTACTCATGGACTATTCACACAGTGTGCTACCTTCCTGAATCTGTTTGGGATTCCTTTAGCATATCTTTAAAAGGGTCTTTTTTTTTTTTTTTTTGAGGTAGTTTCTCACTCTAGGCCAGGCTGACATATGTAGTCTCAGGGTGACCTTGAACTCATGCCATGTTGATCCTCCTACCTCTGCCTTTCAAGTGCTGGGATTAGAGGTGTGCGCCACCAAACCAGCTAGAAAAGGTCTTTTTGATTCTCTTAAAAGTCAATCAACAAAAAGGAATTTGCTGCCTCCTTGGACAACCTATTGTGTTATGTGGAAAAACTTTCCTTTCTTAACTGGATTCCCTGCTACAATTTGCTTGCTCTCCATTATACCAGCTCAGCTATCTGCAGCCAAATGAAGGTCAATTCCACTGACAATTCTTACTATTTATTTACTATATTTACTAGTTCTTACAGTTGTTCACCAGTTCTTATAGTTGATTACTAGTATTTCTTCTCCTCCTGTGCCTGGAAGAATTTCACTTTTCCTAAACCCTTAACAATGGCAGAGTGACTTGTATTGGCCAATGAAAACAGACTGGGCCATCAGGAGAAACCTGTAAGAAGAATGTGTCAAATTACACAATTGCCCCCCCTCCTTGTCCACAGGCAGGGACTACCAGGTAATATAGGCATATTAAGCCTGTTTCCCCAAGAGAGTTGAGCATACCAACCCTCATCCCCATAGAGATCAGAGATGGATATGTAGAGCTAGTGAGACAGAAAACCCCTAATTTTGTTGACATAAGTTCTCAAAAATTCAAGTTGGTTTTTAAAGTTGCAAACATAATGTATTAGTCAGTTTTTTTTGCTTGTTTCTTGTGTGTGTGTGTGTGTGTGTGTGCGTGTGTGTGCGTATGTATGCTGTGGTTTGCATGTCAGATGTCCCCCACAGGAGCATTGGTGCATTGGGTTGACTATCTAGTGTCCCAGCGGTGGTGCTGTTTAAGAAAGTGGCGAGCTTTCAGGAGGTGGAGTCTTGCTGGAGGAACTAGGTCACTGGGGACAGGCTCTGAGGTTTTTAGCCTGGCCACACTTCCTGTTGTCTTTCTCTTCATCCCTGTGAATGCAATGTGACCAGATGGCCTCCTGCTCCTTCTCCCGTTCCTTCCCAAATATGATGGACTATAAGCCAAGATAAACCTTTTCTTTCTTAAGCTGCTTCTTGTCAGATATTTGATCACAAGAAGAAATAAAGAAACTAATGCAGGCTGTGACGGTATAATTGAGAAAAGAAACTTGAAGGAGGATAGATGTATGTTGGCTCACAATTTCAAAGGTGTCAGTCCAAGTCATTGATCTAATTACTTTGGGCCTGAAGTGAGGCCTAAGTCATGTCAGAGAGCATATAGTGACTCAAAGCTGCTTTCCTTGTGGCAACTGGGAAGCAGAAAAAGCAAAAGAAGTTCCAGGGTCAATGGCATGTCTCCAGGCATTGACATCTTCTAACTAAGCACCTAGTTCCACAGCCCCCTTAGTAATGCCATCAGATTATGAACCCACCAGTGGATTGATCCATTGGTTAAGGTAGAACCCTCATTATCCAATCACTTTATTAAAACCTCACAACTGAGCATTGCACTGGGGACCAAGTCTTCATGAGCATTTGGGAGACAATTCAGAACTAAACCATGATAGTCTATTTTGACTGATACACCTCTGCTTCTAGCTGGCAATTTTGGCATTTGTCTATATGTTCCTCTGGGGGGGGGGAACATTTAAACACGTGCATTATGTTTCCTAAATATGTGGCTATATACTATTCTACTCAATTAAAAAAACATCTCTCTGTAGAGATGGTTACATCTTTGGCCATCTTTGCCAAACTTTAGAACAGGGAGTGAAATCTGCCTTAAGGCCAGAAAAGGAACACGGTGACTTACTCATTATGTATATGTATATGTCACAGTAGGCCTTTGTCATTTTATCTAGCTTGGAGTTGTCTCTCATGGGGACACCTGGAAACATGTCATGGAAACCACATTTTTGTCCTATCCATACCTGAGGGAAATTTGGGGTATTTTTTAAACCTCAGTGTTTCACTGAGTTCCTATCATGCATAAACATGTCAAAAGTGTCCATGAACTGACTCGTGTAAATGACCTGCCTCTGTAAATTCTGAATTGTTTGGTAGACAGAGTTACAGTGTTTACTGACTAGTATACAAACAAATAATTGTATAGTCATGAACTATGTATCTTTTGATTAAATAAACCTTCCTTGTCCTGCAAAGACTATTTCTTCTGTTGTGTGGGTATTTACAAAGATGAACACATTAATAATTGATTAGAACTAAAATACTACTTAACATAGTATTTTTGTTTAATATTTATTTATTTATTTACTTATTTGAGAGAGAGAAGCAGGGAGACAGATGGAGAGAAAGAGAGAATGGGCATGCTAGGGCCTCCAGTCACCACAAATGAACTCCAGACACATACACCACCTTGTGCATCTGGCCTATTTGGATACTGGGGAATTGAACCTGGGCCCTTAGGCTTCCCAGGAAAGTGCCTTAACTGCTAAGCCATCACTCCAGCCCTTAACATACTATTTTTGAAATAAAGTTTCATCTATTGGTCCAGTCTGTCTCTGCTAGCTTCACTTTTCCTATTTCTGTAAAAACTTATGTTTGTATGGTCTGAGGAGTAGCCAGGAGGTGCTAAAAGAAAACTGTAAAGTCAAACAAAACTCTCGTTGCTTCTCCTCACAGTTCCTCCCCTCTTAAAAAATAAAGGTTGGGTCTTCTGAAGTCAGCCCAAGACGTGGGCCCATCACAGATCTCTTCACACACTGTTTATCTGTTAAGTATAACTTTAGAGAAGATACAATAGAAAAGAACTTCTGCAATAAGAAGGTTCTAACTGCAGCTGTGGTGGTAATTTGGTCATTTGGCTTAATGTAAATCTTCTATTCCTTTGTAAGGTTTTTAGTTCACCAACCCCGCTGCAGTAAGCTGAGAGTAAGGTCTACGTGGGCATACTCCCTTGGTTGGATCACTTTGAATGTACTTTGCTGCTTGCATTTCTGTTCTTCCTGGCCACGTGGCAAAGGGAAGCACACATTGAAGAAGAGATAATTTCCCCAAAACTTTCTTCAGGCCTACATGGTCTTCTACCTCCCTTCCCTTCCCTTCCCTTCCCTTCCCTTCCCTTCCCTTCCCCCTTCCCTCGCCCTTCCCTTCCCTTCCCTTCCCTTCCCTGCGTTTCCTTCTGTTGTCTCTACCTCTAAACTCTCATAAAGGCCACATCACAAGAAGTCATAGTGAGGCTTGTACCATATAATCTTTACCTCTTTCTCTACTTCACACTGAAGCTGATATATATATATATATATATCTTTCATATGCTATTTGTTGAGTTTGTGCAGAAAGTCCTGGAGATGGAAAAATCTAATGTCAGAGAATGTTACCAATTAGCTATCAAGAGATCTTTGTTTCCACCTGGTTATATAAACTCACAGGCAAGTGAGAAGAAAGCTTTCAGTGATGGCTGTCTTGGGACCTTCTGTGTCCAAGATCTCAGGGCTGAACAGAAAGGCCCAGAAGTTCATGGCTGCAGGCCTCAAAGCTATGGACCTATTGTTCCAGATTTTAGAAGCCAGAAACCTAGGGATGTGGGCATTTACATTGGAGCCTTATTGCTCTGGTTTGTAACCACCAGTGTCCCCAACATTTGGCAGCTACACTCATACTCTACTTGTGGTGGCAGTGAGCAGCAACAGCAGAGAGCAGCAGGTGGCACTTTCTTGTGTCACAGATCTCCAGTGCTCTCACCTTCATCCCTACAGTGGCATGTATCACTGGTGGGTATCTGGGGTTCTTGGTTCTTTGAAGAGCTTCCTGGAACTCCTCTCGCAACTAGGAGTGGTATTTCTCATCTTCAGCTTGTCACAGTCCTCACTGCCTCCATCACCTCTGCTCTCCTTTGTTTCTGCTGTGGACACTCACTGTGACCTCAGCCTTCTAGCTGCTACTGCCTCTATAACCACCTCTGCCTTCCTCGATTTATGTTACCATCTCATCCCACCCTATTAATGATAAATACCAAATCTAGACAAGAAAATACCACTCCAAAGAAGCCTTTTATTGATCATAATATTGCAACATCAGGGCAAAGCACAGGAGGCTGTTTTCGGACTAGGTCTCAAAGTGAGTGGAGCAGCCAGTTTGTATAGTCAGAAAGGAGATTTGGCTAGTGTTTGCACCAGTTACAGAAATTCATGCACATGAATGACTGTATTTATACCAATCACCAGCCTTTTGCTGGACCACCAGAGGAACTCCTTTGGGTGAAAATGTGTGCAGGGCCATATTCAGTTCACTGATAATTGAGATTACAAAAAGTCTGACATGAGCTTTTTAAACCCTTGTGGTTGGGTCTGCCTTCAGGAGCTGTGGTTTTGTTTCAGCAATAAGCAGCTGTAGTTGCAGTGTAGCTTCCTGTGGGTTCTATGGAGTGTTCAAAACAGCCAGTGCTAGTGTAAGAGTAGTACTTCTGACTAGTTGGTTGATAGTCATTTACTCAAGGCAGCGAATCATCTGACCCTTGTCAGTTAGGGAATCTAATCACCCCAGCCAGCAACATCTTGGCTTATTTAAAGGATAACAAGTAAAAGGGATGTTTATAACAAAGATGTATCATTAACATCAACAGTGACTCAGTAGTGCTCAGCAGTGCTCCAACACTGCTGCGGTGCCACAGGGAGAGATCAGTACCTCCCCTATGTCTGAAGGGCAAAGCTCAGTGGCTCAACTACTATAACCTTTTTCAATGTCTTTGTCATAAACTGTTTCAGTATAATACGAATCTCTCATCTAAAGAGTTGGACTTTGTGACTTCTGCCTCAGATTGGTTTGCATATGTCCGTGTCCCTGCTTCATAAATCTTTTCCTGTTCTGTACCAGCCTTCATCCTTGCAAAGTAAGTAAATTGAATTCTTCTTGGCCTTTTCTTCTTAATTCTCCATCAAAGTTTGAGGTGTCTCCAGACGTTGAGAACCCCTCCAATGCTGTTCAAAGAACACGACTTTTTTTTCCTGCTGTTTCTTATCAGTGCTCTCCTCTCTTACAAGTGGAGTCCAAGAACAACGCAGCTGCACACATGTCTTCTGCCTGGCTTCCACCACCACATTTTAAAGATGGTGACGCTCCTGGCCTCTGTTTGTATATAGTGCTGTCTGAAATGCATTCGGGATCTCTTGAGGTGAAAAGAGTTATATAAACAGAGAATGTTATTATGGATTCTTACTACAGATGGAAATGACTGGGTATTCTCAAAATAAATAACATTTCACATTTTTATAGATATGTAACATAATATGCATGTGTGTGTATTTATATTCTTTCCATCTTGAATATACAGCCTCTCCTTCCCTAGCACTTGGATAAGCCATTCATTTTGCCTCCTGCCTTTCTGATTCTCTTCTTAAGAATTCATTTAATTGTTGCCAGCATTTGGAGAGTTAGGCTGAAGCAGTTATGGGCTTCCTGCTAGCTCCTACCAGATAAGCAGCTAAAGCAGTTAGGAGAGCTGAACACTGAAACACTTGAGTTCTGTTTTTTCTACTTCCCTCTAAAGAGAGTTCAATCAGCTTGTAGCTCAGTGTAATTACAAATGGAAACATCCTAGACGAGGTGCCCAGATTTCGAGTATTAGTGTAAGACACCTAGATCCAGAAGTTGCTTGTTTATTATCTTGGGTGTCCACATCCTCTTTTATTGAATCAGTTCATTTTCCTTGAATTTTGGAGGGCTAAACATGGTTCGTTGCATTTATGTTGATCTACTTTAAGCAAGGAGATGTCAGTAAATGGATGATAGGATTAGAATTTTCACAAACATTCCATTCCCACAAGAAAAGTCTGAAGTGTAGGACCCCATGTCCGGGGTTTGATGGAAAGAACAAGATGCCAACGACTTAGACTGAGCCAGGGAGGATGAAGATTGGCATCCAAAGACCAAAAACACAAGATGGACAACAGCTGGCTTTGCCAGCTCCACCTGGCTCTAATAAAAGACTGGCTAGCATCCTTGGCAGTGGATGGTGGGAGAGAAAGACAGAAGCCAACTGCCCCAAGGCTGGCCAGTTCTTGTGGAAGAAAGAGAGGTAACTGGGTGAGAAGGCCCCAGGCCCTCAGTATGGTACTGAGAAAATAACTGACTTGGGGGAATTCAGGCCAATTAGAGTGATCCTTTTACACCAAGCCATCTGGAGATGCCTGTAAGGGGACTGAGCCATAACTGGGAAGCAAACCTAAGTGACAGCTTCCAAAGTTTCAGAGAATTTGAAAACATTTTAAGCTAAGATTTACTGAATGACTAGTATATAAACAGACCCTTTACTAAGTGTTGAGGTCAATAGCAATGAGCATAATGTTGGGAACAATAGGAAATGATGGTGATGGATAATCTTGAATGAAGCCTTACTAGGTACAAATTCTCTTACGTGTATCAGCCCACTTAATCCTCACAATTTTCTCTAAAGTAGCTATTTTTATCATCATTATTTTGAAATGAGGAAACCAAGTTGTAGGAAGTTTAAATAATATGTCCAGGTTCACAGAATTAGATGGCATATCTAAAATTTGAACCCCAAGCAGGTCAACTCTTAGTTTCAATTCTAGATGAAGTTGAAAAATAGATCATTTTGTATTTAAAGAACCAGTGATCTAATAGATTTTCCATATATAAAGAAATTACATGAAGATTATGAGTTAGTAGTAATAATATCTTCATACATTAGAACTCCACTCTAATACATTTTGCAACAAAGCAAATTCAGATATAACATGATTAAATGTTCGATTTAATTCCTGGCTTCAGACTCAATTATATTCAAAATTAATTATATAAGTAACTTATATTTTAAGATTTTAGGTTTCTGAATCCCATTCATATAGACAGGGGGGAATTTCATTTGATGGTGTGCATAACATATAGGGACAGCTAATTTTTACTGACCTTATACCATAGAGGCCCTAATCCTAGATCTTAAAACTATCCAATAAAGTCATACCCTATTCCTGATGAACAGATAAGGGCCATGGAGCTTACTTACATGATCTTCTCAAATGTCAGAGTTAGTAGAGGAGCTGGGACTACTCACAGATGGAATGACTTCAACCCAGTGCTTGCTTCAGGGTATCATACATGATACTGCTCATCTGTGAGGTGGACTATGTAAAACTATTGCATATGATAGTTACACAAAGAAGGAACCATGTGCAAGGGGAATGTGTCAGAAAGAAAAAGTGATAATTTTTTTCAATGCTTACTGTGTACCAATATTCTACTGAGTACTCAATTCATTTCATCCTTATAAAAATCAAATTAAGTTTTTGCATGAATAGAAATCACCCCAAGACACCAAGAGGAGAGTTATCCAATCTAAGAAGAGGTGATGGAAAGAAAATAGGCATGGAGACATGAAATCATGGGGAAAGTTTATAGAAGCTAAAATCATTGTACTGTTATGTATGTATAAAAAAAAGTGCAGAAGAGGAACTGCTTAGTTGGGTAGGGGTGATGAAATATACTGGTGAGTAGAAATGAGGTTGTAAAGACAGAATTTCAATGACATCTGGGAGGGTCTTAGGTCACAGAACATGATTCATGTTCTATAGACATTATTTGGGTAGAAAAGTGAAAAGAAAAACATGTCCATGTAGAAATTTAATTTCTCAATGTATGTTGAAAAGGATACCTATTATTCCATTTTATTTAAACTAATAATGAAACTGACATTGAAATAGAAAAATATAGGAAAGAATGAATCTCAGTGTGTATGGATCCATGGATTTGACTCCCCCTCTCCCCACAGAGGGAGAGAGAGAAATTAGGCAAAATATCATGCAGTATGAAAATGGCCAAACTGGGGTTTAGACCCCTTACTTTCTGTAGTAAAAGCCTTTCATTTTTTTCTGTTTATATACAAATTCCAAGATATACTGCTGGAAATAGCTCAATTCTAGAGATTAAAAAGGAAATTAATCAAAAGTTCTCAGCAACCTCAGACCCTTCCATCCAAAATTGTCTTATTAGCAAAATAAATTTCTTCTTACAGACTTTCATTAAAATTGCCCATAATACTGTGAAACAGCCACTGTGAAATTTGTTGTTGTTGTTGCTGCTGTTTGTTGTTGTTGTTTTGAGGCAGGGTCTCTCTCTAGCAGAGGCTGACCTGGAATTCACTATGTAGTCTCAGGGAGGCCTTGAACTCACAGCCATCCTCCTACCTCAACCTCTGGAGTGCTGGGATTAAAGGTGTGGGCCACCACGCCTGGCCACTGTGAAAATTTTAAACTGTTAATGAAGAAGGAACTTGCTGTATGATAGAGTAACACAAGAGCATGATGACGATGACTGATTCTATGGTGGCCAAGTCATCCTTCTGCTGAGAGGACGCTGTCTGCTGAATACTTTATCACAGCTCTTTCCCACATGTACTGGGACTAAACAAATGTGAAAACAAATAACATAAGGATAATCTGCAGTGTCAGCCAAGAATTTCAGATGCATGGGAAGATTAATGATGTAGTTGTTGAAGGTATCATTGATGTAAAGTTAAATGTTATCACTGCAGGAATGATATACAAAATGGTTCAGTAGAGCACCTTAATGTACAATGGAGTATCTGGGTCAAACTTTCAATGGGAATTGAAAATTTATTGGTGCTTCCTTCTTGAGGATGGTTTTGCTAACCCATATGATGCCTTTGTGTTGCTTAGAAATATACTCCCAATGGGGATAACTCAGTGCTGGGAGTAGATGAGGAGACTTTAGGTAAGATTGTCATCCTACTGTTGTCACTGTGCAAGCATGACTTGTGCCAGCTATTCTTGGCAGCTCTACTTTATAAAAGCTCAATTGTGGCAGGCTGCCTAGTAGAAGAGGTTAGACCAGCTCTGTCTTTGTGGAAGTCAATCCAAAGCAAGTGACATATTTCCTCGGGGTTAGGAAGCCTGACAGTTGCTTTTTCATGTTTCATAGAATGAAAAGAAATTTAAAAGTATGTCTTCCATCTATGATTTTCTTCCCCTCGTACTGTGATTAGCAACTTCTAATATTATAATGTCAGTCTGAGGTACTGCCTAATAGATACTAATTAAAGACTTAACTCTTGATTTAAATAACACAATGATACTACTCTGAAAAGAAGAAATTAAAATATATTTCTTTCAAATCTTCCATATGTAAATACTTGCTTGTAAATTAGCATCTTTGTGTGTATGTGTGTTCCTTTTAAGCTAATGGTTCTTATGAGTAAGTTTTAATTTCATCATCTATGAAATCTATCATCATAGAAATAATGATGAGAATTTCATGATCAATTAGCTAAGGCAGGGTAAAATAACAAAGATGATTCTTTACTCTTTTTTTTTTCAAAGTAAAACAGTGGAAATAAATAAATTGGAACATGTTTGTGTTAAAGAAAAATTTAACTACAGTGCATACAGATGTCTGTGGGATGAAAGGGAGGAGGGGTAAGGTCCTTCCAAGGAAATATAAAATGGTATATAATTCATGATCATGTACCCACAATCATTAACTCACAAATATGACTAGAGACAACCCATTTTATTTGTTGGCTGCTTGCTCTTATATCATATCCTGGTATTTTATTTTGCTTAATTAGGGATGATTTTTTTAACTGTCTTTTTCCTTGTCAAACACTTTTGCCTTCTTCCAGTGTTTAGAGGAGGTGGGATGGGAAGAGCTGTATAATAACAGTAAGAAAAAAATGAGGAAGGACTAGGCAATCTTTGTCTGCAAGTGATACCCAGTGTTTATTATTCTTAAAGGGTTAAAATAGAGCAACTCCAGCATCTCCAAAAAGGGAATAATGTGGGCTGGCTCCTGTGTGTGTAAGAAGCATTTCAAGCCAAGTACAGCATGCTTCCTAGAGGGTTACCCTCAGCAGATACAAGCTGAGCTGGGCTTAGAAGCAGTGCATATTATTGTATAAAATTTACTGCAAACGGGAGTGATATGAATAGAGAATGTATACAGTAGCTTGCTGCGTGCTAGCAGGTCTTTTCTGGGCTCCTAAATGTTAACTGGATAGTAATGTAAGTTATTACACTCATTAAATTAGGCCACAAACAAGTCAACAGTGATTCAGCAAAATGGCTTTGTTTGTATAGTGCAAGGAAGTCTGATAGATATCCAGTCACACATTTATGGCTAAATGGATGAAGATTTTAACATTACAGCCTAATAAAAACCCCATACTGTGTGATTAAATAAGAGGGAAAGCAGTAAAAAAGAGAATGCGTAATGACGGTAACATGTAGGTCAGTTACAATTTAATTGTCATTGCACTTCATTGCTAACATATCAATTCTCTGCTGCTTAGCTGAGCAGAAAACAACAACTTAACATGTACACTGGGCCCACTGACGAGTCGTCAAACCCCTACTTCCATCACCTGCATTTGACTACTTCCTTAACAACCACATGAAGTCTTCCTGCTTTAATAGGATAATCTCGCTGAAAGCTCCTGCTGATTGTTTCTTCCTATGCACACTGCATCAGTGATCAGTAAATTTACTTCACACTCTACATAGATGCTAAAATTAGATTGTTTGCATTACAACTTTCAATACTTCTGCAATGAGAAACACCTGCCTTCAGATTTATATTGTTTTGTTTAATGGTTTAAAATAAAGACAGCCTCACAGTGGCGACACCTTGATGCACTATATGGGAGGCACACAACGGCTGGTCATTTTTCTTACTTATCCAATTTGTACTGTATTTCTTGCCATATAAGGTATGTCTTCATTATCATTAATTGCAGCTTTAGAAAAACAAAGGAAGTATTTATTCTTGCCAACTTTGCTGCAATTTTACTTATTCAGTGCAACTAAAGAAAGGAGGGGGTAAAAAAGCACTGTATATTTAACTTTTTCCCCTGAATCTGGATAATTCACACAGATCTCAAAGGGGCTTTGGCACCTTTTTAAAATGTTAGCTCTAAAGAATTGTCTGTCTAGCACACTTAGGTTGATCTATAGTAAAGACTTAACTGAGTATATAACTGAACTATTAATTCAGGTGCCTAAGGTGACATTTTTTATCCAGCTTAGCATAGTCTATTCCATATAGAATAGACCACAGCTTCTGGTATAAAAATGATCCAGCAGAAGCTAGATAACTTTTTACAATGATTAGAAACAACAATTTTTTTTTCATTCCAAATTTCAATTTAATTCCAATTTCTGGGAATCAGGCCCATTGATTCCAAATGTCTTAGCATGTTTTATGAAATGGTTTTCTTCCCTTTGTATTTTGCTGCACCTACTCAGATAGAACCATGTGTCACATAAGGGTCAGATATGGGCTTTAAGTTCACAATCAGTGGTAGCTGAAGTAAAAGCCCCAGGAATAGTTTCCATGCCCAGATTGATGGCTCAGAACATTCTCAAAGAAAGGAGAATATGGGTTGTGCCTTGGAGATTTGGGGAAGGCCTCATAGTTATTGCCAAGACTGGCAGCTTATGAACCTCCAATGCTGATTTAAGGATCAAAAGTGAATAGACATAAATCCAAGATTCTAATCATTAAGAAAATACTTACGGGCACCATCTTCCTTGTTTTCATTCCTTTTTCTTTTATTCAACATGGAGCAGAAATTGTTTCTTTGAGTTCAACCAGGGAGAAGACCAAAGTAGTGTAGTACTTTTGGTTTCCATGGTGCTACTTATAAAGATTATGCAAAGTGCTTAATGAATAAGTAACTCTTCAACACTTTGCAGATGAGACACTTAAGAGATTTGGACAAAAATAACAATATGAGAAAAAGTTAACTGTGGTGCTCCAAATGCCTGATTTACCGTATATACTTTGTCTACTCAGCTCGGGAAGATGTCTGTCTTCTATTGATGTTATGATTAGGATTTAAATACTTTCTAATACCCAGTAGAGACAAAATCTGCCCTCTACCATGGTCAGTTCTCTTATCATCTTTGATCATCGTGTCCAGTGGAATGATGGCTGTTTATATCCAGTAGGAAATGAATGTTGATGATATTCTGAACTTGATTGTCTAGACTGAACACACTATAGACATTCCAACCAAAAAAGTAGTTGAGGAAGACCTGTCATCTCAGAATTATCCCAATTAGATTTTTTAATTAGTGAAAGTTCTTTTCATCCTTTTATTTTAATTCATTTTGTTGAATGATCATTTACATTTTTTCTCTTAACCTGTTAGAAATAAATCGTAAGTAAAAGACTCATTTTCACAAGAAGCATATATTATCTATGTGTAAAAATGCATTGATTTTTCCATAAAAATGAATATTGTAGATTTACAAGTGCCTGGCCAGCTAAATATAGAAATGTGATAAATTCAAACTCACAACAATGAATTAAACCATATTATTGTCCAAGGGATACTTTTAACCATATGTTATCTGAAAATAGCACAAAGAGACATATTTCAAGTGTTTTATAGATGATAGTTTTTAATCATATTTACCACTTGCCTAATTCTTAAACTTTGACCAATTGATACCATCTCCATTTTATCTTCAAATTGAAGAGAACTTGGGAAATGTTTTAGTAACAAACCCCATTCAGAGACTTTGGTGAATAGATTCCCCCTCAGAATGTTTACCGTCTTCCTTCTTGCTTTGCCACTTCAATGATAAGGCCAATCAATATTCTCTGGGGCTATTATTTTAGATCTGTCTCTGTCAAAGTAATAGATGCGTGTCTAGGTATGGACTAGGAGAAGTATCCTGCTATAAGCGCATGCACGTGCTTCATTTAGAAGGATGAATTTCTACCTTTCCTAACAGCTGACTTTCCTAAGCTTATCTGAAACCTTAACACATTTTTGGAAGCTCATTAGACCTAAGAGTGCCTTCAAATAAAAGAGTATGCACTCTGACATTCGTGCTTGCTTTTGAAACCTCATGCTGCATTGTTACAGATCTTGATTTCACACCCAGATGCTTAATCCCACATTAATATGTGTTGTTGCAGTCAGGTTGACATTGCTGGCAGAAATCACAGACCAAGAGCAGCTTGTGAGAAAAATGGGTTTATTTTGACTTACAGACTTGAGAGGAAGCTCCATGATGGCAAGGAAAACGATGACAAAGCAGAGGGTGGACATCACCCCCTCACCAACATCAGGTGGACAACAGCAATAGAAGAGTGTGCTCCATGATATCAAGGAAAACGATGACATGAGCAAAGGGTGGACATCACCCCCTCACCAACATCAGGTGGACAATAGCAACATAAGAGTGTGCAAAACACTGGCAAAAGGAAGCTGGCTGTAATACTCATAAGCCTACCCCCAACAATACACTGCCTCCAGGTGTTAGTTCCCAAATCTCCATCAACTTGGAAACCTAGCATTCAGAACACCTAAGTTTATGGGGGCCACCTGAATTAAACCACCACATATATCTTCACCCACAAGAGGAAGAGAATTGTATTCCCTGTCTGGCATTATTATTCCCAACCAAGAAAATAAATTGTAAGAAATTTTCGAGAGATAAAAGATGTATTAAAACTTTACCTGTTTTTTTTTTTTTTTTTTTTTCCACTTAATCTTTAATGCCTACTAGGACCAGCCTGATACCCGGCACCATGCATATTCTTCTGGGAAGTTAGTTTCTCAAATAAAATGGCAGGTATTTTCATTTTCCTAGGGTCATGCCAGACATCTATTTCTTTTTATCTTTCCTTATTAAATTATGTTTACCTGAATACATCAGGTTCATTTCACCTAGGCAGGATGTCCCATTAAGCATGACAAGTAGAAGGTTGCAAGATTAATGCCCTTCTTGAGCTTGAATTAGTGTGTCAGCATCTTTTCAGACCCTGGACCAGAGTACATAGGAAGTATTCCATAATGGATCTTAGCCTCTAACTGAACTGCTCTAATATTATTCCTATAACAAGACTACTTTTAAAGAGCCTCGTTATTGGCTTCATTAGATATGTTACTTGCATCAGTGACTGTACTCCCATGTATAATATAGGAGAGGTTAACATGGCATATTTTTTATGTGTTATATGGCATTAAGCTTGAAGTAGCCAAAAGGTTTATGGCAATATAATTGGTAGTTAGTGTGAAATTTGTAAGACAAATAGACAATACCTATGGTAACCCCTCCTATCTTCTTCTTTCAGTTTTATACAGCCACCAAAGGGCCTCATTAAAATAGCAGTCAGCACCTTAGTGAAAGATACAGTGCTTAGAATGCCCAAATGTGACAGAAAATCTGCATTTTGTAAATCTGACACCTTTGATAGATTATACAGTGTGAAGCCATTTCTTCTAAGCATTATGATAGTGCTTAAGGTTCTCTTCTGAATACAACTTTGCTATATTCACTAGCTATAACAATGTGAAAAAGAGCCAATTGAATAAAATGAAGCTTAGAAGGTGGAGAGGAACCTTTTTCTGTGGCACAGTGGCACAAAGCTCTTTGCACGCAATGGGGCTGGAACACAGCCATTGGCAATTCCAAGGACCACTTAATCTTGAGGCTAACATTGCGTTAAATATGAGGGTGCTGCTTATGAACACACAGCATTTGTGTGCAACAATTATGGGCTTCCAAGATGAAGGAATAATGGTTTTATATTCTACATGAGAAAGATTACTGGCTTTTCATATTTTAAAGAAAAACAGACTACTGTTTTACAAGTGTGCCAGGCTAAGGGAATTAATGAAAACTTTATTCTTCATTTCACAAAAGAGACCTGTGAAATCTGAGATTTCAAGATGAGGTGGTCCAATGCAAATGAAGCAAAAGTAGGCAAATCTTCTAGTTTAGGTCTAGATGGTGGCCATGGCAGAGCAGGACATAATTATATGACACCATGAGCTATAGCAGTATTGTTGCAGTTATTGCTCACCATATTTTCTCCCTAGCCAGAAACAGTGTTTACCTTGGCCCTTTCATGCTGAGTCTAGCCCTCAGTGTTCCATTCAGGAAAGTGTATAGGGATAATGAACAAACAAAAAGATAAAAACTAAAAGTGAATGGCCAATGGAGAAAATTTTTGTCTTTAAAAACTCTGTTGCATGCAAACTTATATTTTTACTTATTTTTCTTCACTTTGAAACAAGATTTCACATGTTTACTATGATTACATCAGGATTGAGAATATGGCTCATTCGATAAGAACACTTGCTATGCAAGCATGAGGACATACACTAGATTACTGGAAGCCATGTAAAAAGTCAGGCATGGTCATGTATGCTTGTCACCCAGTGCTGAGGGAGGTAGGAACAGGAGACTTGCTGAGGCTCCCTGGTCAGCCTATCTAACTGAAAAACAGGGAACTCTGGGTTCAATAAGGGAATGTGTCTTGGGGAAATAGGTGGAAGAATGAGAGAAAAGGATCCCTGTTACCCTCCTCAGGCCTTCTGCATGTGTGCATATATACGTGCACATATACATATACCACACACATCTCATACACACAACATGCCTAACACACACACATGCACGCACACACACACGCACACACACACCAAAAATTTAGTATAGATCAGAGTGGAAAGATGATCTCTCTTGTGTCCTTTCCATCTTTCTATTTCTAAGAATTGCACTTGTGCAATTGTTCCCACCAGTTATAATAAAGGTAGGAAAGTGCATGTCCACTTTCCCAAGCCTTCATTTTCCTGGTCAGATGATATTGAAATGAAGTTTCTTTGTTTATAAGACATTTGAATAGATGTCCAGATTATTTTGACCTGTACACTTGATTCATTTTATGATAGTAAAGTACATGTACTATGTATAGTAGTAACATGTCTTTATTAAACACTGAAAATAGAAAAGATGATTGAAAAGCTTATTGTGTTATTTATGTTTTGAATCACTGTATGACCATAGAATGCTATGTGTAAGCAAAACTGCAATTTAAATGAAGAAGATTCATCTGGCCATTGTTTATATTTACTATTGAAAGTCTTCTAGGATAGACTGCTATTCAGATTTAGACATGCCAAGGTAATCATTTGTCTTTCTTATTAAAATACAGAACCATTTTTATATATTTTTTATATATTCACACTTTGGGTCTATTTGCTAAATGGGTTGGGTTTCCCTCAGTGTAATAAAAGGAACCAGTTCCTATTTAAATGATTCCATTTAGGTATTTGCAATTATTAATACAGCTCACAAAAGGAAACATTTCAAAGACAGGAACCTTGAAAGGAATCCTTGAGAATTAGGAACAGTTATGGTTTTCTTTAACAAAAATATGGAGCCAATCTCTACTTTTGTTGAATCCAGAGATTTTTTTTTTTTGAGGGTCACAGTTATCAAATTTAGTCATTGCTATAGGGAGTGGCAAGCTTCTTGACTGAGATACATACTAGAAATTACTCTTTGGGAGAAAAGAGAGAATTGCCTCATCAGACCCATCTTTCAGCCAACAAACCTAGTGACTCTCTCGCTGTTCCTAATTGTTGACCTCTACCATGTGTGTCATGTGGTGTGGCAGGAGCTCTTGCTTCAAATAAAGACCCAGGCTCCCTCATCAGAATGTACTTGTTAAAAGTGATAATGGTTCACAATTGGTACTTAGCCATGTGAAATACAATATCCTCTTTTAAAATGTGGACATTTCATGCTTAAATTAATACCTTGGTATGTGTGTCATTACATTATCTCAAAATCATTTCATATGAAGGTGAAATATCTGTGTGATACTTTTGTTATCTGAAGAGTTTGAACTGCTGAATTTATTGAATTGGGGGGCAGAATTTATTGTGTGCTGTCTGTTGCTAATTGCTGAATATCCTTTAGCCTTTAAAATACAGCCTTTACTTATGCAGTAGCACATCTGACAAATGCATTTTTTGAAAGTTATATTTTTCATCAAATAAATATTTGAATCATATGTGACAGTAGGTTTGTAGGACTGGACTTTTTTAAAATCACCCTTTACAGTGAATTCTCTTGGTATATGTGGCTTGCCTTGCCCTGTAAAATGAACTTAAAGGGGCATCGTGAATAGAATGTGTGGGTTTAAAATTCAATGGGTTATTCACATCTGTTAGGTGAGAATTAAAGAGTGCTGAAATAATGTATTCTTATGTTTTAGAGCTATCACTGCCAAAGGCTACTGACTAGTAAGTATCAACATCTGTGTACTTCTTCCTTAGATTTCCCGATTCAATGTGTCTAAACATTTCATTTACTATGGGAATTCTCTGAAGTAGTTTTAAGCCTCTGCTTGATGCATTATTTCATTGAAAGTTATTATTAGCATTATTAGAGATTATACATAACAATTAGCCCTAAAGAACATTAACCCAATGTTGTGATTTCTATTATTGAAAGGACATCAGATTCTTGAAACAGTAAATATTGGAATAAAAATAAATAAAACTACCTGTATTTTGATAGTGATATTCTACCTCTGGTTTCCTCATGTGCAAGCATAAACACACACACACACACACACACACACACACACACACACCACATTCTCTCCTCTCTTACATACACAATCATTCAAATGCCTTTTCTTTCTCTGACAAAAATATTCATTAAAAACATTTCACTGTGCTGCCTTTTAATATAGCACGGGCATTCAACCTGCGCGGGAAGCTTCCTGGAACCGCACAAATACTGTGTAATTATCTGGTGGCTCCCTGCTGGCTGCTGCATATTCCAAGCACAAAGTGAGCAGTGCATTTCCAGAGCCTGACTCCTGTCTTCATTGTCCCTGCTTGGAATATGAAGCCTCACTTCATTATAGTAGACCTGATCAAACTTGATAGATTTAGCCATTATTCTTGACTGTGTCAACTTTCCAGTTTTTTTTCCCCCTCCTTGGGCTCTTTTGTTTTGCCACCCAGGGAATGCAGAATATTCTGAGACTAGGTCTCTCTCTTTCTAGCCTCTTCTCTTTCTTTCCTCCCTCCCTCTCTCTGGGCTCTGTCTCAATCCCCCTCCTTCTCCCTCCACCCCATTTCTTTCACTATCTCGCCTGCCTGCTCTTTCTCTCCCCCTCCCACCCAAACAAGCCAAGGATTCAACAAATAATGTTCCTCCACATCATGTGATTCAAGGAAAATAAGGCTTGCAATTTTTCTCTCAATTGTCCTCTTTCGTTTTGATTTTTCTGTTACTATAAAGAATTCTGCAGCAGTGTTGACACACAAGATAGAGATTCTTTGAAAATCCTTTTATATTTCCTTTTAGGAGCATGGTAACTTTTGTTCTAGGATGTTGTTGTGATAGTGAGGATTTTTTTTTTTTCTGTCTGTTTTATGACAACTTTCAATGAGTGCTTCAGAGTTCATATTTTTAAGCATCAACCACGTCAGATTAGCTTATCAAATTTCCTAAATGTCACAGTGCATTTCTTTGCAAAAGACTCATTCTGTAAGCAAATTCAGATGTTGATACAACTAATTTAACCTAACATATTGCTTTGTAGTTTTTTTGAGTTTCTATGCAACAATGGAGAATTATATCATAGCTCTAACAATTTTTTTTTAAGTAGCAAAGAAAATAATACACATGGTATTAATCTAGTCAGCACTCCACAGAACTATCAGCTATAATGGAACTAGTGAACTAAGATGCCAGGAACTGTGGCAGAACTTTAAACACATATAAGGTTAATTTATCATCACTCTAGTTGGTGAAGATTTTGTGGTGAGCTTATATTATTTAGTTTATATTTTTTTTTTTAATTTGGGGTTCTTTGGTGGGAGCCCAAGGGTTACTTCAAAGAAGAAAATGATGCTTAATGCAAAGTTGTACTTAGAAAGTGACAATCACTGCTATGCTCGGGAATGATGATCTGAGAGAGTCTCCCCATGCACCAGAGCCCCTCCACATGATCCCCACACCCTTTTCAATTCTTACTTTTTGAAATCTAAGGCTACGCTCCCACTATGATGTTTTCTAACAAGTTTGTCCATGGCATTCTGATTGGCACCTCTGGTTCTGTGCCACAGAAATAGGTTAGATGTTAGTAGTAAGGCCTGGATTTAATATTACCCAGCTTCAATAAAAATAAAATAATTACTATTAAGACTGGCATCTTCAGTCACACCAAAAGCTTCACGGCATCTTAAAATGTAAATTGCCATGAAGCAACACAAAGGAGAAAGGGAAGATTTTTGAAGGCAATCGCACTGATCACTTAATTCACTTGCCGCATATCCACTTGGCATAAGGTAATTAGAGTGCCACATTGCTGTAAAGACAGAAAGCTTAGGGTCCCATTCTGACTCACCCAGACGATAATACATGATTAGAAGTCAGTGACAGATCACAACTGCTGAATGACCCACCAAGGTCTTATCAAGGGCAAATCGCATAATTAGCATGCACTTCGCTGGCAAAGGAGTACAGTGCTATTGTTCCCGCACAATCAAATTAGCCCTGCCAATGAGGTCAGTGTTCTGTGACCTTAGAGACATTTCATGTTTTATTCCCTTCTACACACACACACACACAGTATGTGCACAGAGGCACACACACTTAAACTGAACCTATGTGCTATGAACACAAAAAACACATTTACAGGGGCAGTTTTGAGGTACACTCTATTGACATTTTAGTTCATCATATTTGCAATGAGGAAAGCAGATAATATAGTTTGGCCCTGAGGGACACACATGTAATGGAGCTACTTTGACTAAATTCCACCACGTAGTGAGGCTTAGATCTCTTACATTATTTGCTCATAATACATCTGCACGTCTCTTGTGTCCTAAGAAATCTCAATCTGAGCTGCTGGTCTCCTCTTTCTTCTGATAATCAATGTCATTCAGTTGATTTGTCCACTCTGCCTCCCCAATCCACATTTTCCTCAAGCATTGTGTGTTCCAATCACCCTAAACTTCTCACAAAAACAATCAAGGTTTTGAAATGACGGAGGCTACGCATATCCCTAGACCATTTGCAAAGACAGAGCACTACTCCAGTGTGATGCCCAGTGTCCACAGAGTGTAGCTCTGTAGGGTCCCAGGCTTCCCTTGTGAAATGATACACTAGTTATATTCTGCAAAGCTTACATCTTCTTTTCAGTTTCAGCAAGATGGGATCCAGGCAAAGTCCTTTACCAAAACAAATTGACTGGCTTAGCTCTGATGATGTTTGGTTTTCTAGCCCCAGAGTCATTCTCCCATTTGGTCCACATAGTTTGGTCATGTGTTCACTATATGTGAGGAGTCGTTTGGCACTTGGCACTGAGCAGAAACATATGTTCCTCTGGCCCTGTGTTTACCATCATCTTTCTCTCTGAACCACATTCACCGTCACCCACACTCCTGAATCCCATTTGGTGATATGATCTGATAATGAATATTGATTCTTTTAAAGACATGTTTACATCTTGTGGAATAAAGGCTCAGTTTTGAGTACCTTTGTGAGAATAATGCTGATATTTCATTCTCTTAAGAGCAAAAAATTTCAAGTTTTCATTCCCTGAAGCTTGCCCAGACATGATTCACAATTTATGATTATTAAGATAAGGCGCTCACATGAGCTGAGATTTTGTGACATTTTGGAAAACACTGAGTCCAAATTTTAGTGCTAATGAGAAGTCTGGGGAATATTGATTTGGGTAAAAGGAGGAGCTCTGGCTTGTGGCTGTTGTTGGGAGGGTTGGGGCTGCATGAGGTTTAAGAAGCATTGGCTGTATGGTGCGATCATGAAGCAATGGACTGAATATTCGATAACTTGGGTCTAGGCCTGGCTTTGAAGTTAGCCAATGTTCCCCCCACCTTTTTTCCCCCAGTCTTGGCCTAGATGTCTTAATCTGCAAAATGACTAGATTTGGCAAGAAGCTTTCTCTGATCCCTCCCAGCAATAATATTCTGTATTTCTAAAGTGTGCTAGAAAACTTTGCCCTAGTCCATTAGTTTATATTTAGTAACCATTTGTGGTCATTGATGCTTGCATTGCCTCAGCTCTAAACACTGTGATTGGTAGTAATGTTGATCCAGCAGAGAAAAGCCTGGAAGTCTAGCACCTACAAGGAAGAGAGGGATGTGAATAGATTTGCTGTTTACAAGATTTCTTCTGCTCCAATCCATGACAGACACACCTTCTATAATTAAACACCAAAGAAGGGGAGAAGCCAATGAAAGCACAACTGATTTACTTTTAAATAATATCTGTCCACAGTGTCACGAAGGAGGCAAGTTCATCTTTGAGCCAATTAAATAATTTGGCTCAATTTGGCCTCTTCTGTAATTGCGCTATTTTGTGATGCTTACATTTGAACAGGAAATGCATGGTATTCCTGTGCTTCCAAACAAATTTTCTTGAGTCAATGAAGACTTCTGATTGACTTCTGAAACTGAACTCCACAAATATTTTAAGTAAAGGAGATCTAAAATAGACTTTAGTAACATAGGATCCTCCCCCAAAATTAATTTCCAGCAGTCCTTTGTGCTATGTGCAGAGATTAAACTTCATTTGTACAGCAATAACACAAAGATAATTTCTAGCTCTGTTGACTGTGCAAACACAGGGACATTTCCCTTCAATAAGAATTAATACTGTCTGTCTATAGAATGGTAGCAGTATTCAATGTGCCACAAAAGTTTCTGGAATCATCATATTTATAATGATTGTGATAAGCTATTCCACCCTCCTGGTATTTAGCCTTCATGGTAACTTCTTTTTGATGAAAAAATATAGAGAATTATGCACAAAGGAGCAGTTTTTATACTGGTAATGGAAATATTAAAAAGAGTCCCATTTTTATAAATCGTCCATCTAATAGAGATTTTACAGCATCTGTAAAATATAGGCACTGCATCTTACAGCACTGTATCTGCTGGGAGGAGTGTGCTAATTTGCATAGGTGTGCATTTTCATATGTATGCTCTGTGTACACTATATGTATCACATAAAAAAATAAATCATGGCACCCGGAGTCTCAAGGGGACCCCCATCTTAGCCATCCAGAGCACACCATGAAAGTCCCCTAACAAACAGGATTAAAATTCACTCCTTTCAACCATCCCAGGCATTTATTCCTTCCTTTTCATTGAGCTACATTTGTCTGATTTAACAAGATAAGATTTGAGTGCTGATGCAGCCCGTTGTTAATGTAGCAGCCGCATCCACCATAGCATCGGCACTCGGCATCAGAGGAATGCATAAATCAGGTATTCAAAAAAAATTAGATATGCAGCACACCAGTTTTATAGTCCCAGCCTCAGAAATTGAAATAGCCCAGATTAATGTATTATATCTTACACACTGTCCGAGTGAATCAACTTTAATATATTGAACAGATTCGCAGAACAAGACTTTGTTATCTAAGGAGCACTCGGAAGGAGGAATTGACCTGAGGATTTGATTTGGTTCAGGTAGTTCAGGTTGCGCAGCAGCATTTGAATAGTTTCACATAAAAATAAAATTTGTATTGGAAATATTTCATATCACTTCTGGGCTCATCCACAGAGCAGCTTTGCAGAGGACCAATATTACAGAAACAATGTCCAGCCAAGATATGATTTTAACCTTTGCTTCTGACATGGCAAAACAATGTAATTGTAATTTTAATGCAGGGCTGCTGTTTCTCCGCAAGGCAGCTTGTATGGGCTGACTTGAACTAGTTCGAATTTTGCCTAAAATGAAAAACCCATTGAACTGCTCATATAATAGAAGCCCTATAGTTTCTAGCCTAAGCATTCCCAAAGGCTTAGTAGGGGCTGACACCACTGCTCTTTGTACTGTTGGATGCTGGTCCAGAGGATGATGCACTTGGACTTAGTGTAAGGTTTTCTTTCCTGGGCTGGGATAGCTATGATGAAGAAATTGTTTTGGAATCTGAAGCAGATATGATGTGATCTCTCTCCCTTACTTCCTGGAAGAGGAGGAGGAAGATGATGGAACAATTGTAAGAACTAAAACCTGGGGAGAGATGATTTGCATTTGGGAGTTACATGGTAAAGTGTCTTCCATGACTTTCTCTTTTCTGTTTGCAATGTGATCACTTTATGTAACCCCAAGACCTGCAAGACTATACCTGCCTCCCAGGATGACAGTGACGGAACCTAAAATTATATCTTATATTTCTTGGCAATGTCAGCCATGCAATCTACTACATACCTTCCTACCCACAGATGGTATTCTTGTTGCTGAATGCATGCGATAGAACAAGTGTTCCAGTAAGAAAAACTTTCTCATTGATCTCTGAAAATCTGGGTTACCTAAAATGTGAGGAAAGGGAGACATGGCAGAGCCTGGTCTTCAGGTGTAATGCTAGTAGAGCAATACACAGCTGGCCAAACAGTAGTTCCTAATCCATAAAGATGCAGGAGCCAATGGACATGACACTCCACATTAGGGTTGGAATCCAATACTGAAGCACAGAGCTTTTTCTGATTTCTTTGGTTCTTTAAAAAAAAATGAATTATTTATTTATTTGCAAGCGGACAGAGAGAGAAAAGAGAGACAGAAAGAATGGGTGCACCAGATCCTCCAGCCACTGCAAACAAACTCCAGATGCGTGCGCCACTTTGTGCATCTGGCTTTACATGGGTTCTGGGGAATCAAACCCGGGTCATTAGGCTTTGCAGGCAAGTGCCTTAACTGCTGACCCATCTCTCCAGCCCTGGCCTTGCCTTTTGTTAATGCATATTAGTTTGATCTATTTTTTTTTCTGAGATTGAAGGTCCAGGTCATCTACCATGTAGAAAACCAGACTTCATCTGTGTAGCTCATGAGTGGATCCTCATATCTATGTAGCTGGTGGAGCCATGGATGAACATTCTGACATGACAAGTCTGGCTATGCTTTTACCCACTTCTTTTTTCATCTGCTGGATCGATGCCATTATCGATGTGAAGCAAACATTAGCCCCTTTTCTCTCCTCTCTTGCTAACCAAGCCCAGGCTGGCCACTTACCTTATGCTCTCATTGTGTGCTCTATCATTCTTGCATTTGCCTGTTCCTTCATAGCTGTGGATGTCACTTCCTCTCTAGAGAACTCAGAGTGCTCTTTTTAGAAGACTATTTTCTTTCTGTCTGTCTTTCTTTCTTTCCTTCTTTGTCAATTTTATTTTTTATTTACTTATTTGAGATAGAGAGAGAGAGAGAGAGATACATAAATAGGCAGGTAGAGAGAGAGAGAGAGAGAGAGAGAGAATGGGCACACCAGGGCCTCCAGCCACTGCAAACGAACTCCAGATGTGTGTGACCCCTTGTGTGGAGAATTGAACCTGGAACTGGGGTCTTTAGGCTTCACAGGCAAGCGTTTATCCACTAAGCCATCTCTCTAGCCCTTAAAATACTTTTTCATGGTCTTACTCCTCATTTTAAACACCATACTTGGCACATAATAGATTTTTTAGAAAATGTCAGTGGAATTCACTTACTGATTCAGTAAATATTTTGTAATGTTTTCCCCCAGTCAGGCCCTGCTCTCAGCATAAGGGTGCAACAGTGAACATTACAAAGCATTTGAAGGGTTGGAAAGAGACATGAATGGCTATTAAATGAGCCATATGAAACTGCCAATATTTGACCATATGAGGTCTAGAAAAGTGATGATATCATATGGTCTAACCTAATACACAGTATGTCATGTGGAGATAATGAACACATTGGTGCAATAATGGTGTTTGACAGTCTTTGAGCCATGTTACACTGTGAAAGTCTTCTGCTTAAGCTTATTATAATTTAACATGATACATATCTTCAATATTCATTGGAAAAAATTGAGCACTATTAGTGAGGCTAAATGTAATGGTTGCTGTAATGATTCCGGATACAACAGCCATGTTAACCCATTCCAAATGTGTGACTCCACAGTATGCACTACACTGCCAGGCCGAGTTCAGTACTTTGGAAAGTCTGAGTTTCTCCTCAGAGATCTGCAGCATCGGAGTGTGCCTAGTTCCTGTGTCTGGGGGCCAGGACGGGTTTATGGCCAAGAGACACACCTTGCTTCTTAAAACTTGAGGCCTTTTGCTGTACTCAGTCACATTGCCACACTGAGAATGACTTGGGGGCAGGGTAAAACAAGGAAAATGAGACCAGACATTTGATTCTCTCTTTCCTTCCTCTTCCCCAAGCTGAGTGGGTGCAGCATCTGTGATAATATTGCAAGTAGCAAGTTTGACCCTCACTTCCTCTGACCCCCATCTGTTCAGAGACCATCTTGGGTTTGACCTGCATCCTCTGCAGAGTGGCTGTCACATGGTCCTTCGTGTCTCTGGACACTGAAGGGTCATGCTTCCCACCAGAAGGCACATTCTGTGCATGATTTCTCACAGCATGCACTTATAATATGCAACTCTGAACACACATAGATGCTGAATGTGTATGTGAACGTGTCAAAAAATGTGCTAACATTTCTACTAGTTCAGATCATTAATTTTACCAAGGAATTACTAAATAAAATGACTGTTTTTTTTTTTTAAACCCTCCTACACTGCTTTTCTCCCTGAAGTTTTATTTTAAATGTTGTGTCCCCTTCTCACCTAACATTTATTTTTCCAGACTAAAGTTCATCACTCTATTATATCATACATACAATGCATGTTGTTGTGTATTTTTAAGTGCTAAAACAAACAGTGCTGTTCAGCAGCTTTTGCTAGAATTAGAAAACACTTAAAAATTCTAAAGCAAAGGAAAACCAAGGGAGCTGGTGCACAGAAACAGAGGCTTCTGTCTCTTCACTGTCCTGGAGCTTTATCTAGAAAAATGGAGTTTGGAAGCTTATTGAACTGCATGAAGAGCAAGGTTTTATACCTTATTTGTAACATCTATACAGCAGCTACTGCCCTCGGCAGGCTGGAATGGTGCTTAGAGAGAAATCTCCAAAGCTGTCCCTTATTAAGTATGAGAAACACACTAGATCTCAATAGGCCCTGTGTTACAGGGAATATTTTTACTTGTTTTACATATAAGGAAACTGAGGTCCAAAGGATTCACTGTGTCAAACTGTGTATGGCCAGTAAATGACAGATCCAGGATCCAAGCTCAGATTTTCACTTGAAATATATGCCTGTTTGTCTTCGGTGGTTTATCCTATGACACAGCAGAGACTGCAGGAGCAGACAATGCTCTGCAAAAGAGAGCATTTGTCAGGGAGGGTTGGTTGAAATATTCATCTAGATTAAAACTGGGCTCTGTTATAGTTTGACTTTGAAATGTTCTCCACAGGCTCGTGTTTTGAATACTTGGATCCCAGCACTATTTTGAGAGATTCTGGAAACTTGGCAAGGTGTGGCCTAGCTGGAAGAAGTAGGTCACTGGGGACCAAATCTTTTGGGTTATATTATTATTGCGCCTTCACTATGATCTTGGCCCAGTGAGCAGCTTCTGTCATACATGCTCCTACCATCATTAACTGAGCTGTTCTGGCATGCCGTCCCTACCACGATGGACTGAAACCTTCTGAAACCATGAACCAAGAAATTTCTTGCTTCCCTTAAGTTATTTCTATCAGATATTTGGTCATAGATATGCAAAAGTAATTAATGCAGGGTCCATTATATATTTTGTTTGGAGTCGTTTCCTATTTGGCTCTTTGTGTTTGCCAGGGACTTAAGGCTTTCTGAGATTTCTGCCCTTGGCTCCACTTACCTTGACATCTGTCACCAGGATGCCTCATACAGGAAACTGCACAATGTGTGAGAACTATTCTCCTACACTACTTCCTCCTACCTTTGTCCTAGTAAGAATTCCACCAGCATCTTCTAGCATGTATTTTTTTCTTCTTCTTGGTATTGTGTATAGAGTGTGGTGTGGAATGTGATGTGTATGCAGATGTGTCAACCAAGTGCATGTGCATGCAAAGGCCAAAGCAAAGCATCAGATACCCTCTCCTTTTTGCGTATCCACCTGTTCCTTTGAGTCTTTCACTCAACCCAAACCACCATAGCTGCTTGGTTTTGATGTTTGTTTGTTGCTTTATGCATTTTGGTTGGGTCCTGTCCACCCTACAGGACAGGTGTTATAGATATGCATGGCCACAGCTAGGATTTATAATGTGTGTTTTAGGGAATTGAACCTGGGTAGCCTCAGGTCTCTTTGGGTCATGCTGGCATAGCAAACACTCTTAACTCCCAAGCCATCTGCACAGCACCATCTTCCAGCATTTTTTGCACCATTCTTTTCACTAATTGAAAAGATAAAGTTAATATTTCCCTGAGTGTGGAAACTGTATTAGTGGGAAGCCTCAGAGTCATTATTCCTTCCAAGAACTGAGAGATAATCTTTGAAGCAAAGAGCTGGACCCCTCTTCTGCTCCTTACTCTAACCTACCATGGGAGACAAGGACAGTGAGGGCACAACCTCAGACATGCCTTTCTGTCTAAAACTAGAGTTGATTTGATTGTAATTCACATGAAAATTTGTCACTCTGTGCCTTAAATCCCAGATTCTGAAACTGTAGTTTGTGACCCAATTTTAGGTCTAATAACTGAATGGGGAGAGGCAATGTAAAAAATGGCAACCTAAAAGGTTTCTCAACCCATAACAACTAAAAAATAATTCAAAATCAAAATGTGTGTGATGAATCTGAGGTAGCTCTGGCAGTGCACATTCAAAATGCTTCACGTGACTTCACTGCAACTTTGGTTCTGCACACACACATGTGCACTTTGAACTGTGCTTGTCCCATCACCCAAACAAGGCCAAGGACACTGCCTGCCAGAAACACTTCCACTCAGATTTGAGACTATTGTTTGTTATGTTTACTGCACATTCAGTTTCCTGTTCTTACACAAACATAATGGTTTCAAGATGGAAAACAGAGACTTAATATTTTTCTACCATCATTCTTTATCTGGTTTCAAAATATCTTTGGATCATACTGTGTTAGAATGTTTGATATCAAAAAATACTCTTTGAGCCATTGACTTAAGTTTCATTTTTAAAAGTTATTAAATAAATTTTGAAATGAGATTGGGACAGAATTTCCAAAAATTTCTGAAATGGCCCTAAACATACTTCTATCATTTTATACTATATATTTATATGAAGCAGAATTCTCAGGTTGAGGATTATAAAATCAAACTATATATGTTGAAGATCTGTGTTTTGCAACATCAAATACTTAAGTAAAAATCCTATCTGTGAAAATAAACAAGCACACCCATCTCAGGAGTATGCAAAGCTGTTTTTTTCTTCAATAAATGGCAAAATTATAAGTGTGGCAAAATTTTTTTAAAATAATAAAGTTCTTTGTGATATATTATCAATAAATATTTGATATATATTATATATAATATGTGTGATATTATATATTATATATATATATACATATTATACTATATAATATACATATTATATCTCTATAGTACTTTTTTGCATAGGCTTGTATAAAATTTCTTAGACAATAAAAATGTTATGAGTGGAAAAAATTTAAGTAGCTCTGCCTTAAAAAATCTTAACAGCAACTATAACATAAAACAATTATAAATTTCTACCACATAGCATTTTCTATTAGTATCATGTGTAATGTAATGCATATTTTGTCACTGAAGTTTATCAATGTATGATAAACACTGTTAGCCCATTTCACAGGTGATAAAATTTAGACACCGAGAGTTTCATGATTTGTTCAAAGTTGTGGAGTTAAGAAATGAGGTACGGGATTAGAACACCCTTCTTTTGTTTGCAGAGTACAACTCATTGGCCACTCCACTCTATCACTTTTCTGTATAGGTAGCAATGGGCTGGCTTCACTTGTAAAGCAAATGGGTCCTTGGCATTAGCTTAATAAAAAAGAAGTTGTACAATCCTTTCAAGTCACCTCCAGGAAAATATGGATTCAAGCAGTTCCTTTGGCCAGAGAAAAGCTTATCTTTGATTTATTTACATTACTGGGACAGCCTCCTGTAGTTGCTTTATGATCCATTTTCATCAGAACACCTTATAAAAACTCACTGATTATTCACTCCTGCCCTTTGAATTTCTCTGGAAATTTCTTATAACATGTTCTAGTCTGCAGGTCTCCAAATTACTTAACTTGTTTATAAAGTGAATCATATCAAATCAAACATTGGGATAATGTTTAAAGCATCTGATTATGGGTTTTTGTAGTTGATTTTATGGTGTTACTAATAGATAATGTTTGGATGTGGCTCAGAACTCTGATGCTTATCTTACATGTTCAGAACATTTCAGGTGTGCTCACCTCAATAACATGGTTTTCTAGGGAAATATGGTTTATTGTCTGTAAGTATAGAAGTTGTCAATAAAATAATAATAATATAAGGGGGAAAAATGGTGTCCTGCTGGGGGAAGACTGGAGGAGGCATGTTGCCTGGTATGGGAGAGTCACAGTTTTCTAAAAGCAAGCTTCTCATGGGCTCCCAAGGACTTCTTGTATCAGGGCTTGCAGTAACTATGAGATTGCACAGAGACCCCCTCAGAGAGTCCTTAGCTCACAGACATCTTTTGGAATGGGAATGTAAGAACTTTAAAGAGATTAAGAAGCTTGGAGATGTGGAATACCAATAATAACAAAAAGAAAAAAAATAATGTGGAAACTCAGGTACTCATCCAAATTAATCACTGAGTGCTCTCAGCAGAGATGCCACAGTATTTTGTTGGTCAGTAGACCCAATAGAGTGAAGTGAACTGGACATTCTATGTTTTTTTTTTTTTTCTTTCAGACAGCAAAAAGACTGTATAAAGCTTGGGGTTTAATAATGAAAGGGACCTTGGAAATGATCTCATCTAAAACCTCTGCCTTGTGGAGTGCCACTGATGATACAACTTAGCTGGCCTTAGTCACATTGCTAATTACAGAAGCAGGAAAGAAACAAAACATTACCTCTTCAAGTTCAATCTTCCTAGAGTTATATCATCCTAGATTGGGCTTTGTGATTGGAAAGAATGGTTTCCTATGATATTGCACTTTGAACATTAGGTAGATTTTTTTCTGTTTCCAAAACTAGACACTATTATGCTCACATGGGTTAGTCTACCACCAAGACCATCCATATGTGGGATTAATGCACTCCATGCCAAGCACTGACAGCCTGCCAGTGGATGTGAAGAGACCCAAGATATGTCCCAGTACACACACCTTAAAGTTGTGCCATTGAAAAATGATCACTTGAGCACACCTAGTGTTTTAGAAAAATAGCACGGCCTAAGAAAGATCAAGCCTTGAGTCAAATAGATTTTTGACTATGCTACAGCATTCCCTGAAAACCATCTCTTTTTTTTCATGGAATGTGTGTAGAAAGGGAATTTGAAAATATTTTTAAGAAAGCAAATAAATATATTTTCCTAGCATAATGATAGAAAGCAAGTGTGTGGGGGTGGGATTAGGAGGCAAGCATGTAGGGGCCTCACTTATAAACATGAAACACACCAATCTAAACTGAATTGGATAAAGAGAGATAGCTAGGTTAATGGCCTAGAGTCATGATTAAAATACAGGTCTATCATAAATATAGGAACGGCTAAACACTTACTAGGGCATGAAAGCACTCATAAAAAGTAGACAAGACTAATTTTATGAATATCATTTCTTTTTATATTTTAAGGGTTCATATTTGAGGAACTTTACTCTCATAAATGCCATCATACTTTAAAAGCAATTGTGACTTTCTATTTCCTATGCTAACAACATTTATCAAATATTTTTGATAATTAATGTTCTGGCTTTTATTATATTTCATTCATCATAGAAAAATTGAAGGCAGTTAAGACCTTACCTCCTGCATGTCAAGTAGGAGATCTTGATGGCTTGGAAATCCCAAGGTCACAGGTCCTGAGATCTCCTCGGGAAGAGCTCTTACCTCCTTCTCTTCCCCATGAGAGCTGCTGCCACCACCACACACTCATCAAGCAGATTGCTGCCCAGTTCCTTGGAGAGGAGCCAGTGCATTTGTCAGGAATTGAAAAGTTTTGGAGCCTACTCGAGGACTTTCTGGTACACAAAGTGTTGGCTGGAAATGTGGTAAGTATTGAATGGGATATTAATTTTTATGAATATTTCCCCCATGGTTGTAGCTTGTGGTCACTGAGCAATTTAGCAATCACCATGTGGTCTGTTGGACATGCAACCTGGGTGAAGTTCAAAAATTAGCAGCCAGTCAGTGGAGAAAAGGCCAAAGCTCAAGTGTATGTGTTCTGCTTTGTTTCTTTTTTCTTTTTCTTTTTACCTCATTTGATGGATTCATTTTCATGAAAATTTTAGATGACACCATATGCCTAAAATATACATGTCCCTTCTCACTGGATGGTTTTTCATCTTTTTCACATAATTGTCAGGCTCTAAAACCTAGGATTGAATGACTCTGTCAGTTTAGGCTTTGCTTCATCATTAATTCCAAGACCTCTTATGTATAGTTTTTTTCAAAAAGAGGGATAGTTTTTTGATGTTTTGCATAATACAGGCTAGTAAGAGAAAACATTTTTTGACCAAAGCCAGTAGGAAACAAAGGTTACTTATTTAAGGTGAACTCCACCTTAGCTTTTTGCTACCTTTCCCTCCAACATATAATTTTATTTAGTTTCCACCCTGTTGAGTCTAAGGTAGGAACTCTGATAATTCTTTCTTTACAGAACCCTATGGCCCTTAGAGATGAAGGTGGATTGTCCCAAATCATTCAACTAGAACTGGAAGGCAGTTCTCTTGCCCCAGTCATGTTGTCCTTCCTTTCTGTCAGACCCTCCTCACCTCAATAACCAGTCTGTGCCATGGAGTATGTTATGCACAACAAAATATGCAAAGCTTTCCATGACATATTTTTTAATTATGGTTAATAAGTTAGGAAGACTGGTTTCCTTTGACTAATACTCCTGTATGCATTCTTGAATAGAGGAGGTGTGTGTGATACATAAACATTAATGTCTCTCATGGATATAGCCAATAAGATAGATATAACATGCAAATGGTACCTGATATCTTACTCATGGAAATTTATATTTCTTCTTATATATTCCCTCTGTTATCTTCTGTGCTCCAGAAAACTGTTTTAAAAAGGTCACTCAAAATCCTAATTATTTAATCACCCACTACAGGAGAAACAAGAAACCAAAGTTTTCAAGATTCTCCATCTCTGATTCAAAGAAAGGAAGCTCTTGGCATCCGACATTGTCTTGAGATGTAAATAGTGATTGAATAAAAAATTAATCTCTAACCATTTACTAATAAAATTCATTATGTGATGACATGACCTGGGGATAATTACATATATAATTAATTATAAGTAGTAAAGTACAGGGCAGGAGAGATGTCTTAGCAATTAAGGTGCTTGCCTGCAAAGCCTAATGACCTAAGTTCTATTCCCTAGTACCCATGTAAAACCCATGTACAAAGTGGAATATGCATCTGGAGTCCATTTGCAGTGGCTAGAGCCCTGGTGTGCTCATTCTCTCTGTCTGTTTCTCTTTTATCTCTTTCTGCTTGCAAATAAATAACAAAAAATATTTTTTAAAATAAATAAAGTATATTACATTTCTGTTTTGTAAGCATATTATAATTTATATATTTGTATGTAGAAAAATATATGAACTCTGCCTTATTAAACATATGGTAAACTGGCTTTCATATTTAACTACTTACTTTTTGAAAATTAACTCTTCTGTTGGAATTTTTCATAAACTATTTTTACACTTCTCCTCCAGTAAGTAAAGAGAAGTATGAAGCTCTGTAACTTCTTTTTGAAAGGATTCTATTTATGTAATCAGAGCTTATTTGCTCTGTTTTTCTTGGACTCTTAGTTACCATGGCCTTAGAAATTCGTTAAGACATTTTGACAGATTACAAATTTGTTTCTCTTATCTTATTAGTATAACTAGTTCAGTGTTTACAAGTTTTAGCCTTATAGTCTAGCATTCCTGCTACCTGTTTTATCTGTCTTTAGGTACAACAAATTATAGGATTATTATATAGGTAGAATAATAATTCTAACATGCTGGTTCCAGAGCCCTTTTTCAATTTCCTTTTGGTTTGTAGGATGGGATGACTGACAAGAGTTCTGGTTATCTAATCAGTGAAGTGTTACTCTGCATTAAAAATCAATGAGGTGATATGAGTGTTTTAAATCTTACTGGGATTAGCAGTGTTTAGTTCGGGATGGCCAAAGGATAAGAACTTCAAGCTTTGCAGATGAAAAGAGTGTTTTTATTTGTGTTTGTTAAGGATAAACCTATGGGCAAACTACAAAAGGACATTACCTTCTTAAAGAAGGCTCCCGCTCCTGTTCCTGGGAGCTTTGCAGCTGCTTTAGCAAAGCAGCATGAAAGAGTTGATATTCATTTTATGTTGTGCTTGCGAGACATTAGCATGATGTTCTAACACTTGTAAATGAATACAGCTCTTGCCTAATCTGTCATTTTAATGCCTTATAGATTTTCTTTCACTCGATGTTGTACCAGATTCTCAATAATAATAATCAACTGCTCTGTTGTTCTCTTGCAGAAATTAAATTTCTGCAGTGAGTGTACAACTAATAAAAGATGTTGCTTGAGGAAACAAAAAATAAATATGATGAATCATAAAAGTTGGGTGGGGGAGAGAGGAGCTTGCTCCCAAATGAAGACAATCACTGAACCAGTGGCGAATGCATCCGATTCTCATCTTGTCAGCAGCTTAATAACACTCACAAAGTCTTTAGCCACAGTACTTATGCCTGAGCATTAACCTCATGGACTTGTTGTTTTCCACAATTTCATTTAGAAGCGTTAAAATAACAGGTGAGGTAGTAAAAGAGTCATTCTTTTTGCTTTGCACCCAAGATAAGTTTGCTCAGGGTTGCTGATTTGCACTCACACGTGCCTTTTATCTTCTCCCCTGTCACAAGCTATCCAGAAGAGCAGCATTAAAGGCAGTGGTGTGGGACTCAGAGTATTGGCAAAGACTATAAAGTGGAAAATAAACAGTGTGTCTATCACCAAGCTACAGGAACACAGCACTCAGAGCACTGAAATGACAGTCAGTAGCAAGCAACTAATTGGTCACCAGCTTTGGAAGAAATATAGTCTTCCAGACCTCTGTCACTTACCATGTTCTTTAAACTCATGAAAAAAAAAATAATAATAATACCAGGTTGAAGTGGTGGCTCTAACCTCCAAAAGAAAGAAAATAGAGAGCCGAGGTTGTAAGGATGGGCAGAGACTCAGTAATCAGAGCCATTCATTGCTAGAAAAAATAGCTAATTTCCTGAGATATAATAACTTCAACCCATTGCACACAAGTAGCATGTGGATCTAACACTGGGTTTGTTTTGAATCTTGTATGCCACATATGTTCTCCCTGAGAGTTCATTCAGCATGGTGACCAAGTTTTCACTAGGGCTGTGCCCTTTCTGCCTTGTGTGTGTGTTGGAAAGTTTGAGACATAGCTACAGGCAAATGAGGGCACATGTTTGTATCCTTAGAGAAGAAAGAAAGCCTAAAACAGAAACATCAACTAAGGTAAAAAAAAAAAAAATGAGTGGTAACAAACATTTACTGGGAATATCTATAATTGTAACTTAATATGAAATTCAAAAATACTAAAAGTAAAGATTCTAAGACTTAATGAAGTTTACTCAAATATGAATATTTCTATCCTAAACTTAGACACATCATATGGAGAAAAGAAAGAATAAAAGCAGGGTCTGGGGAAGTGGCAGGCATGAGGACCCAAGATTGGATCCTCCATTCCCATGTAAAATACCAGCCATGGTGGTACATGCCAGAAGTCCCCATGCTGGGGAGGGCGAAACAGAGAATCCCTAGGATTCAGTGGCTAGCTTTTCTAGACAAATTGGTAAACTCTAGCAGTGAGAGACCCTGTCTCAAAGAATAAGGTGGAGAGCAATAAAGAAAGGCTTTTGGCTCCACATGCATGTACACACAGGTGCACATGCATATTCATGTGTACCCATACTGATAAAGTCATACATGCACAGACTCATGCATACCACATATACATGTAAAAAATAATATCAAATTCCTCATCCAAAATACACCTACTATGTAAAAGTGTATCTATATAGAATGTCCCCATTCAGTATACCTTAGTTACTAGTGTGTACTGAAAGTTTGAGCTGTAAAAAAAGGCAACTTCATACGAATAACCATTTCATTGCCTTAATACACAGATATATTCAGTCTAAGAATTACATTTTAGTTTAAAATCTCGTTGATAGGTAGCTTTATAATTTTAAGCACTGTTGAAGTACTTCTAAGTCATGTATCTGGCAGCACTAATTATATCCTTTCTCTGAGTAGAGATATGCATAGGGACAAGTCAGTTAGAACCCAGATTCTCACAGAGGCACAAGACTAGAATCACATAGTCATGAAAATTGGAGAAAATAGAAAAGGGAAATAAAAATAATGCATTTTAAATACACCTAGGATCTGACTGATGGTTCATGAAAGTCAGCTCTAAATCTGAAAGGATTGATTAAAAGCTATGTTATGGTTTGTGTATGAAATGTCTTTCCCAGGCTGTGTGTTTATACACTTGATTTCCATCTAGTGGTTCTGTTTTGGGAGGTTATGGTTCATTGTGGCTCATGTATATAATTCTAGCATTCAGGAGGCTGAGAGAGGAGGATCACTGAATTTGAGGTCAGCATGAGCTATAGAATGAGACCCTGTCTCAGAACAAAAAATGACTTCCCCATACCCTTTAAATAACAATAAAGAAATATATTCCTGGTAACCTGGAAGGTTATATCCCTTCTTATTATAGTCGCATTCTCTGTCTCCTGACCAGTCATGTAATAATGTAAGAAGCAGCAGCCCTATTCTCCAAATCTGGACAGAGCAGGCTCATACACCAAGCTACCTCTACCATGATGGACTGTACCCTTGGAAACTGTGAGCCAAATTAAGCTTCTCTTTCCATAAATATCTAAGTCAGGAATTCTATTACAGCAATGAGAAATGTAATAATTACAAGTAGTTGTTAAAAGTCTTGTTTTTATTTCCATAAAGGCAAAACAAGAATCATCTAAGAATTTTAAATAATATCCACTTATTGCCATGTGCCTTCATTTCTATTTTCAAATAAATATATAACCTGAATGATGCCCTGACTTCTTATTATTACCCTATGCATGTTTTTGTTCTTATTCTTTCCCCCATTCCACCCTTTTTTCTTTTCAGAAAAAAAATGGCACATAACCTTCCTAAAATATGTAATGCATAGTACTTGGAGTGGCCATAAGAATATGTCTCTGACTCAAGGAACAAGAGTGAGTGAAGATCTTAGTGGCTGTACTACAAACCCATCCTAGTTCCTGGCTGAACTTCCCACAAGCTGTTCCAAGTCTGTGATCAGGTTGGGCAGTGGTACAGAGGTAGACCTATTTCTGGACATTCAGGATCCTCTGATTTGTGTATATAGCTCCAGGACTTCAGGATGTGCTTGCTAAACTTTGAAATGAATGTCATATAAGACTTTGAATATAATCATATTAAGCTAGTCTCAGAAAGACAAATATCTCATTTGTGGTTCATACATTTTATCTAGATACATAAGTAAAATCAAGTGTGTATATATGATATAAAAGTAGAAGTGAAACTGTCTACTAGAGGGACAGAGAGGGCTAACAGGATATGGGAGGAGAAGAGGATAGAGGTATGGAGAGAAATATGTTCAATATTAATATATGCTTATAGAAAAACTTAATAAATATTTTTAAAGAAAAATATATTCTCCAAGTGAACCCATACCTGTAATTTCAATACTTGGAGACATGGGGGGAGTGCTGAGACAGGAGGATTGTGAGTTTGAGATCATCTACATAGTGGGTCCCTGCCTCAAACAAAACAAAACCACCAAGCAAAAGCAAACAGACATTCTTCTGGTTAATCTTTCCTTCCCTCCTCTCCTGGGCATGCTTGCATCATGAGCTGAAGACTTTCCATTGCCTTTCTCCTCATTCTCTTTCATCATCATGTACTATTCTGTATATTGAGTCCTGTCATGTCAAACTCCACAAGACAGAACTCCCATTAATGGCAGGTGTAGTGGCCAGGCCTGCCATTTCAGGATGTGGGAGGCTAAGGATGGAAGATGCTAATTTGGGGGAAGCCATTCTTGGTTAAACAGTGAGACCCTGTCTCGAAAAGAAACAAACAAACAAACAAACAAACAAACAAACAAACAAACAAAACAAAACAAAACAGCAGTAGCAATAGAAGCAACAAATTACATTTATTTTACAAGAGAAAGTAGTTACTCTGAAAGGTAGAAATAATCACCACGGGGCTTATGAGATAGTTCAGCTGGTAGGACACTTGCTGGGAAAGTATGAGGACCTGAATCTGGACCTCTAACACCTGGGTAAATGCCAGGCCTTGGGGCTTATGCCTGTAATCCCACAAATTGGAAGTCAGAGACAAGAGGATTCCCTGGGCAGGCTTACTAGGTAGTCTAGTCAAATTGGTGATCTCAGGGTTCAGTGAAAGACCATTGCAATAAATAAGGTGGAGAGTAGTTGTGGAAGATTCCCAAAGTTGGTCTCTCTGACCTCCTTGTGCACAGGCATACATGTGCATAGGCATACATATGCACATGTGCACCCATATGCATACACAAATGTACACCAAACACATTCACACACAAAAAAATCTCTGCACATTATGTTCCAGAATTACCTCTTGAAGAATGTTCTGTTTTTCTCTATAGCCCATGGTCTCTATCATTAATCTATTGTCCCTTTGAAGACATTGGAATGGCCACTTCCTGCCAAATCATATTAGTAACCACTGTGTTTGATTGTTTTCTCTTAGATGTTACCATTATTGGAAAATGACGGAATTGGTAGTCGAATGTTATGTTTGACTTTGTGTCATGAAATGCCTGTGTCCACCATGGAAGGCTCTAGGATTGACTGATGTGTGGAGGATGTGGCTCACCCATCACCCAAAAGCGCCTTGATTCCTGTTGCCCTGGCATCACCTCAGCTTCGGATTGAATCTCAGCTGCTGATTATAAGATAGCACCACAGAAAAGGAAGCTGTGCTTCAGGCTACATCTCCCTTACCACCTGTGACTTTGAGTGTTATCAGGGAAGTTGTGAGGTCAGGACTTTTTTTTTTTTTTTTTTTAAGAAAATGAGAAAAACAAATGTTCCTCTTTCAAGGTTTCTGTTTGACAGTGTTTGCTAGACAAAGTAGAATTTTCACAGCACAAGTCCTTAGCTCAAGAGCTCCACTCAGTCAGCAGTTATTTTATGTGCTTTTCATCCAGGCTTCTCATTTAGAAAAAGAAATTTATCCACTCAAAGTGAGCTTTTTGCTAAACTTGTGTCTTTCTCTTGTTTGTCATGTTAATTACATCCCAAACAACCCTTTTCAGAGAATTCTGCAATCAAACTCTGAAGCCCCATCAGATATACAATGGCTTTGAAAGTGGACTGGTTTTTCACGTAATAATGAATTTTGTATTATATTTACCTCAAAATTCATGCAGAGTCTGCTCTTTAGTATACCTGCTCCTTCATGTCCTTATTTAATCTCTTATTTCTTTGTTTCTCTACCTACAAGGTGAAAATGACACTATTTCCTCTTGTGGAGTTATTGCGTAGAGGGTGTTATGGCTAGACATTTGATTCATATTAATATTTGTTTAATAAATAAGCAGATATTTCTGAGCTGATTTTTGTTGATGCAATTGGACAATTCTAACATAGTCGTGTTTTAGTAAAGTACAAGAGGGAAGGGTTTGTTTGAATGCTCCTTGACTGAAACACATTTGTGGTTTTACCCACTTTGAGGAAGGACAATGACAGAATCTATGGTTTTCAACTGAATGGCCATAGGGAATGTTTAGTGAACATCACATGAGTGTGAGGGACACAAAGGAGAGAGGGAATATGACTTTGGCCCTCCAAGTGCTGAGTTACACCTTCCATGAGTAACTTACTTTCTGTTACGAGCCAACTAGTTGTCCATTACTCAAGATCCATTTTATACTAGTGTTGAGCATGGTGATTCCACACATCGGAGTTCACTTAGTATACTGCCATCATTCTGTCTCAGAAATGACAACATAATGGCAATTTTATTACTATATAAGAAAATCCCTTGCTTATCTGAGAAGGAGTATTCCCATCTTCCAACATAGTCTCCTTGCTTATAAGTTCCAACAAGCAAAACAGAGCAAAGCCATATACAGAGCTTTGCCAGTACACTAAAAGTTTGAAATCTAGGAAGGTGACCCAAATTTTTGAAAGTCAACTGTAACCTGTGTTTTGGTTACACAGTGATTTGAATGTGATCAGTTTAAGAGCAAAAAAGGCCTAGAAGCCTATTTGTCTAAAATAAAGGAAGACTCCTATTGGAGGAAAAGGGATTGATGTGGTTTCTAATTATATGATGTTGGCTGGTTTCATCTCTATTCTGAAGGAATCTAGAACTACAGTCACCTCAAAATTGTCAGCATAATTGGGCCTTATAAAACCTAATTCATCAATCTTAAATAAGAGGAAATATTATTATAACTGAAGGGTCATTTAAGAATGAAAAATACTAACTTAAGGAAAATTTGTGGCATCCTTGGCCAAACTTTAGTGTCAACTTTGGGAAGGTCCATGACAAATGCAAATGGATTCTTCTTTTAACCACTACTACATTATAATTTTGCTTTGTGACATCTATATACATGAATCTATTGTATTCTTTTCTATTGGTCATCAGCTCCTTAAAGTCCAATATTATTTATTAAATAAGAGAGATTTAAATTCCCACTTTGTTCTGAGCATTATAAATACAAATAAAGAAGACCACTAATAGTGGATGTACAACTTCTCATGGAGTTCATTTGCATATCTTAGCAGTGTACAAAATGAAGGTGTGTAGGGTGAGCATGTGGAAAGTTCACATGGGTGGTATTAGAACAATTATATGATGCTAAAATATTAGAACATCTGTTTATTTTTAAATGAGAAATTATATTTAATATTGAGCATGTACTCACAAATATCACATGTATATTATTATTCATACATAAATGCTAAAATATTTTAACAATGGGGTGATAGAAGTTTAAGAACAACTATTATATTACATGGTCTTTCCACCCCCTGGATGTTGGTAAAAAGTTGTTTAGTTAGGTGACCCAGGGCTGAAGAGATGGTACAGTGGTTAAAGGCAAAGTCTGATGGCCAGGTTTAATTTCCCAGTACTCACATACAGCCAGATGCACAGTGTGGTGTGTGTGTTTAAAGTTTGTTTACAGTGACATGAAGACCTAGTGCACCCATACATACACACACTCTCTCTCATAAATAAATAATTTTTTTGGTTTATTGAGGTAGGGTCTTACTCTAGCTCAGGCTGATCTGGAATTCACTATGTAGTCTCAGGGTGGCCTCAAACTCACAGCAATCCTCCTATCTCTGCCTCCTGAGAGCTGGGATTAAAGGCATGAGCCACCACTCCTGGTTATAAATAATATTTTTTAAAAAGAAAGAAAATTACTTTCCAGAACACTAAATACCCCATCATGGCCTTTTATCCACTTGAGCCCTTTTGTCTGCTTCTTACTCTAGTGACCAAAGAGAAATTCTCCCTTCTCCCTTTCTCTAACCCCACTGACCAACTCAGAGCTTCCAGTTCAATCCTACTGAATTCTCCCCTTGAATGCATTGGTGATGTATCAGCTTCAGCTCAGTGCCCGAGTGTTTGTATTTGCAATCTATCAGGACTGAGCACTTCAGTTGGTTTCCACATCTATAACATACCCAGATACCTCAATGGGCCAGGTACAAGTAGAAAGTAGAGCCATACCCAGGCATGGTTGCACACCCTTTAATCCCAGCACTCGGGAAGCAGGGGTAGGAGGATCACAAAGAGTTGGAGGCCACCCTGAGACTATGTAGTGAATTCCAGGTCAGCCTGAGCTAGAGTGAGACCCTACCTCAGAAAACAAAAACAAAAAAACAAACAAACAAAATGGAGTCATTTCTAACATTTCTCCTCCCAAGATTTTGCTCTAGTCCAATGCCCACTGGGTACAAGAGTTAGATTCTATTTTGAGGGCCTTAATAAGGGTTCTCTGCCTCAGCCCCTTCAACTTTGGGGGCCGGTGCTTCTTGCCAGTTCTCTGGAGGCTGCATGTATATTGGAGAGCAGTTAGCATAGTTGTTCTCTACTCATTAGAGGTCAGTGATAATCCTTTGCCCTCCTCCATTTTGGATGATACTGCCAGTCTGTGCTAAATGTCTCCTAGGGAGTAAACTTCCCAAGTTGAAACCACTGGGTCAGTATAAAGTATTTTTTCTGGCATTTAACAGAAGTACAGAACTGTTCAACCAACAAAGGATTGAGTTCAGAAATGATGTGAATATCTGAAATGTGGATGATCA
Organism: Orientallactaga sibirica; assembly: GCA_036365145.1. Classification (NCBI taxonomy): domain Eukaryota; kingdom Metazoa; phylum Chordata; class Mammalia; order Rodentia; family Dipodidae; genus Orientallactaga; species Orientallactaga sibirica. The sequence goes on from JAEOAD010000060.1 coordinate 6,265,401, forward strand.
GAAATAAGTATTTGAGAGATTTTGGGCAAATGCAAAGCACTGCTAATCAAGCTGTAACTAATAACTGAAATTGTACTTCCTTCTCATCTTGTTTAATACGGTGAAAAGACCAAGTGATTTTTGAGCACTGATATGGGAAGTGGTAGGAAGGATTACCTGGAGGAGCTGCAGATGAACAGGAAATTGGAGAGTGATGATTAATATTATGTGGTGTGAGTAGTGAAATGATTGAAAGCAATCAGACAGTGGTGTCACTCATGACATCCATCAGTAGGTATGCCCACAACCAACAGAAAGTTGTACAATGCATAGAAGAAGATGACTCTTCAAATCTCATTGTTTAAAAGCTCAGAACTCATTAGCAAAGCTCTTGTTTTCTGAATGAACTAGCTAATTTTATTCAAAAGGTATTCCTATACATTCTAACTGGAAAGTCTTTAAATCTTCAAACAGATATGTTGAGAAGAGATGCAATTATGTGTGAGGTGAAATAGGAATAGACCTGCTTGAACAATATATCTCTCCTTTCCCTTGAGAACAGGACAAACTACCCACCTGCCCCTGAATGCTCACTGTCCATTGGCTGGATTTATGTTGTATGGGGAACTATTAGGATTCCAGGATACCACAAAAGCAACTTGGGTCAAAACTGTCAATTAAGTGGAGAAATTATATGCAAAATTAGGATTTCAGAGGCCCAGATCTTTCAGCAAATAGCTACATTCTGAAGCCCTATGAAAACAGAATATAGTACAATGACCCTCTGGGGTAAACCTTCCCATTAAATTTGCAATTCTTCAATGCTTGATACTGTCCAGGGAGCAAATGATGTAAGACATTTTTTGAAAAATATTTTTCTTCCTATCTAGCCTAAATTCTGATGCCAGTTCCTCTGTGGTCTCAGATGTAAAGTTGCATATCCTGAGCCTAGTACCGTGTGCAATTTATGTTTCTAAAATGTAGAAAGGCTAAAGTTAATTTTTGCCACTATAGTACACCTACCAATAAACAATTTAATAAATAACACTTTAAGCAATATGAAAAAGTAAAAGATAAAAGGGTCCTGTATGTAAAATCTCATGTACAGATATACAATTGCATTTATATTGCATGCAAAGAGATTTGAAATTATGTCTGCATCATATTGGCTGATTCGATAGCTATGGGATACATGGAGTAAAACCATCTGAATGTTAACTTTTGCATAATTAGGAGTCTGTCATCACCAGCTCATAGCACAAAGTCAAAGGCATTTTAGGAACTGCTTAGAATGAATTGTGTGTGAGTCTATTAAATCTTTCTATTTCTTTTTCTGCTTTTTTTTAAACCACAAAACACCCTAAAGATCATTTCTTTAATGCATTGCTCTGTCAAATCTGTATAAGCAAGTATAAATGTCAAAAAAGTAAAGAATACTAATCAAGAGACACAAGACATACACTGCTTAATAAATCTTGCCTTCAATTTATTTGTCTAGTATTACAATAGCAGAGGAGATATCAATTAATATAGGCAAAGAGGACCCATAATTTATAATTAACTGGCAAGTGGTTTGTAGCAAACAGCAGCGCTGAGTCTAATAGCCAGTAGAAAAATAACTAGTGTTGATTTGTCCCTCGGCAAATTAATAGAGTGCTTATCAATGACAGGGTTACATAAAACTGCTAAATAAATAATCATCAGTGAGTTCGAGTGAAGCAGATCTTTAACAAGCTTAATCTGAACCTCTTGACATCTGTAGACTATGAAGAGATTAAATGGTAGGAAAGAGAAGATACAGCTTGTATAGTGTAAGCCTGCACAGTAACTGAACAAGATCATTTTCTTATGAAATAAGAAAGAAAGACACATTTTATTGCAAAATTACATTGAAAAATGATTTTCATTACAATTAGAGTGAAAATTATAAAAAACATATCAAGGAAATCCTTAATTAGAATTCATCAGATGAGAATTTTACTACATCTCTTAATAATGAAAACATGTAATTTTCATCACTTTTGATATATTTTTACTCATTTGCTTCACTTTTACTACTCACCTTTGTACATGCCAGGCCTTTCAATTCATATGTCACAACAGCTACATCCAATGGCTTATTTTTGGTTATTATGGTTCTATGGCAGAAGGAAATGAATCAAGGTCCTATCCCTAAACTGATAGCACACACTGCCTCCTAGCCACCCCTAACTATGTGTTGGACCTCAGGTTTTGTTGTTAGGTGTTTTCCTACTCATGGTTTGGATTGGATATCATTGGCATTGCTATCCTTTGGCAGATCTGTGTAACACCTCAGGTTTTGCCTTTTAAAATTATCCTTGTTTCCAGGCATATCAGTGTGTTCATAACCCTAATTTTTCTTACTACACATGTTTTTTATCAGCAATACATTTTAAAGACACATATGTTTAAAGCCCCTTGCAAATTGTGAAGATGCTTCAAGTCTTAAATAGACTCTTTGTGTCCAGTGCAATAAGGATATATTCTCATAAGTATTCCTGTATCAGATAAAAGATAATGACTTAGTACATTTTTGCTGCAGTAAGAAAATACCAGAATCTGAGTAACTTATAAATAATTGACACTGATTTTCTCACAGTTCTAGAGGCTGGGAAGAACCCATTATATGTGGTGCGGGGGGGATTGCTCTCTGCTTCCTCTTGGGCAATCTGATGCTGTGTCCTCCAGAGAGAATGAAACTGTGCCCAGCGAGGGCACTGGGATGGAAAATTGAGGATCCAGTGAAATGTCAAGTAATGCCTGTCTTTTTTTTTTTTTTTTTTTTTTTTTTTTTTTTTTTTTTAGGTCTTAACTTTCTTTATGAGGAAAAGGCTTTTGTGACATCATTTCCTGAATCTCCATCTCTTACTACTATTTCTCTGGGGATTAAGCTTTAATAGGGATATTGGGACAAATTTTCAAATCATAGCCTTCTAGATATGACACTAGAAAGTCATAGGTTGCACCCAGAATCACAACTTTGTGTTTTTAGGACAAAAAAGATTCTGAGAAAAACAAAGCTTTTTCATTTATATGTTCCTTGTGAATGCTTCTCTGTGGAGGTGTACAATATGCTCCAGTCTTTGTACATCTTATGAATTACTAGTCATGAGTCAGTTGTATATTGCAGATTTTTTTACATTTTTATTTTGTGGTGGTTTGAGTTAGGTGTCCCCCATAAACTGATGTGTTTTGAATGATTGATTCCCAGTTGATGGAAACTTGGGAGGTATAGCCTTGCTGGAGAAAGTATGTTGCTAGGGGTGGATCTTGAGGTTTATTAGCTCTAGCTTGCCACTGTTGGTTACCTCACTGTCCTGCTGCTGTTTTCCACCTACTGTGGCAGAGGTGAAGTCCAACTTCTGTTCTGCCATCTTTTCCCTGTCATCATGAAGCTTTCTTCCCTCAACACTGTAAACTGAAACAAATCCTTCCTTCCCATAAACTGCTTTTGGTCTAGTACTTTGTCAGCAACACAAAGGTAACTGTAACAGAAAATTGGTACCAGGAGTGAGGTTGTTGCTGCTAGAAGCCTGTCTGTGTGGCTTTTGGCCTTCTGGAACTGATTCACAAGAGGAATGTGGAAGGATTTGAAACTTCTCTCATTTGTTATTCCTTACCATACTTTTTGAAGCAGAGTTATCATCTTTTAAGAGCAAAAGTATTGGAACATGAGAAGGAAAAATAATATTGCCAATTTCTAAAATTCAAAAATAATGGATCTGAAGTCCAATAACAGGTAGTCTGCATCTCAAACCAATCCTGAGTAAACACTATTCGATCCCTTCTCTATGAAGCCTGAGATAAGTTTCATGAAGGAGCAGATCTGTTTTTGCTGCTTTGGGGATTTAGGAAACCCAGCAACATAAGACAGTATTTAACTAGGGAAATTGTTAACATGATATAGGGATCATATTTACTGTGACCTCATTGGCTTTTGTGTGTTTAATTCATTTAGTGAAATGCATGCAAAAATTTCACTTGCTAATTTTTTGGAAAATATTTCTATTTTATGTTAATGCAGGATTTGATCAGTAGCATTCTTGTCATTTCTGGTTTTAGTTTTGCTATTATGACAATGTTGATATCATAGAATAAGGAAGGAGATAGTATTTCAAGTTTTATAGAAGAGTTTGTATGAAATGGGCACTATACTTTTTATTGCTTTCATAAATGCTCAAACAATTTATGAGTGATTTAGAAGCTTTCATTCTGGAAAAGTTTCAAACTTCAAGATTGAGATTTGAAAATATAATAGAACTCTTCAGATTATCTGTTTCTTTATGAGTGAATTTTAGTAACATTTCTTCAAGGAAGATTTTTTTTTTCATTTCATCTATGTTTTTTAAATTTCTTGACAAAACTGTACATAGAGTTCTCTTATCTTGTAAATATCCTCATACTCTTAGTGATGCGGCCTTTCTTTCCTGAACTTAGTAGTTTCTGTTTCCTCCATCTTATTTTAAATAGACTTTCTATGCATTTGTCAGTGATTTTTTTTTTTCCCAAAGAGCCTACTTTTTTTTTTTTTTTTTTTTTTTTGGTTTTTCGAGGTAGGGTCTCACTCTGGTCCAGGCTGACCTGGAATTAACTATGTAGTCTCAGGTGGCCTCGAACTCTCGGCGATCCTCCTACCTCTGCCTCCTGAGTGCTGGGATTAAAGGCATGCGCCACCATGCCCAGCTTCCAAAGAGTCTACTTTTAAGATTCATTGATCTCTTTCTCTTTTTTGGTTTTTCTATATGTTTTCTTTCTTTCATTGATTTATCCTCTGATAATTCTTATTTCCCTTCTTCTGTTTAATTCACTTTGTGTTTCTTGTGGTGGAAGCTGTTTATTAACAGGAGAAGATATGCAGGAATATTCTCTCATATATTTCCTTTTCCAAGTATTGTTTACAAAATTTCACAAAGTTTGATACATTGTATTTTCATATTAATTCAGCTTTTTAATTCCCTGTACTTCCCTTTTATCCTTCTTTAATCTATTTTTTACAAATCCAATAAAATTTCCAAATATTTGGTAATTTATAATGAAACACATTGTTTTAATTCTTTAGTTAACTTTCTTAAATATAGAAAATATTTTTTTTCAAGACTTGATTTTCTTTTAAATTTATGGGGACCTATTTTTGTCATCTAGATTCTCTTTGTATTTTGTGTGCATTTGGAAAAAAAAAAAAGCATATTCTAATGTTTGTAGAATCCCTCCTCTTCCTCCTCTTTATCTTTTTCCTTCTCCCTCCCTACATTTTTCCTTCCCTAGTCCCTGTCTGTCTGTCTGTCTGTCTCTCTCTCCCTCTCTCCTCCAAGTAATCATGTCTTTTTCCTTAATACATTTTGAAGTTATTAGGTGCTTTCCTCATCATTATGGCATGACTTTGTCCCTGCTAATATTCTTTGTCTTTGCTCATCTGCTTTGATAGCAGGAAAGTTACTGTAGCTTTTTTTTTGCTTAGAATTATAAAAGTTATACTATGTAGTGCAGGCTAGCTTCAAATTGCACTCCTCCTGCCTTGTCTTGCCTAGTGTTGGGATTACTGGCACATGGCAATATTCTTTGATTAGAATGTGAAATCTTTCCCCATCCTTTTAAACTATGTGATATGTCTCTAATAAGTGACATATAGGATATTTTTAAAATCAAACATGGAACTCTTGGTTCTTAATTGGAATACTTAAACTATTTTATTTAATGTAGTTGTTGAAAAGGTTTAGCCATCATCTTTCCATTTGGTTTTCATTGGTCCCCCATGTTCTTTGTTATCCTTTGTTTTCTTTTTTATTTCTTCTGGAGTAATATTTTATTATTACATTTTTATTTCACTTTTTGTATGTATATGTGTGGTTTATGGACTTATACATGCTAGTCAAGTGGATTAGCACTGAACTAAAACCCTATCACAGATTTTTTTTTTTTTTTTGGAGACAGATAGAGAATGGGCACGCCAGCATCCTCCTAGCCATTGCAAATGAACTCCAGATGCTTGCGCCCCCTTGTGGTCAAGTGCTGCATTGTGCCCTTGTGTCACTGCATCTGGCTAAACATGGGACCTGGAGACTGGAACTGACGTTCTTGGGCTTAGCAGGCAGGCGCCTTAACCACTAAGCCATCTCTCCAGCCCAGACTTTTTTTAAGATAGCATCTGACTCTGTGGCCCAGGCTGGCCTCAAACTTTCAATTTTTCTACCTAAGCTGCCTGAGTTCTGAGAATACAATTTTTGCCACCATGCCTAGACAATTAAAAATAAAAATAACCGCTTTATGGGATTAGTGACTTTAACTCTATTTAGGAGCTACTTTAAGGTTGAACACTTCTTTCATATGTGACTTTCTACAAAACTCATCCTGTTTCTGCTACATAGTCATGTATTCTCCTACATATATTATAAACCCACATCACAGTATTGTTACTTTTGTTGAAGCAACCAGTTACCCTTTAATGACATTTAAATTATAAAAACAAGCTCTGAAATACTCATTACAATCCCCAGGACTCTTAGTCCTTTTGTACTTGGTGATTCATTTGATGTCAGTTTGGTGTCATTTGTTTCCCTCCTGAAAAGCTTTCTTTAGCAGAAGTTTTTCAGCTTTTGCACATCTGATAAAACAAATAAACAACAACAACAACAACAACAAAAAAAAACGCTTTATTTCACCTTCCTTTTTGAAAGATATTATCTCTACTTATAGAATCCTACTGAAGAGGTGATTTTCTTTTTCATTTAGTATACCAAAGCTGTTACTTTGCTGGTGGTAGCAGCTCTTTCTGTCCCTGTTCATGTCCCCTTCCCTTCTCCTCTTCCTCCCCCTGTTCTCCTCATCTTTCCTTTCCCTCTTCTCTTCTTCCTCCCACTCCTTTTCCTGTTCCACCTCCTATTTTGCTTCCTTCTCTTTTTTTCTCCTTGTGTTTCTGTAGAGAAAACTGCAATAGTTGTTAGTTGTGTTCCTCTGGATGCATTGTGGATATTTCCCCCCTTTTTATTAGTAGATTTGGGCAATTTTATATGTCATCTATTGGGATAGTTCTCATCATCATTCTTGTATTTGGGGTCATTGAGATTCCTGAATTTGTGGTTTCATCAAGCCTGGAAAGTTTCCAGGCCATTTCTTCAAATTTTCTCCACTTCTGCACTCTTATTGTAGGATCCCAGTTATAGCGATATCAGACAACTTGATGCTGTTGTTCTTCTCTTTCTGATATTGAGTTTTTTGGTGCTTCCTAATCATGTCTATGTCCTCAAATTCCCTATTGCTTTCTTTTTCACTGAACAATGTGCTCTCATCCTTATCAAGTTAGTTTTCATCTCAAAGCATTAGATTTTGGTCCTTTTTTTTTTTTTGGTTTTTGCAAGGTAGGGTCTCACTCTGGTCCAGGCTGACCTGGAATTAACTATGTAGTCTCAGGATGGCCTCAAACTCTCGGCTATCCTCCTACCTCTGCCTCCCGAGTGCTGGGATTAAAGGCGTGCGCCACCACACCTGGCTTAGATTTTGGTCCTTTTATGGTTTTTATTTCTTCTTACCTTTTTGAATAAGTAGAATACAGTTTTAATAGCCATTTTAACATCCTTGTCTTCTAATACAATTGTCTGTATCTATTTTACATTGTTCTCGGTTGATTTTTCTGCCCCTCATTCTTTACATGTCTAGCAATTACTAGCATTATAATTTTATCCATTCGGTATGAATTATTTTTTTATTTCCATAATACTGTTCTTTTGATGTAGGGTATGAATAAGTAGCCTAGGAAGTTTAATCTTGGAGGGTATTGCTGTTTGAGACTATTAAGTGACTTCGGAGCAGTGTTTGACCTGAGTACTGGCTGTCTCCTCTTTATAAAGCAAGGAATATCTGTGTATTCTTCACAATTCCCTATCAATTGTGAAGTCCTCTAGTCTTGCTGGTGTGAGCAGATGTTCTTCTTGCCTGGTGTAGGTTCCTGGCAGTGTTTTCCTGATCTGTTTGGATGTTTCTTAGCTGCCTTTCATAGTTTCATTGCATGTCTGTGCAGAAGCAGTCAGCTTATATTCTCTCTGCAGATCTCCACACTTTTCTGGGCAGCCCTCTTTCTTAGACTGTCTTGGGCCTCCCACTGCCTTTTTCTCCCATGATTCTCCCTCTGTCTTCAACTGAGGACTTGATTGGATTCTGCCTAGCTCTTCTTCCTTGGACTGTGTCCTGAAGACTCTTTGAACATATGTTAAGACCCCCTATTCATTTCCTTTTTCTTAGAGACCACTTGTCCTTCAAAGCCTGATAACTCGGATAGAGACAAGAGCCAGGAGACCCAAGCTGTTATTGAAGCCAGAAGATAGGGCTCAGAAATTCCTGAGGCATAGACTCTGCTGATAAGAAGCCCCCAGCAAGTACAGAGTCCTTGGGCACAAAGTATCCTGATGTGGCTGGCATAGCTTCCTTTTAAATCTACCCATGGAGAGACAGTTTGGGAGTAGAAGAGTCTTATCAGGCACTCTGCCACTCTAATCTCTGTGGTTCTATGCTCCACCATGTTTTTGCAAAGAAAGAGTTAAATTTCTCGCTAGCATACAAAGAATTGGGTTTCACTGTGGTATTTTACAAACACAAATTTATTGGTTTTTGTTTTCTTTCCTCCCCATCATAGCCTCCTTTCCTCTTTCATGTATGTTTCTTTTTGTCCTCAACCTTCTATAATCTCCTCTTGTTCTCATCTTGTGTCACTTGTTTGATTTCATGCCTTATATCTGCCGTTGGAATTCCTTATTTGCATACACACAGACTAAAAGTTAGGATCTGCATATGAGGGAAAACATTCTTATGTTGTTTAAGGCAAGCAGGGTGGTTTATGAGTCATCATGCTAACAGGAGTGCTTGGAAAGAACTTTTGAACACTTGGCAGTCTGATAGGCCTTCCTGATTGATTTCTGTGATTTTCACCAAACCTGCTTGACCAACCAATGTGTCTCTATAAACTCCTACCCTCAGCTTTTCAGTGTAGATTTTGCCAAAGAAAGACTTATGCCTGTCAGGTAGAGAGGGGAGAAAAGTTCCTGCCCAGCCTGAGATCAGACTTCTCACAGATCAAAGAAGTTTTCTTGCACGTGCCTCGGGAGCTGTTCATGTCTCTAAGACCCACTACTCCAAGTGCTGCTTCAGCAGGAGCCTCTTGCTGCCCTGTCAAAGCCTGAAAAGCCTTTAAGCTGGAACACGCAATTCGACCTCTTTTGATGGGAAGGCCTTTCAAGAGTTGGATCATCATCTTCATCAATAAACCCATGGTCTTCTAGTGTCAAAGCTATAACCACCTTTGTTCTTCCGGTTGGCAAACTAGTGGCCACCCGAAGTAAAGTTTTCATTCAAGCTGTTGTTATCCTCCCATGTAAATAAGTCCTGATTTTTTTTTTTCACCATTCCATGTCTGTCCATTCCATAGATGGAGAAACAAGGACTTCAGAAGAAGAGTGGACTGTTTCAATGTCTTGAAAACCATTATTATCATCTTGTGTTTCTGTTTGTTTGTTTGTTTTGTTATAGTCTTTTCAAACAGAGATTAAAGTGCGTACTTTCCCCTGCCCTAATCAGGAACAAAGTCATGTTAACAATGATCTCAAACACAAAGTCTATGTTGATAACCTCTGATGGACCAGAAGTTTTTCCAACATTGATGGTATCCTTGTGTTTGCAGTTGTTGCATCCGTGGCAGAATGGAAGTGTGCAAGTACATGTCTTAAAAGCCTGTGCTAATGGTACGAACACACCCAGTGATGCCAGCTGTGTTCTGAGGAATGGCTACTGTATAGCACTATGTGCAACTAAGGCTGTATTTGGACCACCTCCATCCCAGGCTCCTAGGATAAAAACCACACCATAAAAAGAGGCACAGGTTTTTCTTAGCACACCCATGATTTGATCTGAAAAATAAGCAACTAATCCAAGGCTCCAAAAATCACATACAAAGTTTAGAGGACTTGGGGAAAAGTTTGACTGCTTGCATGATATTCTTGTTTTTGTCAAATTTTTACCAACTCTAGCACCAAAACTGTCCCTGGGCCTGACATTTCATAGATTCATTTGCCTTTTAAATGTGTCACTCAATTTTGTCTGATTGATCTGCCTTAGCACTAACACTATTAATAACAGTTTTAGCAATTAAAAAACACAACATTAAGTCCTCACAACATGATTTGAAAGGCTCTAGTATGTTAACACTGAAATAAATGTTGGGTTTGAGAAAGTAAAAAAGTTTTAAAAACTATTTTATTTTTATTTATTTATTTGAGGGAAAGAGAGAGAAATAAACATGGAAAGAGGGAGAGACAGAGAATGGACACCCCAGGGCCTCCAGCTGTTGCAAATAAACTCCAGACACCTGCACCCTCTTGTGCATCTGGCCTGCATGTGTCCTGGGGAATCAAACCTGAATCCTTTGGCTTTGCAGGCAAGCACTTTAACTGCTAAGCCATCTCTCTAGCCCTTAGGGTTTTTTTGTTGTTGTTTGTTTGTTTGTTTGTTTGTTTGTTTGTTTTTTTAGTTCAAAATTAATATTTTGATTTCAGGGCTATCAACACTTATCTCTGTTCATTTCCAAGCACACTGCTTATTTAGGCCAATGTGTCCCAGGACTTGAAGACCTTGACGTCCCAAGAAGATAAGAACTATAGTCATCAAAGATTGTTTTCCTGGATTGCTTTTCTGCATATTCTATTGTCATTTCAGGCTTCTGTGGATGTCTGTGCTGGAAATTTCTAGGGAGCAGCTTGCTTCTTGAACTAGACCTCTTAGAAGACAAGACATTTATATTTCCCTCTCTTCTGTTGCTATTTCCCATGTGTATGTCCCAAGATACTGCCTGTAAAGATGATACTTCTCAAGGCTAGAGAGAGGGCCCAGTGGATAAAATGCTTTCTGTGCAAGCATGATGGGTATCCCTATCTCTAGCAGCCACAGATATGGTGGACCACATGTAATCCCACAACTGGAAAGGCAAAAACAAGGGGATCCCCAGGGAGAACTGGCTAACTAAATCAGCAAGCTATGGGTATAAGAGCAAGACCCTGCTTTTGTAAATGAGTTGAGAATGGTAAAGAAGATACCTAATGTCAACCTCTGGTTTCCACATGCATATGAACATGCATACACATATGCATGTACACCACACACATATACACATTCAAATAAAGACAAGAAAAGATGACAGTTCTCATACCCACTGAAAAAGCATTTATCTTCCCCAGGACTGTAGTCCCAAAGATCACCAATGCAGGGCAGTATCACCTCTTTGAGGCACTCCCTGACAGTTATTACTACCAATAATGTCCATAGCTTGACAAGAAGGAAGGGGTGTCCAGGATGAGGATATTGGCTATTGTTTTTCCCACTGTTGCTGATGTATTAGACCTGAATAGCAAAGTGAAGTTTATAAAGTAATCTCCTCTCTGCTTTTGCTTATTCTTTGGTTGCAGGACCCTGAGCTTCAAAAGACGTGATATTTCAATGTAGATGAAGAACAAATAGAAAGCAGGTGTGGTGGTTTGATTCAGGTGTTCCCCATAAACTTAAATGTTCTGAATGCCAGGTTCCCAGCTGATGGAGATTTGAGAATTAACATCTCCTAGAGGCAGCATATTGTTGGGGGCGGGCTTATGGGTGTTGTAGCCAGTTTCTGTTTGTTCCTATTGTCCACCTGATGTTGGCCAAGGGGTGATGCCCCCCTCTGCTCATGCCATCATTTTCCCCTGCCATAATGAAGCTTCCCCTTGAGTCTGTAAGCCAAAATAAACTCGCCCCCCCCCAAAAAAAGCTGGTCTTGGTCAGGTGATTTCTGCCAGCAATACGAACCTGACTGCAACAGTAATGTTGTTAACGAGGAGTGGTGTCATTTGATGCTAGACACCTGACAGTGTGGCTTTGGCTATTTGGAGCCAATTTTTTTAATTTATTTATTCATTTGCAAGCAGAGATAGAGATAGAAGAGAGACAAACAGAGAGAGAATGAGCATGCCAGGGCTTCTAGCTATTGCAAACAAACTCCAGATGCATGTGCCCCTTCTGCATCTGGCTTACATGGGTCCTGGTGAATTGAACCTGGGTCCTTTGGCTTCTTAGGCAATGCCTTAACCAGTAAGCCATTTCTCCAGCCCTGTAGCCAATTTTTAAGAGGAAAGTAGAAGGATTTGAAACATTGGCCTTAGAGATGCCTTGAAATGCTGTAACTACAGAATGATGGAATATTCTGGTCAGAGTTGAAAGACCTGAATGCAGTAAGAACTAAGGACTGTGAAGTTTGGCTTATGAGGGTGAAAAAGAATTTTGCCTGGACTGTGGTACAAGCAATTTAAAATACTTTGGATTATGGGGATGTTTGAACATCATTAGGATTGATAAAAACTATGGGTACTCTTTAAGTCACACTGAATGCATTGTATTTTACATCATGTATGGATATCAGTTTATGGAGCCCAGGGGTAGAATGTGGTGGTTTGATTCAGGTGTCCCCCATAAACTTAAGTGTTCTGAATGCTAGATTCCCAGTTGATGGAGATTTGGGAATTAATACCTCCTGGAGGCAATGTATTGTTGGGGGCGGGCTTATGGGTATTATAGCCAGTGTCCCCTTGCCAATGTTTGGCACACTCTCCTGTTCCTGTTGTCTACTTGATGTTGGCCAGAGGATGATGTCCACTCTCTGCTCATACCATCATTTTCCCCTACAATCATGGAGCTTCTTCTCAAGTCTATAAGCCAAAATAAACCCTTTTTTCCCCCCAAATGTGCTCTTGGTTGGGTGATTTCTGCCAGCAATGTGAACCTGACTACAACACCAGGATTGATACTCAGAACTATAAAGAAAAAGATAATATGTTTCTAAAGCCATAGAGGCCAGAAAAGTGGCCAGATGGTGACCATTCATAAATTTGTCTTGGAAATTGTGCCTCTCCTTTACATGGCTCACTCATGACTTTCCCATCTACACCTGTGTTTTAACTGACTTCCACTGGTCACAAATTTTCCCCAGGAGGACCCTGATTCTTCATGGAAATATACTGGTAAGAAACTTGCATCACCACTACCTCCAATGTTGCTAGATATTTCTGAATGCTCTGGTGAACATATTTTTGGCTCAAATGGAAGTCCTGCTACTCTTTCAATAGGTACTGTAACCAGCTTTCCTCTGAGAAGTGATTAACAGTAAATTTCAGATGTCAGTGAAATGGTGCAGCGATAAGGCAGAAGGTCAGCTGAGTATGTCACTAGAGATGTCTGTACCATCCTAGACACAAGGGATCAGTGGCACTCTCAGAAGTTTGGGGTTTGCTGAGCATGGTAGCACAAGCCTTTAATCTCAGAACTTAGGACATAGAGGTAGGAGGATCACTGTGAGTTTGAGGCCACTCTGAGTCTACATAGTGAATTCCAGGTCAGCCTGAGCCCTGAGCTAGAGTGAGACCTTACCTTGGAAAACCAAAACAAAAAGAAGAAGAAGGAGGAGGAGGAGGAGGAGGAGGAGGAGGAGAAGGAGAAGAAGGAGAAGAAGGAGAAGTTGTAGTAGTAGCAGTAGTTTGGGGCTTGCCAAATTTAGGAATAGGATATCATGTATTTGTGTGTGATGAGCGTTTATGTGTCCACACATATACTGGATGAGGCCCCAAAGAAGAAAAGCCAGAGATTTAATTGGGCTCATATTTATCTGGGACTACTAGACTGCTTTCACACTGTTTTTGTGAAAATATTTCCTTGCATGAGAGGAAAAGAAGAGGGAGCTCCCTTCATGAATGTGCTTTCTGATCTGCTCTTATAAGCTTTTATGTAATGAGTAGCATCTCTTGAATTGGGATCAGGGCCTGACAGCTGTTGGAAGACTCTGTCACTGACCACCTTTGCTAACAGCAGCATGATGCTGCCCTAGGGTTAACCATTGTTAACCTTCTAAATAGTTTTCATCTCATACTCCCACAACCTTTAGATGGAGCCTTTCTGAAGTGCATTTTTTAAAAGTAGCATTTGTTTATATCCGGTTGGCTAACTGGATGAGTTAGAGTCCTTGGGATTCTAATACAGTGGGTAAAACCAAAGTGATTAAAGAAAAAAGTCACCAACTGCTTATAAGAACACAGGTGCTTTGTTAAATTAGAACCTTTACTTTGAACTAATTCTTACTCTAGTTTTTGTTTATTTCTACCCATATACCCCCTTTTTTTGCATTAATGGCACACTTTTTAATGCCAGACTATTTGTGGCACTCGTGAAGGAATTACAATATATGTGCAGTTATCATGCAATTCACATGACTGCCCTTATCTCTGTGCTATTGGAGTGAAGCTGCTTATTGTCCTGGCCTAAGCCTATTATGCTTTCAGGAGGCAAAGTTCTCTCACATTCTAAGAAGTGCTCCATTTTTATTTTGCACTGGCTTAGTGCCACATATAATAGGATTTTTACTATTTTTTTCATTTATTGTGGTATTTTGAATTGATAACCCCAATATAGTCAGTGTTTTATTAGTTTGTAGTTTACATCTGCAGCCACCTGGCTGGAGGCAATGTCACTGGGCAGATCTTAAGGTGTGGTGGTTGGTTTGAAATTCCAGTCTAAAGATATGCAAAGTGTGCCTAGCTGGAGTTCCTGAGGTGTGCCGTGTTGTGTGGCTTTGGGCTTGTGGCTTTGCTGTCTGTGTTTGGTCCTGTGAAAGCAGGACAGTTTCTTCTGCCATTATGGAACTTCCCCTGGATCTATAAGCTTCAATAAATATCCCTTCCTAGATAACTTTGTGTGGTCTGGAAGTTCATTTTGGTGAACCTGAAGCTGTCTGCTACATTTATCTATTTGTCTCAAAGAAAGTTATACTTTGTATCTTGAAACTAGTTTAGTTAAATAGCTTCATTATATAGATATCACTATAGAGACTTCTGAGTAAGATGGAGGTATAGGAGCCATACTAAAACAACCTAGGGAGTCATTTAATCAAAACCACAGCATAATACACTCTTCTTCTGACAAGTGAAGGAGTATAGGTTCTCCTAAGAAAGAGCAGAGAAGCAAAAGAAACCAAGATCCACCAGAAAGGAGAAAAACTGCCAGAATCCCACTGAGGCTCTTGCCACTGCCAATCTATGCACTAGCCTGGCACTGCCCTCCTGGCACCAGCACCCCAGTAGCAGCAGCAGAGACCAAACAAGGGGATTTTCCAACCTCATCAGCCCCCTTGCTATAAGGTTCGGGAGTGACCACAACCACACAAACCACTCTGAGGCAAAGATGAAAGCTTTATTTGGGAATAGAATGAGCTGCCAGGGCTGGCTCACAAGAGTGGAGCACAGGCCACCTGAGTTCCTTAGGTAGGAACTGTATAGTGCTTTCAGTTGGGGGAAGGAAAGAAAGAGCTGAGGCGAGATCTAAGATAGCCAGGGTGTGACACCAGAACAGAGACCAGGTGATTTACAAATTAAAGGGGGCATGACTTAGGGGCATTGTAGGCAAGGATGGGATAATGCCTGGGTGGTTTCTTGAGGAATGTGGATAATACACTTCTTTATGTCTCTGTCTCCATCCTGCTGTCCTTGGTGACTCCACATTGGGGTCTGTCAGACCTAGCACTTGCAAAGTCAAGCAATCTGAAGGAAAGACAGCTGAGATCAGCTAAGGAGCTACTGAAAGGGATACAGGCAGGACTGCATGGATTAAAGGCATGCACCACCATGCCCGGCTTTTGGTTTTACCATTTTCAATTAAGCTGTATTTGGGGGTTGAATATGTTGCCTTTGATGCTTTCAGATATATAGGGCCTTGGTCTTTTGCTTCTGCCATTATTGGGGGCAGGGTCTGATCCAGATCCAGACTGACCTGGAACCCAATTCAGGACAGAATTCTCAACCTCCCAGCTGACAGGATTAAGGATGTACAACAACACACATCCTTTTGGCTTTATAGGACTATCTGTTTGTTTTAATCCAAAACTTATACACTATGTTCTGGTTTTTATTGAATGTTTCTATTGCTCACTTGAAGTTTAGAATTTGCCAGTAAATTATTCCACCCAGTCCACTATAATACTTGCTTGCAGGCAAACTCAAAACCTAGGATTACTTCTGTGGTTGGCTTGGAATACAAGAGCTACACTTGACACTTTAAAGTCATATCCTGAAAGCATATAAAGTTGGATTACCACATCTAAGAACACTGCACATAAGTAGAAAACTTATCAAACATTAAATCAACTCAGGATTCAAAAGTCACTACATTATAATACAAGAAACACAAAGAATCAAGACAACACAATCCCAAGAAAAACTATGAATTCATTAGAAATGACCCCTAATGAGACTGTTTTAGATGAAATGTCTGACAAAGATTTTAAAACAATGATTTTTATCTATACTCAAAGAAATCAAAGAAGAAATCAAAGGAACCAAAGAAGAAAACAAAGGAATTATAAAAGAAAACAGGGCTGGAGAGATGGCTTAGTGGTTAAGGTGCCTGCCTGCTAAGCCTAATAACCCACTTCCAATCTCCAGGTCCCATGTTTAGCCAGATGCAAAGTGATACAAGGGTGCAATGCCGCACTTTCCCACAAGGGGGTGTACGCTTCTGGATTTTGTTCACAGCAGCTGAGAGGCTGCTGGTGTGCCCATTCTCTATCTGTCTCTCTCTCCCTCTCTCTCTTTCTGTCTCTCTCTGTGTCTCTCTCCAAAAAAAAAAATAAATAAAAAATTTTTAAAAAAGAAAAGAAACTCCTGAAAGAACACAGGAAACCAGCTTAATGAAATAAGAAGATCATTACAAGACATGAATAAGGAAATACAAATACTGAATAAAAACCAGGCTGAAATTCTAACTCTGAAGAACAAAGTCAGTCAAATAAATAACTCTGTGGAAAGTCTCACTAGTAGAATGGATGAAGGAGAGAACAGAATATCTAAACTAGAAGTCCAAGTGGCAGACCTAATATAGTCCAACAAAGAGAAAGACAAGATAATAGGAAGGAATGGAAATTTTAAGATATCCAGGACACTATAAAGATAAAGACCAAACATAAGAATTCAGGGTATAGTAGAAGGAGAATAATTTCAATCCAGAGGCTTAGTAGACATTTTCAACAAAATCATAGAAGAAAAATCTCCCCAAATTGGGAAAGAAATGCCAGTGCAGATACAAGAAGCTTTTAGAACACCAAACAGACAAAACCTGGAAATAACCTCTCCTTGCCATGTTATAATCAAACTACTAAACATGCAAACCAAAGAAAATATATTGAAAGCTGTTAGAAAAAGCAAGTCACCTATAAAGGCAAGCCCATTGGAATAACAGCAGATTACTCAACACAAAGCCAGAAGGGCTTGGTATGATGGATTCCAAGTTCTGAAAGATAGCAACTGTCAACCAAGATTACTTTATTCTGCAAGGCTATCTATCCAAATTGATGGAGAAATAAGGACATTCCACAACAAAAACAGGCTAAAGGAATTTATGACAACTAAACCAGTTCTACAGAAAATACATGAAGGAATCCTTCAAATTGAAGAGAAAGCAAAACACACATAGGAGGGAATAAGAAAAAGTAAATCATACTCAAATAACACTTAAAACAAGGGGTTGCTATTCTAATATCTGACAGGATAGACTTCAAACCAACATTAGTGAGGAAAGATAAAGAAGGTCACTTTATATTGATTAAAGGAACACTCCAACAGGAGGACATCACAATACTAAGTGTATATGAACCTAGCATGCGGGATCCCAATTTCATCAAACAAACACTATGAGCCTTAAGGTCACAGATAACACCAAACACAATTGTACTGGGTGATTTCAATACCCCACTCTCATCAATTGACAGGTCATTCAGAAAATAAATAAACAAGAGACATCTGGGTTAAATGATTTCATGGAACAAATGGACCTAACAGGTATCTACACAACATTCCATCCAAATGCTACATAATATACATTTTCCCAGCAGCACATAGAACATTCTCTAAAAGAAACCATATATTAGGATACAAAGCAAATCTTAACAAATATTCTGACCACAATGGGATTAAACTGCAAATCAGCAACATGAAAAACTACAGAGCATACACAAATTCATGTAGACTAAACAGTACACTATTGAATGATGAATGGGTCATTGAAGAAATTAAAAAGGAAATCAAGAAATTCATAGAAGTAAATGATGATGAGACTACAACATACTAAAACCTTTGGGACACAATAAAGGCAGTCCTAAGAGGGAAATTTATAGTTCTAAGTGCCTATATTAAGAAAGTTCACAAGTAAACAATTTAATGCTTCACCTTAAGGCTTTATGTAACAGAAGACCAAAGCAAACCAAAAATAAGTAGATGGGAAGAAATAATAAAGATTAGAGCAGAAATTAATGAAACAGAAACAAAAAAATGAAACAATGAGTTGGTTCTTTGAAAGGATAAACAATATTGGTAAACACTTAGCAAATCTGACTAGAAGAAAGAAAGTAGAGAAAAAATTAATAAAATTAGAGATGAAAAAGAGACCATTATAACAGATACCAAAGAAATTCAGAAAATCATAAGGGTATACTTTAAGAATATTGCCTCTAAGTTTGAAAATCTGAAAGAAATGGATGATTTCCTTGATTCATATGACCTAGCAAAATTAATCAAGATGAGATGAACCATTTAAATAGACCCATAACAAGCACAGAGATCCAAGCAGTTATAAAAAAGTCTCCCAACTAAAAAAAGTCCAGGCCCAGATGGATTCACTGGTGAATTTTACCAGACCTTCATAGAAGGAACTCTTTCCATGAAGCCAACATCACCCTGATATTAAAAACCAGACAAAGACAAAACAAAAAAAAATTATAGACCAATCTCCATCATGAACATAGATGCAAAAATTCTCAACAAAATATTGGCAAACAGAATACAAGAATATATCAAAAAGATCATTCACCCCAACCAAGTAGGCTTCATCCCAGAGATGCAGGGATGGTTTAACATACACAAATTAATAAATGTAATACTTTATATAAATGGACTGAAGAACAAAAATCACATGACTATCTCAATAGATAACATTATAATTCTGTTGCAAAAAAAGAGTATACTGATATAAATATGATGACCTCCATGCAAAGTTGAGTTTATATAAAGTCCCACAAATGAATACCACTATCTTAATATTTTTGTGAAAATTTCTGATGGCCAATCATGTCCCAGCTTCTCTAAATAGACCTTCCATATTTCTAGCTATATATCCTTTTAAACTTTTCTTGATGCTATATCTTTATTTTCTTCTGGCATATGGGTTCTAGTGGACAATGTGCTCATTTAAGTCAAATTATACTTTGAAAGTTGTGAAAAATATTCATCTCTGTAAACATACATCCTGGTTCTAAACCAACCTTTAATAAATAAATATATGTCACGCCCATCCAAACTTCTTTTTGTACATTACACATGAGCTATATGTTCAGTCACTCTTATGCTTTAATTTGAAGAGAATTTCTTTAGTAGCAGCCAATTGCAATTGTATTTTCCAATGTAGGATTAGAAGTGATTTATAAATAATCTTGAAATGTGGCTTGTTACATTGTGAAAACTATGTGTTTTGTGGGTTTGAAAATTTCCTCTTCCTTAGTGAACAATATTGACATGCCATAGTATATCAGTACCACTCAAACTCCAAAATGAACAAGAAACCACTTACCTACCTTTTAATGGACTGATTCTTTGTCAATGTTGTCTTCAGGTCAATTACTAATGGTCTCACAGTCTATAGTATCATATCATAATACTATTGTTATCATAATCTATTGGTTTGTGTGCAACAGGAAGACTGGAGGCTGAATACCCAAGGAAGAGGCTGTGTCCAACACATTCTTTCAGGGCCGGAGTTGTCAATCATGATGCAGGCAAGATATTACAGTGTTAGTCATAGAATCAAGCTCCCTCACTTATGAGGGAAATTATGTCTATATGTGCATGTGTATGTATATGTTGTGTGGAGGGATGTGCATACATATGCATGTGGAACAACCTTCAGGGTCTTTTCTCAGGCACTGTGTACATTTTTTAGAGACAGGGTCTCTCACTGGTCTGAACTCTTGGCTGGCCAGGGAGCCCCAGAGATCAGCCTATTGCTGCTTCCTAGCACTGGGATTACAAGCGTATGCCACCATGCCTGGTTCCTTTTTTTAATGTGAGTTCTAGGGCTTAAACGCATTACTTAATACTTGTAAGACAAGCTCTTGACTGACTGAGCTTTCTCCCTAGGCCTATGCCTATTTTTTTTTTTTTTTTTTTAAGACTGAAAAAAAAAAAAAACTTTAAAAATACTTTTTGAGAGAATGTAGAGTGATAAAGGAAAATTGGGAGAGAAAAAAGGAGAAGGATAAAGAGAGAATATATCTCCTTGGCCCAGGCCAGGCATCTCTGGACTGAAATGGATTTTAGGGATTGTATTAATCAGGGTTCTCTAGAGGAACAGAACTGATAGAATGAATTGTATTAAAAAGGAATTTATTGGATTATCTTAAGACAGTCCAGCAAGAGCAGGTTGCAGGCCTGAGAGTCAAGGAACCCCAGTAGCTGCTCAGTCCACGAGGCTGGATGCCTCAGCAGTCCTGACCCAGCACTGAAGGCCTGGAGGCTTCCTGGAGGGATGCTGCTCTTCAGTCTACACTGGTCTTCAGTCCATGCAGCAAGTAAGCAGCGAACAGCACCAGCAACAGCAGCCAGGTCAGGAGGAGGGGATACTTTCCTTCCCAAAGCTTCTTTAGATAACACCCCCTCTTCCAAGAGGGGACCGCCCACTCTGGGGGAAGGATTCTTCCTTTAGTTACTCCTTCCTAGAAGCGACCTCAGAAACACATTTATGAGGAATGTCTGTGGATTCCTAAACAGATCAAGTTGACACAAACTTAACCATCACCGGGATCATTAGGAAACTCATGAGTCACATGCTGGCACCTTCTGTCTTTTCCCTCCCATCCACTTGCATCATGACTCTAAATCAAAATTCAGACTTGAACTTATGATTATATATTTTCTGTCATGTATGGAATCAGTGGAGTCATAGGACAAGAAAGTAAAATAGGGACTATTAAGGATGTTCAATGGGGAAGGGACAGTGGAAGGGGAATTAAAAAAAAAAAAAAGATCAAAAGGCTGGGCATGGTGGTGCATGCCTGTAATCCCAGCACTTGGTAGGCAAGGAGGATCATGAGTTCAAGGTCAGCCTGAGCTAGAGTGAGACCCCACCTTGAACCTTCCCCCATCCACCCCACCAAAAAGAGTAAAACGAGTGAATATGATAAAATCGCATTATATTTATACATTCAAGCACTATAGTGTCCTACTCTGTGCAATTAATATGTGATAACCTAAAAACTGAAACATCTCATGGTGCTTGGCTACATAATAGTGTGTTTCTGAGCCAGGCGTGGTGGTGCACACCTTTAATTCCTGCACTAGGGAGGCAGAAGTAGGAGGATAGCCATGAGTTTGAGGCCACCCTGAGACTACATAGTGAATTCCAGGTCAGCCTGGACTAGAGTGAGACTCTACCTTGAAAAACAAAATAAAACAAAACAAACCAACAACAACAAAAAAGTATGTTTCTGTCCAAACCACTTTCTGCTGTCTAGACTGACTAATCTTATCAGGAATCACAGTGCTAGGAACATTGAAATCTGCTTAAGGAGTGTGGACAGGACTGGTTCTTACAGAAATCACAAAATTACAAAGTACACTGCTGCCTGGTGAAGGTAGAGGAAAAAGTAGGCAAAATCCCCATCCCAGGTTAGGTTAGTCCATCTGTTCCCCTGCAGGCATCAGGCCTCTCCAGCTCATCCTGATTTGGACCTAGAACTCCCCAGTACCTCAACTCCAGGGCTGAGCTTGCCTGGAAATGTGATTTATAGTCAGTATGTAAATCAGACCTATTTGGCATTTTCTTGTGATCTTTTTAGCTTCAAAGTATCTTGTTATAGATCTCAGAATGATGTCTCCATTCTAAGGTTTCTCCTATATAGTAGCATGATGGTTCCCCAAAACTGGTCCATGAAACCCAGAAGATGACACAACTGGTCCCTTCATGCCGCATGCCTCTCAGGCACAGAATGTTGGTGTGTGCTTGAAATGAGGGAGTGTTGAAAATCCCTTGTTGACACTGGTCTAAGATCTCTCCTTTGAGGTACTATCAGGGAAATCACAGGGCATTCATCAAAATCAAGCTGATGCAAGCTTGAATACTCACAAGAAAGAGCCCTTTTATGCTGAAAACTGCTGAAGGCTGGAAAGGGGCTAATTTATTTAAATTATCCCTCTAAGTGTCAAGCCCCATACTTTCTGGGAGAAGCTGACAACTGTGAGTTAAAGAAAGTTTCGTCAAACTTCTAAATAAATTAGTGATGGTAGAAAGTCAACCTCAGAAATCAGAGAAATAGGAAAGTAATCACCACTGATGCTGGTGCAGACCTAGGAAAATACAGTTTTCTGCTATTTAGCTTTTAAATGTCAACAAATGGCAGTTTAGTAGATCATTTGCTAATACTGATTAAATTTCTCATTAAAATGTTTCCTTCATTATTCTTCAGGTAGAAATGTGTAATTCGATGATTGTTACATCAATTACACTTAAAAAGCTCATTAAAAGACTGAAATATTATCTCTCGTAGTCAGAGTACTTTAAGAGTACTGTACTAATTATAAAAGAAATAAACTCTTTTAATAGAACCATTTGAACTGATGCCTTATAAATTCTTAATGTAAAGCTAACATGTAAAGTTTAAATCAAATATATAGATCCAATAAAACAAAACCTTTTTAATCTTGTTTTACCTTCAAAAGGACTCTGATTATTGTAATTAAATAATGCATGATATAATAAAGATCTAGAGTGTGTGGTTATTTCATTGGCAATTGAGTATCGGTGCTTTTTATTTATGCAAGCAATGTATCACCAGCAATATGCATCAAGCATTAAAATATTGATACAATTACACCTAGGCTGCCGCAGCAATAAAAAAAAAGTCTGTGATGACTCTGCTGATGATATTGGGACAGTTTGAAATCCTTTTTAAATTTTAATACTCTGTTGTGCTGTGTTATGCTAATTTTGCTAAGAAATAATACTTCCAAAATTCACATTTGTGCTTTTACTTCCTGCATGTGAACAAATCCAGCTACTCTCAGTGAAGCTAAAAAGAAGAGTTTGCTTCTGCCCACATTGGACTGTTCTTTTCCTCTTCTTTTGGACAAAGATTATTTTTTTTAAGAAAAGTGGTAAAGTTTGGGGTTAGTTGTTTTTCAGGGTACTCATTTATATTAAAATAATATTTCTCAAACTTTCTCATTGACTGGTTTGTGGTTCTTTTAAATGTTTGAGTATTTTTGTTCCTAAGTTCTTTCTCTACAGATTTAAGTATTAGGGGATTTTTTTTTTTAGGCCTTTCATTATTAGATCCTTAGCAAATGACTGACAGGTCTCTGAGGCCATCCTAGAAGCTCCTATGGAAAGCAAATGACAGGATTATCCCACCATGTGCATCACCTGAGGTGCAGGTTACACAGCTGACCCATTTTTCTCACCTGTACCAAAGGACCAAAAATGTCTTTGTTTTGTGCACAAAGAAGTAATTAAACACATAATTATAGACTTAAAAACACTGCCATGGAAAGAGACTTTCTGTTCATTTGGCTACTGAAAATGTTGTGTAATTCCAGGACTCTTGTTTATTTCTACAATGTTTAGACTCTCACCTTGGCTAAAGTAGAAGATGCCATTTGTTACCTCACCTGGTAGCAGTGAGTGAAGAAGGGTCAAGGGGCTCAAGATGCAATAACAGTGCAAGGATGAAAACATAATCAGGTATGTCGTTTTCTTTTCTTTTTTTTCTTTGCTTTTCTTTTCCCTTCCTTTTTTCCTTCCTTCCTTCCTCTTTCTCTCCCACCCTTACTCCCTTCCTTTATTCCTCTCTGTGTGTCTTTCTTTACCGCCTTCCATCCTCCCTTTCTTTTTCTCTCTTCTCTTCTCTTCTCTTCTCTTCTCTTCTCTTCTCTTCTCTTCTCTTCTCTTCTCTTCTCTTCTCTTCTCTTCCCTTCCCTTCCCTTCCCTTCCCTTCCCTTCCCTCCCCTCCCCTCCCCTCTTTTCCCCTCCCCTCCCCTCCCCTTTTCTTTCCTTTCCTCTCCTTTCCCTCTGAGTCTTTTCATTCTTGGCCCAGGATGGCTTCTAGCTCACAATCCCTGTGCCTTTAGCCTCCCAATTGCTGGGATTACAGGCATACATCACTATACCTGGCTGTGTATTCACATTCATATCTTAAGCACAAGTCACCTGTAGCCCCAAGAGGCCAAGGGGCTGCACAACCGTGCCTTCTCCTAACCTAGGCTGAGATCAGAGTGGGCTCTGATGACATTTGCAACATTGTCCCACTGTACCCTCAATGATGGTTTTGGGGAGACCACATAAGCACTCTGATCCCTAAGCAAAAGCTGTCTGAAATCTTTGCTTTGCAAAGAATTGCCAGGTATAATACAGGGTTCTAAAAGAAATGAGAAATACTGAGCCTATAAACAGGATACATACACTATAGTAACTGAATTGCACTTTAACGCCCTAGAGTTGTACTCTACAGCAATGACTGTGTCTCATCCTCACCTGTCCTTCCAGTGACTATAGTTCCCCTGTTAGCAATGTCAAATGTATTTGCTCCCTCTTTTCCTGTATGAATAAGCAGCAATGGTAGTGATGATACCACACAGTTGATCATCATGAATGTCTATAGGATGTCATGTTTATGCTCTCTGCTTACCTCAATCTTCCTCAGCTTCCAATAGCAAACAGTCCAGTCACATGGGTTTGCATTGCCAAGCATCTGTTCAATTCAGATAAATAAGACCAATGTGCTTGAACGGCAAAATTTCAATACAAGTGGCCTGCCATTTCATATGAAAATTGTTCTTATGTCTCATAAATAACAAAGGGAAAGGGGTGGTTTGCTAATTGATTAATTATCTTGTAAATGAACTACAAGCCTGTGGTGTGGTCTATATGTTTGTGGAGAAGGCCTCCCTGTTTTCTTTTCTCCTTTGAGTTTATAAGTTTACACCTGGTGATGGGCCTCTGATCCTCTCAAAGCTGACATCTGGCACAAGGTCCTGAAGGCCAAAGCCCAGATGCTCTTGTGGTTTTCTCAGTACTTGAGAAACATTCCTTGCTAGATAGTGGTGTGGGCATGTGTATGTGCAAACACACACACGAAGAAAAGTAAATTAAATTTCTTTGCAAGCACTTCTCTAAGTTAACCGACTACTGGAGACTACAGGAGGAGCAGTTTTACCTTTATGTCTCACATTTGAGAAATGAGCAGAGTCGTGCTGAGTAACAATCTTTTGTGGACTAAAAGCACCAAGGATTAAAGATCACAGAGACAAGTGTTAGCAAAGTGCAAACGCTGGTGGGTTGCACGCCTTGATAACTACAGAAGAGCTGATAATTAACATTCCTGCTTCCTAGGCAAAGGGCAGTTGGCCTTGCAAAGGCAGATCTATGGTTCTGCTTCCCTCCCCACATGGAAGGAGCTGATTTAGGCGGGGAGGTGACAGTCTGGACTTTCGCCTGACAGAATGCTCCCATCTTCATGGTGCCTCATCCTGACTTTACCACAGAGACTGTCCATCAGGGTTGTTGTGTGGACAGGCTGAGTGAGCCTGCAGGGGATTCTAGTTATTTACACACTTTTCAAGCTTTCGAAGCTGTTATAATCGTTTGCTGTCAACTTTGTGCTGACACTGAATCTTACTTTGTGTTTTTTTTTTTTTTTTATGCTCAGTTTGGGTCTAAAATACTGGCAGCCTACCTTACACTCTAATACCATGGGTGACTGAGCTGACCAGCATATTCCTGTATTACTAACAGAGCCCTGGAATCCTGCTACATATGGAAATTTTAGAATTTGTTTATTGTGGACAATAAACAGGGTCCTCTGGCTTTGTGCTTTTATCCTGGTGGTGGCCTCCACAGTAAGCAGTAAGCTGGCACCCTGTTCTAACTCATTACAGTTTCATCTTTAAGTACCAGTTAGTTACCTTTGCCCCTGAGATCTAGAATTCAAACAGGCAAACTTCTCCTAGGCAAGACCTGGAAGAATTTTCTTTACTCCAAATCCCTGTGAACAAGGGCAGAGCTTGTGGTGCCCCCTCCTCCTTTCCCTTCCCATTCTTTTCTGCCTGTGTGAGCCAACATAGATACTCAAAATGCATACATGATGCAGACCAAAATAAAAGCATTGTCCTAGGTGTTATAAATGACAAGGGACAGATTAGGAAGACTTTGGTTAAGGCCACCAGAGAGGTGTGAGCAATAGGCTTTTAAGCTTCATCAGGGGACATTTGCATGCTCAGACTTAAATGCTGAGTGTCCTAGTCATGGCGGGGGGGGGGGGGAGGGGGGGAATAAACACCTTCCTTCACTTGTGAACAACGTTCTTTCCATTAAGCTCAGGGTTTTAAACCTTTAATGATAGGGTGGTGAATGATTTTTCATGTTAAAATGTGCTATGTTCCCATGCACCAACCCTGTCTCCAGTCTGAAAATTTCATGAATATCAGAGCCCAAAGGGAGTGATCCACAGAGGATGTGACCCTATTCTTAACTGGACTTGAGATAAAGCTGGTCAAGGAGCGGATGTGCTCGGCCAGTGTAATAAAGTAGACAAATAATTACTGAGCAAATCAAACACACTTACACCTCAGATGATTTGGAAATATTATCTATAATCGGGCACTTCTGTGCTAGGAGGAAAGGTTAATAAAGTAATTTAAAAAAGATTGTGTGGAGTATTATAGAATCAGAAGAGGACTGGCGATCATAATTGTTAATCTCCTGAAACACCAGTTCCACATTGCACAAAGCAGATATTTTAGTACATATTCTTACTGTGTATTCCACTTATTACTATATTAGCTTGCTTAATTATCCTTTATAAAAATCTTTCCTTAGATTGTTTTGGGTACAAAAAGAAGTTGATGTGATTATTTTAACATACCTGCAGTACACATGTCAATCTTAATATGTGCATGAGAGACTAAAATCTTTGAAAATTCATTGTGTCTAAGTATTTGGTAGAGGAGCAATGCTAGAGCAGACACCAGGTAGGTACTCTAGGTATATGTACCTCTGGTTGTTATTGGCTTCATATAGACCGAGATGAGACAGCTCCTTTAGTTGGAACTGCTACAATAGCAAAGAATCATTCTGCGTTTGCAAATAGGCATTCAATGTCCTTCAGATAAAACTAAGGCGTGTGGTTATTGAGTAGATGCAGAGAAAAAAATGTGTGAATTTCTAAAAATGTGTTTCCTCTTATAAAGAGGTTTCAGTGATGATTTCTTTTGCTGAAAAATGAAGTTGGTAGACTAGGAGAGCAGGACTGTAGGACTATATCTGAAGCACATGCCCTATCTCCACTACTGACCACCTGTGCCTCAGGGCAGACCCATAGCTCTTACTAACATAAGAAACATAACAGTAAGATCTACCTCACGAAACATTGAAGGCTATATGAACAAGCCGGGTAATCTTCAAATGCCCCTCTTAATGATGGGATTCATGATAATGCTCTGTTTCATTGAATATTTCCATCATGTTTATTCAACTATTGCTCTCTTTAAACTCAGCTCACACTACCTAGAAAATGATTTTTAATGTTTTCCAATGCAAATAATTTACAGTTTTAATTTTTTTTTCCTCAGGGGATCTCTACCCTCTCTGTCAGGTAACCATGGGTGCATCCCTCCTCTTGTCTCACATTCAGTTCTTCTTAGCCTCCTGGAACTCATGCATCTGTCTTCCACATCCCACCACTGAGAATGGACCTGATATTAAGCCCCAGAGGCTGGTGATTATTTCTCTGAGACATGATGTGGCCACTTAGTGCTCATGTCCACCTCTGTGACCCAATGTGCTCCTGGGTGGCCCTGCCCTTCTGCTTTATGTTTCCCGTTTCTTTCTTCCTGACTGGATATAGTGTGCCATGGACTCAGCCCAAAACCTAGCCGCCTCTCTTCACACCCTTCACAGGCTCTGTCCACACTGACAGTTATGAAAAGCTATTCTGCTGCCTCCTCTACCGGACTATCCTCTCAAGACTTCCTGCCCAGTCTCTCTGAAGATGTAAATCCAAGTGCATTTCTGCCCAGAGTTCTGAGAAGAGCAGGAGCTACTATCGCTGTCAGGGTGACCTGATGTGAGGAAGCCCTTAGCTTGGGGTGGATTCATGTCTTCATTCCTATAGGTTGAAGCCAGTGTGAAGCTGTTTGTTGTATGTGGTTTGAGTATAAAACCAAGGGGACGTCATAAAATATTGAAACCATGTGGTTCACGTGGAGGTTTCTGCCTTCCTCTACCAATTGTCAACTTGGCTTTGAGACTGTGATTATAACACATAGCCCTAGGGCACTGAGGATTTTTAGAAGGACTGAACGGATATGTCCACTAGTTGTTTGTAGATTATCTTTTCACCCAGTGCACTTCTTGGAATTCTTAGCACTAATATTGGCAAGAAGACCCTAAAAACCAGCCATTTTGAGAAATTTGCACAAGGACATCATGATTTATGCTTTCAATTAAATAATAAATAAATAAATAAATGAAAAAATCAGGTATCACTGTGATTCTCAGGTGGGGTCATAATCCCACAAACTGGCAAATTCCTCTCATGAATTTATCCTATTCAGGTCTCCAAGGAGCTCAAGTCAGGACCACAGATTTCCTGGATGACGTCATTGAAATCTCAGCCGCCCTCTGGCACTTGGCAGTTGGAATGCATATCTCTTCTGGGTACCACATCCTATCAGAGCCAGGTGACTTTCCCAAGGAAGTTTCCTGGGTATAGGGTAGGGGTATAGTCTGGGAAGTATCAGACAAAGATGGGAGAACTGTACTTTGTTAAGCAAAATCAATGAGCAAGATTTCCCTCTTCTCAAACTTGGAATCAACTACAGTCTCTTTCTATGCCCTACTGGTGTCCTGTGTGCTTCTGGGTCTACTGTTCTATTTGGGTAAATCTTTAAGATATGAATTTTCCAGACAATTAACTGGTTAGGCAGAATATAATCTAGGAGACTTTTTTTTAAGTAATGTTTTCCTTTGGCCATGTTTCCAAATAAAAGCTGCCAGTGCAGTGCAATTCTGTCTGCACAAGATCTAGAGGATGGAAGAGCGACAGCATGTAATTTTACAACTGAAAATATTAGTTCTGAGTAATTGTGGCCAAGAATATATTGCTAAAGTAGAATTATTGATAACAGTTCTGCTTTGTTGATCCCTTTCTCTTTCCCCATCCCGTGTCTCATCCCTCTCCCTCTTTCCTTTGTTCCTTCATTCTTTACACTCTCTTCCTCTTGTGGATGTGATATAGTATTTATTTAGTATTTTGACCTGAAATGCTCTGTTGCATTCCATTGCTTTTCATGCTCATATTTGCTACTGCACTGCTCCAGGTTTCTTATCTTTACATTTCCGCACAGGGTTATAATGTTCCTGCAACCTCTGGAGATGTAAAAACACACATAGCAAAGACATAAAAGAAAAAAAGAACAAGGAAGTAGAATAACTGTTGAACGTCTTTATGTAAGTAAGGTCAGTGCATAATAGCTTGTGACTCTCTTTAAAGAGGGTGAAAGAATTTCATACTATGAGTACTTGGGATCCAATGAGGACCAGGTTAGAAAAGTAATATAGTCACAGTAATTACTTTCATCTGACAAAATATTTCAGTAAGCAATGACTAGCAATAAAATAAAATGATCACCTTTACTATATCTATTACAAAAACAATCATCTAAAATAAGGATGGTTAAAATACTTGGTGGAATGGAAAGCATTGATATAAGAAGAGACTCTTCTCTGTCACACACACATGCACACACATGCATGACAAACACAACCACACACACACACACACACACACATGCATACTTTCTTCAAGGCCCTCAGACTATGTTAAGAGCAATTTACTTGAACTGTAATGCTTTTACTAAGGAAAAAGTATCCCAATTAAGGATTTACAAAAAATATATATACTATTATTTATACTGTCTTATAAAATGAGCTTTCTTTAGGTGTTCAAGGTTTATAGAAATCATTTACCTGATTCTTTAAAGATTCCTAGTCATTTTCCTTTTTAAAAAAATAAATATAGTGAATGTGAAACATCATTAATCCAGTCATAATATCATCTGATAGAAGTTAATCCCTTCTTAGACATAGCTTTTCTTAGACCTTTGGAATATAAAAATATGCTTTTACTGTTAAGCATTTTGTTTAAGCACCGATCTATACTTAATGCTTAATTGCCTTTCTTAAAGACCACCAAGCAAAAGGAACAATGTCTTCAGAGTTCCTTCCCTGGGAGTATTAGGATATTCTATAGCCTGTTATTTTGTCTTCTAAGGTCATGGATCAAGGGCAGTTCAGTGACTGTGCTTTGGCTGTGGCTATGGGCTCTGACAAGATGATGCAGCCTGCCCTGAGATCTCAATCGGTCAGAAAAAGTCTATTAAGTTCAAGCCCTTAAGCTGTCTCAGCCAAATCAGGGATACCAAAGTTACATTTGTTTTTGTGATGTCCATTCATTTTGGTCAAATGAAGAAATTGCTCGTGTTTATTTTGTGGCTTTGGGGGCAAAATCTGAGAATGTCATGCATCTTTTAGTCTCTCGGCTTTTTCAGAGATGCTACTGAGAAGACACTTAGGGAAAAATCATTTTTATTGCAGCTGTTTATAAGTCACCTTGGTCACAAAGAAAAGAAATCAGACAGACATACCGGAAGCTGGATTTCTTCCCCTTGGTGAAAAGCACAGCAGGGAGGGCCACTGTGTGGAAGTGCTGGGAACAATGGCCATTGGGTCAAACAAGGAGTGGCAAGGAGTAGGCTTGGGACTTTCATCTCTGAAATACACATGGCTAAATCACTGAAGATTTAAATCTTCTTTTTGAGATCTAGATTAGAGATGTTCTACTCAGGTTTTTATTTTTATTTTTCATGGATAAAAGACTTTTACATTTGGAACAAATCAGCCTGGGGATGGATAGCATTCTCATCCAAGCAGACACAAGGCAGAATTAATTTTGCTTTCTATTTTCTTCTTTAAAAGTGTTGAATGTGGAGGTATGTTTCCTTATGATGTACATTCTGGAAATCTGAACTACACTGTCTAGGAAAAAAATGTTAAGAAATAAAAATTGGCCTTCTAATAGATACAGCATCTCATTTAAGCCAAAGAGTAGGAGTATTTCTGTTTTGTTTTGGTCACTGGGACCTTGGCACTACATTTCACAGTTGAAAACACTGAGGCCTGAAATAAGCAAGAAAACTACTGAGAGCCTAGAAAATTTTAGAAACCATTAGGACTCTCCTGACAATGGACTTTCCCATAAACCATCACCCAAAGCTTTGTCACCTCTTGTAAAATCCAAAGTTTCCTTGATGTTCTTTATTTTAACAAGAAAATACACACAACAGTAGTAATTGCATGGCTCAAGGAACACAATGGGGAAGGATACTGTGAATAGTGTTAGAAAATGGAAAACCCACATGGGGTTGGCATACCAGGGTCTACTGCTCTTGCAACCTAATGCCAGACATTTGTTCCACCTTTTGCACCTGGCTTTATGTGAATGCTAGGGACTTGAACTCAGCCATCAGGCTTTGCAAGCAAAAGCCTTTAAATCTGTGAGTTATCTTCCCAGCTCCTCAAACTACTTTAAAGACTAATGGAAGACCAATAACTTTAGAACTATTGAAAAAAAAAAAAAAAAAAGAACTATTGAAAAATAAAAAAAGACTTGAGGCTACAATGGGAGGTATTTACCATTTAAAAATAGATAGCAGACAGCTTCAGGTGAGGAACTTGCCTTGAGATCCAGGGGAAGTTCCAAAGGCAGGAAAAGTCATCAAAGAGCAAAGCCAACCAGAACAGAATGGGAGAAGGTATTTACCATTTATATATCTTATGATAGCAAGGGTTAGATGCAAACTATAAAGTAAAACATTGAATATATTGGGGACATATATTACTCAATCAGGTCTATATCCTGACAATAGCCTAATTGTAAATGAACAAAGGGCCTGAACAAACATTTTTCAAAAGAAGACATACAGATGGTACATGGCCAATTTAAAAATATGAAAATTCTCAGCAGCATTCGTCATCAGAGAAATGCAAACTGATGCCATAACAAAAATACCATTTCATACCTATTAGTTTATTATCAAAATGACAACAAATAAGAAATGTTGGGGAGGAAGCAGAGTAAGGAGGACTCTTGAATACTGTTGATGAGAATATAAATTGGTACATCGATTATGGAGGTTCCTTCTCCAGTTGTGATTCCTCAATCAATCCTTAAGATTGCTAATGTGTTTAACATAACTTTTTACTTGCTTCAGGTTTTCCAACTTAAAATCTTAAAACTCATGACCTAGCAATCTTACTTTGGAGCTGATATGCAAAAATAATAAAATCAGTCTTTCAGAGATGAGTTTACTTTGTGCTAATTGTAGCATTACCAACAATACCCAAAACTCAATTATTCACAGGTGAATGAATGAAAAAAAAAAAGTGTGATGTCCAGGGAAGTTCCATAAAGGCAGGAAAAGCAGCCTGCTTTTCACACACACACACACAGCACACAGAGCACAGCCAAAACACACACACACTTAGTATAATATATCTTTACAATGGAATCTCAAACCATCACCACACCTTAAGACCAGGGCCCCCAGCCTCAATACCTTGCCTTTACTTTAAAAAGAATATGGCTATTTAAAAAAGGGTTAGAGAGATGGCATAGTGGTTAAGGCACTTGCTTGCAAAATCAAAAGTCCCAGGTTCTATTCCCCAAGACCCACATAAGCCAGTTGCACAAGGTGGCCATGTGTTTGGAGTTCATTTGCAGTGGCTGGAGGCCTTGGTGTGTCCATTTTCTCTTTCTATTTCTCTTTCTCTTCCTCTTTCTCTCTCTCAAATAAACAAATAAAAATAAAATATTAAAAAAGAATATGCTGTTATTTCTTACAATAGAGATGAACTTAGAGACTATTATGTTAAGGGAAATTAACCAAATAAAGAAAGATGATGGGGCTGGAGAGATAGATGGCTTAGTGCTTAAGTGCTTGCCTGTGAAGCCTAAGGACCCCGGTTGGAGGCTCAATTCCCTAGTTCCCAAGTAAGCCAGATGCACAAGGTGGTGCATGCATATGGAGTTCGTTTGCAGTGGCTGGAGGCCCTGGTGAACCCATTCTCTCTCTCTCTCTCTCTGCCTCTTTCTCTCCCTGTCTGTCTGTTGCTCTCAAATAAATAAATAAAAATAAACAAAAAAATTAATAAAAAAAGAAAGACAAATGCTGCATGATTTCACAATCTAAAATTTTAACTGATTTTAGCAAAGAGTATACTAGTTTTCTAAATTGAGATGGCAAACATGTGGAGAGGTTGGTCAAAGGACACAAAACTTCAATTATATAAGATAAATAAATCCTGAAGAATTAATAGCATGTTGACTATATTTAATAATACTTACAATTCAAGAGGTTGGATCTTAAATCTACACACACACACACACACACACACACACACACACTGGTAGTGACTAGATGAGGTGATAAATAAATTAGCCCACTAATGGGAGTTATTTCACAATATATACAAATTAAGGTCTCACTTTGAACATTTTAAATCTATACAATTTGTATTTGTCAATTATATTCCATGAAGTTGAAGTAAAAGTAAATCATCTGATTTGATGATTGTTTGTGGCACAGCTTGGATACCTCTAGAAGCTAAGTTGTTCAGAGCCTCAGTTTACTGATTGGTAAGGCAGCTAAAACAATTTCATACATCTCAGCAGTCTGGTATAAATAGTAAATGTAGCAATGCACACATAATACTTCATGCCAAATTGGCACATTATTATGGCTTTGTGCAAGATGAGCTACCACTGATATCCCCCAAAATCAGGGGAGCAGGAACGACAGCTCTGAAGTCCCAACGTTCTAGGATGGAAAAGAAAAGACATGTGAGAATTATATTAAAAATAATACGTTTTCTAAGATTGCATTGTGAGAACTGAAAAAGTGTAAAAATTATGGTATTCTAAATTGGCATACTATTATGTTGCAGTACAGCCAGCAGATAGACATAAAAATAAAGTATAGATGTGTCTTTTTTAGTCAAATCTGATATATGGAAATCTAGACTTAGAGAAAGATTGGTTATAGGGTCATTATTTGCTTTACAAAGCAATTTGGCTTAAGGTTTCTTTTAAAAGAAACTTCCCTACTATCTTTAAAGTAATATTTCATTTACTGAAAAAAGTCACATAAATTTACAAGAACTCATTTCATACATAAAATGAAGCACAGCTGTTGAATGTTCAGAAGGACACAGAAGCATAAAGAGAACATTGGATGTCAGGACTAAATCAGGTAAAAAGACACATGATTCCATATTTTGTTAATAATATTTAATAACACATATTCTTTGTAAGATATCTGTCTGGTATGTCTGGTAGAGAGTGAGGAGTTGAGACAGAGAGACAGGCAAATAGACAGACACCAGAGCCTCATATCCTCCTCCAACACACTCTTATGTCTTCTAAAAGTTTCACCTCCAATAGTGGCATGGGCTGCAGAACAAACCTCTCACAAACAGACCTCTCGTAGATAGTCAAAATACTCATGTCTGTGCTGATGAAGTTCATGTCTTCTGGGCAGAGCGCCTATGATGAAATTTCATCTCTGGTACTCACAGGATACTCCACTCAAGGCTGGGCGTTGACGTGCCTTTGTCTTGACTCAGTTTTGCAGGGGGTGTAATGGTGCATGAAATTTGGAATACAATGGAGCTGATGTTGACCTCTCACTGGATATCTTATGTATTTTGATCTAGGTCTTATCAGTTGGATATTCACAGCTTTCTCATTCTGTTTTTGAAAAGTTTTGAAAAAATATGCAAGGGTCTGAGTGTAGCCCTCATAAAAGGATGGTATATTGTTGGGCTGGAGAGATGGCTTGGCAGTTAAGGTGTGTGCCTACAAAGTCTAAGAACCCTGGTTCAATTCCCCAGTACCCACATAAAGCCTGAAGCACAAAGTGGTACATGTACCTGGAGTTCATTTGAAGTGGCTAGAGGCCCTGGTGTGCCCATTCTCTCTGTCTCTCTTGCTCTCTCTGCTTACAAATAAATAAATAAATAAAATAAAAGATTGTTTTAAAGGTTGGTATAGGGCTGGAAAGATGGCTTAGTAGTGTTTGCTTGTGAAGCCTAAGGACACAGACCCCAGGTAAGCCAAATGCACGTGGAGGCACATGTGTCTGGAGTTTGTTTGCAGTGGCAAGAGGCCCTGGTATGCCCATTCTTTCTGTCTCTCTTTGTCACAAATAAATACATAAATGAATGAAAATTTTTTTGAAAAATAAAGGTTGATACATCTTTCTTTCTTTAAAGCATCTGTGGAGCCACTCTGTTACTCTCTTTCACCCATTTAACCATGAGATGCTTCAAGAAAAGTATTAGATCTGGTCCAGCTCATATTTTCAGAGCCCAGGCTATTCAGACAATAGCCACCAAGTATGTGACATGGATGCCTAGAATCACATGTTTTCACAGAATGTAGCGACTCTTGGAGTAAAGCTATGCATAAGCAAAGAAAGAACAAAAGAAAGAACAAGAGGGTAAAATGAAGTCCAAGGGGCACTATCTCTAGAGGCCTCTCCAGATTGTCCCCAGTTAGCTAATACATATTCTTTGGGAACCATTATTCAAGCAGTTTTGAATCAACCTAATTATACAGGCCTTTTTAATCTACTCTAGGTTATATAAGAAAATGATAACTATCTCCATCAAATAGAATCTTTCTAGATCCATAAACAACAGTAGCAAAACCAGCCAAACAAACACCAAAAATGGAGAAAGGAAGAAAGAACAGGAGATTTGTAATGAAAGAGAGAGAGAGAGATATCCATGTGATCTGATCATGCCTCCTTGCTAAAGTGAATGGTTCTTCATCCTCTGTACATAAGCAGTAAGCAGTTCATATGTGTGATATCTGGTTCTAGAAAAATCTAGGAGTATGATCTATATGGATTTCTGGTTTACAGATTAAGTTTTTTTTTTCTATTGTTCATATCAATTCATGGTCAACCATGATGGCAAAAAAAAAAAAAAAAAAAAAAAAAAAAAAAAAGATATGAGGAGAATTTTTATAGTCACATCCGAATTATTTTTTTAGGTCCTTTCAGTAACTTGAAAGGTAATTTGTCTTGAATGGAGTCTTGAACTCATTTAAACTACATGGTACCTTAGGAAGTCTTGATACATCTTGGGCCTCAGTTTTCTCTCAGCTGTTGCTTGCTCTGCCCTCTCCAGTCTGAAGATCATTCTTGATAGAGACCGTAAAATCAAAATAGGATTTGAATAGTTCTGTTTTCTCTGTGACATCTGTTAACATTTTGCTGTGTTCACCAATCAATGTACCTATCCCTTTGTTCTTCTTTACAAACAGAGCTTAAAATAGCTTTCTGTTGTCCTTGGCAGTTTTTCAGCCTAGAGTTAAGCTTTAACCCGCCTGACAATATTCTTGCAGCACTTTTTTTTTTATATTGGCTCCTCACCATGTTTTCATCCTCCTAGTTTGGGTATATGTCCCTTTATATTCTGCATTGAATAGCTTTACAAAGGGAAAGAGAATGCTCCTTTCAAGGTGTATTTTTTTATATACCTCTGAAATAATCTGTGATTATTTTGTCAGAATTTCAAACATAAGTTTAATTTCCCTTGAAAAGTATTTAGTTATAGGACCATTTTTACATTTTCACTATTTTGATACCTGCTTCCTTAAAAATATATGATAATTCCTGTGTCCAGAAATATTCTTCTGTTAACATAACCAACTTTGAAATCACATCACACTTCCAAATTTCTCATGTTGTTTTGCTCACTATCCAGATCATCTTTCCTCTTGTTCAAAATTAAATTACATATTTATTGTCATTCTTATCCTGCAAATTATTATATATGAGTGAAGATATAAGACAAATACATTGTTTCTGCACATCTTCCTTGTCCTTTCTTTTAAAAAATACTGGCCAATTCATTTTCAATTTAGTACCCTCTAAATCACAATTCTTGATATACCTTAGTATCATATTTGAAAGCTTTATTTAATATAGCTTCTGACACATGCAAGCACTAAATGCTTGGTTTGGGTATATTTATTTTCACGCATTTCCTCCACTCTTCAAAGAACCACTTTGAAGACTCTTTTGCTATCGGTAGCCATTGTTCAAGAAAACTAAACCTTCTTCTGCACCACCCACTTATTTCTCAAAGACTCCTTGTATTTCAAGGAAACCTAAGACAGATGCCTCTACCACCATGTGCCCGTGGCATCCAGTTTCTGCCTGTGTCTTCAGTCCCTAGATGAATTGGCCACTGTCACTTCAATTGGTGGTGACTGCTATATGTATCACAAGAGCAAGTGTCATCTTTCTGCATATAACATTTACACCCCAGAAAAAAATAGTTCATTTTCCTTTGTCTCTTATGGGAACACATCAGCCTTTGGACTTGGTAGAAAATATTTTTGATGTTACTGAGAACCATAGGCAAGAGGACAAAGAGAAAGTTTAGCAGCTATTCTGTGAGCTCACTTTCCCAAGCATTGACATACAGCACTGCTTGCCTTCGCTCCCTTTGTAAACTCTGTGCTGCTTCTAGATTTCTACAGAAATGAGTACTGTTATGCTGATTTGGGTTTTGCACTTAGCAGTATAGTCATTAACCAGGGCTTTCTAGGGGTTTAAATATGTGCATGTGGTATAGTGTCCTCATCTTTTTTTAAAAGAAAACGTTAATACATGAACATATAGACCCTTTATCCCTTTTGTCCCTTCTCTGCATCCCCTGAGGACTCTCCACTTTCAAGGTAGTCCTTCTTCTTCTTTTTTTTTTTTCTTTTTGTCTCTTCTGTTTTGTCTTCCTCCATCCTCAATGTCAAAACGTTGATAGGTTCAGAACCACGCTGGTATTGTGGTGGTATAGGTACATTTGTAGAGTCATGGCACTAGTCAACTTATGTTGAGAGGTGAGTGACCCAAAGTACTCCTTCCCACCCTGTGGTTCCTACAGTATTTACTTTCCCTCCTCTGCAATGTTCCCTGAGCCTTGGAGAGCATGGTGGAAATCTTTTTTAGCGTTGAGCTATCAGTCACTTATTTTTTACTCTGATAAGTTTTGAGTCTCCTCAGTGTCTAGCACCATCTCCATAGACATGGTTCTCTGGCTAGCAGTGAGAGAAGCACTCATATTCTTTCCCTCACTACCTCTGCAATGTTCCCTGAGCCCTGACAATATGATAGAGATAACTTGATCAGTGCTAAGCCCTGGGCTTTCTCTTGTTATTATTTTGATGAGTCTTGGGTCTCCCCAGTATTTACCACCATCTGTAAAAAGAAGGTTCTATGACCAAAGGGCATAAACATATACACATAAAAGGCTGTTTGATATACATAACATCTGTATTTAGCCAAAAAACATAGATTTTGACTTGATTTTTAGGACTAGATGTGAGTTTCTTCTCTCTAAGTGGGACCTCTTATCCACAGAGCAGTTGACCCCATAACACTCATTTCTTAAGTCCCTTATTGAAAAGCATAGGAGAAGTGCAAATGCCACTTCTTCATTGCTTCTGATGGGCACTTGCTGCGCATTCATCCCAACATCCAGTTAAGCCAGTTGGAATGGGATGGATAGGCTGAGAGGATACTAGAGGTAGTTGATTATGAAGTAATAAAAGCTGAAAAATTATGACAAGTTGGAGAAGGAAGTATATAAAGTTTGGGGCAGGTAGTTGATTATGAAGTAATAAAAGCTGAAAAATTATGACAAGTTGGAGAAGGAAGTATATAAAGTTTGGGGCAGGTTGGGATCAAAAATCCAGGGCCCTTTTCCCAAAGACAGGGGAGAATGCAAGCTTAGACAGGAAAAGTTTCCATGTCCCTCTCTATGTCTTCCTTCTGGTTCCTTCTCTACTCTCCAGTCACTTGTAGCTCATAGCTTTCTGTTCTAGAAGTAAAAGAATGTCCAAAGCCATTTGGATTTTGGTGATGTTTCATTCCAATAGACAATTATTTAAGTGATATTTGTATGGAAAATTAATTATACATTCTAAATCACTTTACAAATAATGCTTAGAATTAAATACATTTATCTTATGGGGGCTAAATATGTGAGGTTTATTGAGTTAAACATATATACTCATTAGAATGCCATATTTCAACCAAACTGTAAGATCTACCATACAATTCAGAATAATTTTTGTCAAACATCAAAATAAAAATTCATTTCAATAAAACAGAGTCTACAATGTTCTAAAAATCTTTACACATGAAATTTTGGGAAGTATTGAATTTTGAATTCAAACTGTACATTTAACAATGAAATAATAAGAGAAGTGTGAATTTTACTAGATTTATATTTTCAAACCATTAACTTTAAACCTCCTCACAATTATATGTTATCCTTACAACTTCAGCTTATAACATAATTGTAATAGAAACCAAAAATGCCTAACTTACAATTTCAAAGTTGGAATAGAACAGAAAAAAGTCCATAAAGTAATAAAACACATTGTTTGAAAGCCTTAATTATGCCCTTTTACAAGGTCATAAATGTTTTATCATTCATTTTTGTTATAAAATTTTCCATTACCACAAATATGAGTATGCATAAGATTTTAGTTTTCAATAGAATTAGTCAAGTCAAAGTGATAAGGCAAGACCAATGCTTGTTTCTATAGTGCTATGTTTCTGAAAGAAACAAATAAGTACAATTTATTATAACTGGTAGAACTTAACTTGATTATCTGAAGAATAATTACATTAACTTCTATGACCTAAAGTCCAGTTTTTTTTCTACTGTAGTAATTAGATGTATATTAATATATGTTACATTCTAATACTTGGGAGTCAAGCTTGATAAGACACCTTCACTACTTTCACAATTTAGCACATGCTGAATAATGACACCAGAGACATTAAAGAACTCAGTTGTCAACATATAACTGAAAGCTATCAGGAATATTAGAGCACACAGTGAAAGGTAAAATAGAAGAGATCACAGCCTTCTGAGTTTGGAAGGGTTTAGCAGAATTTCTTATATTAAATAATAATAATAAAAAACCCTAACTGATTACATGCAATTAAAATTCCTGAATTAAAATAGCAACCAGAGTGCAACTGGTTCAAAACTGCTTAGCCAGTTTTTTTTTGATCCTCAAACACATATTTTTATTACACACCAAATTTAAAAATATAAATCTCAATAAAAATGCTTATCAAACATTGTATATGTAAGTACAGTCAAATACTATTGGATTGTGACATTATGTACAACTGCTACAACTGTTTAGAAACAGAACAAAGCACAAAACTTTGCCGATACTGAATTTCAGAACTCTAATGTTGTAAATTTGGCAACTGTGAAGTAATGACCTGCACAGGATGATGTTTACAGAGGTAAAACAGTAAGAAACAAATGGAATCATGCAGCTTCTTCTGTGCTAAGTGGTAATGAATAAATTTCTTCCTTATCCTTTATGTATCACTGTTAACAGAAATTAAAGTGCACAAGACCACCAGGAATATTTGACTTGATTGTACCCTAAGTATATTCTACAGTCAACAGTGCTGCCGTATTGAGGGCTTCAATATATTTCCCTTGGTCTCCTGAGGCTGTGGAGACAAGGAATGGGTCTGAATTTTCTCCTCCCATACTAATGTACATTAGCAGTGGCACCTTATTAAGGCCTCTGTGTCATTCCCTTAAAATCATAGACATCTGGCCCAATTAGAATTGTACATTGTGAAAAGCAGAGTAGCATGACCCAGGTCCACCAAAGATCCTCCCATGAGCTAGAAGCTACAAGATGTGCTCACACTGAGCCACAAGGCACTGGCTTTGGCCTCCTGAAAATCAACATAGTTTTGCATATCTGCTCTCTTATGTCTGGCAGCCCTCTGCTATGGAGAATTACTATTCTAAATTGAGATTCCTTCTGTATCAGCAGGAAGAATTTATATCCAGTCAGAGAGAAAGTAGAGAGTAGTTCTTGGTGTTGGTCACATTTTCGTGCAGGGAAGTGCTTTGCCCTAAAGGTGCCAGGTAAAGAGAATTGCCAAGTGAAGAAAATTTATTGAATGCATTTTCCAAAAGGGAGGCATAATCTGACATTTTTGTTTCTAGGATCTCAAAAAAAAAAAAAAAAAAAAAAAAACTTTCCTTAGTTCTTACATCCAGTAAGGGCACAGGTTAAGTCAAAACCCTATGTCTTGGAATGCATTCTATATGGTTTTTACTATTTAATCAGTCATAATTATATTGTGCTTTTCTTTGTTCAGGTGCATTAGAAGGCTGCTTTTACAACAGCTCCCCCCTCCCCATTGTGCCATGTCTTCTCTTCAGCCTTTGCCATTGTGAGTCTACCACCTGTACCCCTTGCGTCCACTTCTGGAGAATTGCTCAGCCCCAGCCTTCCAGACTTTTGCACTCAGGGAATGCAGGCAAGTTTGTCTCTGAAAGACAACAGTGGCTAAAACCTCCTTTCAAGGTGTGTGGCTACTCTCCCCTTGGCTTGGGCTAACACTTAGGGTCATGAGGCTTTTTTGCCTTCCTGCCTTCTAACATTAACCTTTCCTTCACTGTATGTCACCTTTAATGTTGCCCCGGGATTTGTAGGGTAGGGTTACTCATTCTGTCCTTGGCAGTTCCACAGAGTCTTCATGTTTTCTCATCCCAGGATATTAGCAACCCAGGACTTTAGAAAACTTAGGCTTGCCTGAAAACAAAGGGATGAGTCCAAATAAAATAAAAGCAACCGATTTCAAATTTGATTTCCTCTTGCATGGTGAAAGGGTGCTGCTCCAGCTCCTGATCAGCCGCTCCAAGTCCCTGATTCAACTTGGTCCAGGCCAAACTGCAAGGTTCCACCCCAGAGCAGGTAAAATATGTTTGTTAGAGAAGGACTGCTCCGTGGTAAGGATGACAACAATTAGCACATGCTACTCATTAACAAATGGAGATTAGAACGCAGCCGAAATGGCAAGCTGCCATCAGTGTGATAGTTACGGGGCAGTTTAATTTCTAACGAATGTGAGCGAAGCATCAGTAACAATACGCGACAAAATGCCGCCCGCATTCTCTTATGGCTTTCATTACCAAATTGAAAATCTGTGTAGATTTCTGAAAATTACTTTTAAATGTAGCCAATCTCCTAGACTGCAAGGCTTGATTTGCTGGTGAGGGAGCCCTGCTGTGAGATTTTAATGAAAGATCATAGTGGCCC
The DNA here is from genome assembly GCA_036365145.1 of Orientallactaga sibirica. NCBI lineage: Eukaryota > Metazoa > Chordata > Mammalia > Rodentia > Dipodidae > Orientallactaga > Orientallactaga sibirica. The sequence continues at coordinate 6,307,771 of JAEOAD010000060.1, forward strand.
TCCAAGGCCGGCAAAGAGCTATGGGCCCTGGAAGACCCGAAATAATCTGTTTTACTTTTAATGGCAGCCATTTTATATTCATTAAGATCAAAATGCAGTTTTGCAGGCAAATTGCAAAGCTGTTCCACTCACAGCTTGAGAAGCTGGAGGCCCTACAGCTTTTTATCTTGTTCATAAGCAAATATGCAGTTAATATCTTTTAATATGCTTTGATGCTTGCTACCTTATGGGTACATTGTACCAGAGGTTAGAGAACTGCATGTTTCCTTGGCACAGTCAGCCACGAACTAAAGCAGTCGTCCTTTTATTTCCATAATGGTAGAAGAAATGAGTCTCTTTTTATCCCCTCCCCATTTTTTTTGAATATGAGCTCTGCTCAAATAAATTGTAAAGCACTGTATAGTGTACATTCAGGGTCTCAGGGAAGGCACAGTTTTTCACTGGGATCCATCTGTTGGTAGTTTATATTATTTAAATTTATACAGTCACATTATTTAAATGTAAACAGCCAAATAAGATAGGATCAAATCATTGGCATCTGGAAACTGTGCTCTCATCCTCTTTGATTGTGAGGTTGTCTGCATTAATAATGGAGTTCTAAAGACTGTGATTCCACCTGATATACTGTATGACCTTAACAGTTGTGATTTTATCAGGGTTTCACTGTAGTAGAAAATGAAGGTATTTTGCAGCTCATTTCCAGCAAAGCTAGTTTGCATTATCTTCTGGCCAGAGCAGTCCTGCCTGTTTTGTGTGTTATAAAATATACCCCCCTTGCCCCTTTCTCTACTGTGCAGCTGTACTTCCGGTCAGGAATCATGTTGTAGATTAAATTCCATCAGATTTCTTGTAAAAGACACTGGGATGAATGAAAAGAAAGGAAGGAAAGAAGGAAGGATATCTATCTTTCCTAATTCATTCCATTTTTGTCTTTTCTCTAAGACAAGAAAGAAGGTTGATGCCAGGGATCTTACTATTCAACTCATTATGCCATCTTAATTATGTCTTAAGCAATAGGTCAGGGTTAGACATTATTGTCCAGAATCACAGGGGCAGCTAATAGTTGTAAAAGCTAAATTTAAGGACCATTTTGTATAGAAAGGGGGACTTGCTAAAACATTTGGAGTCTAGACCAATTAGGACCACAGACCTTTTGCTCTGTTACTCAAATAATTTTGGTCTTGGAATTCAGTCAGGGCATCTGGGTCTTAGCTAAAGAAAGGGTGGGGGTTGACGCGCTTCCTGTGTGTGGGAGGGAGGCCTTCTTGCTTTATCCAGCAGAAGTTGAGCGCACTGCATTCCTGGTTCATTTGGAAGCCACTAGTGGTTATAGCCATCTTAAAGAGCACAGTTGGACTAGCTAGTTTAAGATGGGGAGGCAGCCCCTTTATGAAAAGTATTGTGCTGTCTAAAAATATAATGTTCATTACAACATCTCAGAAAGGCCAGCTTTTGTACCTCAAGACCCACCCAACCTCTGTGCCTCACTGCACCCCAAGGCATGTTATAATACTGTATGACATGTTTACAAGTTCTAACATCTCTCTTTTGCAACTGCACAGCTTCTCTGCAGGCCCAAGAATGCAGGCTTTGAAGGTCTGATGAGGGAATTTGATAACCCCTCACTGGGTCTCTGGGAGAGGGAAGGGTGTCTGGCCTGCCAAGGCACAATTTAATGGGCTTCTGAAAACACTCAAAGGCAGACAGAAATGTGTAGATGGGCAGCCGGCCAAGCTGACCTAGGGGATGAGGCCAGGTGATTTTAAGCAGAGGGAAGGTCAAGAAAGAGGGTTTCAGACCAGAGCTGGCTAGGAGACCTAGGCGGGCCCTCTGGAAACACTAGGGTTGAAGGCAAATTAAGGACTTACAGAATTTGAAGCTGACTTGGGAGCTAAAGCATTCCCACCTGTCCAACTTTAAAAGGGAAATGGAAAATGTAAAGAACATATAATTAATTTCAGTGATAAGCCGTACATATCTCAGGCTAGATAGGCACTGTCTTCATTTCCTGTCAGTTCAACCAGCTCCAATACAAAAGTCACGTAAATTAAATTAAATTAAAATGTAACATTCCCTCTCATGGATCTCTGTTTTCTATTCTTAATGCCTCCTGACATTTAGTCTTTGATACTTAACATTTTATTTTTCCCTACACAAATATAAATCATGTGTTGATTTCCAGTAAGTCCTTCCCCCTGCAGGGTACATCATACACCATCGTGGGGCAATT